>JALIZH010032963.1:2182500-2267500 GCA_030522465.1 Rhipicephalus appendiculatus
GCGTTCTTGCACATGGTCTAACGCTCCATCAGTGAAGTTAATAATAATATGTGGGGTTTTACGTCCCAAAACCACGATATGATCAGGAGAGATGCCGTAGTGGAGGTCTCCGGAAATTTTGACCATCTGGTGTTCTTTAACGTGCACGGACATCGCACGAGTACACGGGCCGCTAGTATTTCGCTTCCGTCGAAATGCGACCTCCGCGGCCGGGATCGAACCCACGACCTTTGGGTCAGCCGAGCACCCTAGCCACTGATCTACTGAGGCGGACATCAGTGAAGTTGATCCCAATTTACAAGCGGGGAAATTTATTCGTCTGTGACTTGGAGTTATCATATTCAAATGCGTACTTCTTTAACATTGCGATCACCACTTGTCATATTTTTGAACGTTTCATTGGTGAAGAGCCACGATTGTTCGTTATCTCTGCGAGTGTCCGTCTACTAGTGAAGAGGGGCGCTTTTATCGCCATTCAAGAAGCTTGGGGAAGCGGTGACTCACAGAGCACAAGAACTGAGTGAGTCTGGCTTTACATTGGCATCATTATGAGTTGCCGCAAAGAGCTGTGTTGCGCGACCTGGGGGACATCCTTCCGGTCACCTTTATCTCAAGTTTCGTGCTTCGCTAACCTAATGTGTAGCACCGGGCAGCCAGCTGGAGTTATCACCTGGATAATTTTCCCGTCACACTCGCCTATGGCATTTTTGTTGTAACCCCTGTGAGCAAAGCAATCCCGTGATGTTGCTTTCACGGAGAACCTAGGTTTCTTCAGTGGTTAGTAGGACGCTGCACAATATCCCCGCTAACCCCCCTCCCCCCCTACACTCAACCCTCCCCCCCCCCCTCGACGAGCTTTGCAAGGAAAGCCGTGGCTAGCCTCGACAATCACATTTCCCTTGCAAGAGTATATTAGAGGCGAAGCTCCTTAGGGTGTGGGTCTGTCCCTCCTCTGTAGTAGTAGTAGTAGTAGTAGTAGTAGTAGTAGTAGTAGTAGTAGTAGTAGTAGTAGTGGGTAGGTAGGTAGGTAGCCACGCATAGTGGAATGCACACACTCCACGTGATAAAGATGACGATGACGCAGTATAGTGGAGTGTACCCACTACACGTGATAACGATGAAGTATAAGCGCGTTACAGTATAGTGGAATGTACCCACTACACGTGATAAAGATGACGATGACGCCTGATGACCATGAAGAATAAGCGCGTTCCAGTATAGCGGAATGTACCCACTACGCGTGATAACGATGACGATGACGCTGATGACCATGAAGACCACACATTCTCTTTCTGCCATGGATGAAAACGATCGAGCTTCGCCCACGCATCATCATTCACTTCGTGGATATGGCGTGACTTTTTTGTCACGTGGTCGTGACGTGGACGAAGACAGCAGTAGGCTTCTGCAAGGTGAAACTCTTTATTCGGCCGAACTTGTGCCGCGAAACGGAAACTAAAATTACAGCAAGCGATGCACGCTGTACACTGATGTCGGCGCACAGAGCGTCGGTCGTCGATAAACTGATCATATCATTGGGACGCGCGTCGGCATTTATACACGTGTCGTGGAACATTCGAGCGTTATCGCTGGTGGCCCAGTTTGTTCCAGAATAAAATCAGCTGTTCGCATTTGCGCGTTCAAGCCGGACAGATGATCCGGAAACTATCTAGAATGCTCTCAGACAATTCTGGCGCGGAGTGCGCAAGACAGTATCTACACGCGCAATACACCGGCAACATAAAACATAGAAAGGAGCGCGTGTGGCAATATGCTTTGAAACATATTGAAACAAAGTGCACTTATGCTTTGAAAACTTACCTGCTTCAAATCATAAATTAAAATTTTTGTGCCGCAGTGCAGTCAGTCAAAAAGTTCATGAGTTTTAATTGATTAGCCGTTAAATAGCGTACTTCATTTATGCACGTGGCTCTGCTGACACTTTCCTTTGATCAAGCTTTCTCTTTGTCTCGGAAAAGCTATATTTACGGATTTCTGGCGGTAATCGGAAATACAGCCCGCGTATACCTCTTACCGTTGCACAATGTAATCCGTGCGACCTTTGTTTGCAGTGTATAATGAGGGACACGGCTTTTCATATCGCGATTTCACGGCGTTACCCTTTTTGTGAAAAAGTCCTGATACGTGTTTGCTCACGTGCTGGTCCCGCTAGTCGCTGGCTGGCCTTTGCGTAATCTTCTTGTGTAATCTTCTCGGCTGGAACTGTTTGTTGTGGGCGGTGATTTCGAGAAAAGCAAGCAATCTCCTGACGAGGTGTTTCGAATTAATGTCGTCTCATTACAATTCAGCAGTTTCGAAATATATAATACACACGTCGGCGGATAGTCAAATTTGCCCAATGCAAGTACACCCCTTCTATCGTAAAAAAATGTACGAATAGCGCAACAAAAATACTTTGAATTAAGTCTGAATTTTAGAATAATTCCGAAATGAGCTCTTTGTTCGTAAGATGCCTAACAATGTCGAAATTGATTTAACACTCGTCTGGTGTAATTGTGATTATTCGAGTTATGCAATGTTAAATAAACACCACAGCCATATCGCGATAACGAAATATAAAAGTGCGAGCTTGTTTCACTGGCCTTCTATAAGGGTTGTTCTGTGTTTTCTTTTTTTTTTTTTGTTCGTGCTTCGCGGTGCTCGACTGCTGACCCGCAGGTCGCGGGAGCGAATCCCGGCCGTGGCGGCCGCATTTTCGATGGAGACGAAAATGCTTGAGGCCCGTGTGCTTAGTTTTAGGTGCACGTTAAAGAATCCTAGGTGGTCGAAATTTCCGGGGTCCTCCACTACAGCGTCTGTCACAATCATATCGTCGTTTTGGGACGTTAAACCCGAACAATTATTATTATATTTCCGTGCTTCGCTATACACTTGATGATTGCCTCTCTCCTAGAGGAAGCGCTGCCCCCCCCCCCCTCCCCCCAATTGAAAAAAATTTTCAACTTTGCATGTTTATATATACGCACACCCATATAAACGCATACACGAACATGCATAAGATGTGACAGCACCCCCCCCCTCCCCGGTCATGCTTCGAAAAAAGCTTCTGCTATGCCCTTGGTATCAAGGATAAATTTTCATCCCTTTGAAGAATTCATCTGAATATTTGCGCTGCACAATGGTCTTAATTATTGTCCCGTTATTCTTGAGCACTTAAATCGGCACTGTGCTTGTCCCCCTTACGAAAATGCCCCGGTGAAGGTATCCTGAATAAAATAAATAGGCTGTTCATAATGCGCTTGGGAGACTCTGACGTCGATGATGCATTCACACGAACGAAACACGTTTACAACACGCGTACATTGTGCCATTATATTAGGCTGCTAAATGAGTAATAGAGAAAATGATGAGAAAAAAAAATGTTTTCACAACTTTCCTGAGAAAGCAATGCCTTTGGTGCGCTCGTTTTCACGTGAAAATGTAACGGAGTTTTGTTGTAGAGGCTCGCACAAACTATAAAAACACGTTGCTCCGTGATGTTGTCGACGTGATGTAAGGCTTCACCGAAGACTGAAAAAGTTCCTATTAATCTTCAACCTTTTAGTTCAGTATAGTAGGATTACCATTATGGCCCTTCTGAACAACATGATATAGCATTTTACAACAGAGAGAAATTTTCTTAAATTTTCCTGTTTCGTGCGAACCACCAAATTTTCAGGACAGTCCCGCAGATGATCAGCTGCCATTTATGCAGAGAGAGAAATATTTTAATGAAGAGCTGGAAACGTTTGCCTGGCTTTATGCAGAGTAAACAACGGGAACCTTGTTGTAAGGAATGCAAGAGTTATAACAAATTGTTTGTGGCGCGTCGTCCTGGATATGTAATCACCCTCAAGAAAGTCCCAGCAATGTGCTTGCTTGCGCTAGTTGGTAGTCCGTGATTTCCCCTTTAGCGCAGACTTCAAAGACAAGGGACGAAAAAATTGCAGCACACACAAGCGCCAACTTCCAACTGAATTTTTTCATTGTTTAGACGCATACTTATAATGGTAACTAAATGGTTACCATTCTAAAATATGTGCCTAAACAATAGAAATTTCAGTTGGAGGTTGGGACTTGTGTGTGCCGCAATTTTTTTGTCCCATGTCTCTGAAGTTCGCGCTAAATTCTCCGAATTTGGAAACACAAATATGAATTTGTTTAGAATCTTTCTACCCAATAATGCGATGAGGTTGGAAGCGATTGATTCCGCATACGCATTTTGACTTTTTTTTTATGAACTGAGGAACTGTTACTAATAAAAATTAACAAAAGTGAGCTAAATAAAAGAATTCAAAATACACAAATATTGTGTGTGACATGTTGTCACAGTGAGGTCTGAAGTCGAAGAAAAAGGTTCAACCGTATGCAAACTTTCAGTACTTTCAGCCCACGTCATGCATACACTAAAAGCCGCGCAGCATTTGATGCCCTCCTTGTGATATCCGGAATACGACACCACCCCATAACAATGAATATTTCTTCGTGGTGGCTTACATGAAGTTTGCTTGTTTAACTGTAGTAACAAGGCTTTGGGGTGCCGAATATTTTGCAGTTGGAAGCGCTCCACAACGACAGGCAGGATGGTCTGTCGGGCGAGTTAGAAATTCATCGTGAATTGTTGATGCGTGAAAGAGACATTAACACAACAAACAGAATCCACACGCGAGCCCAGGGCAGACGACGGTGGTTGGGCAGCTTGTGTGCAAGAAACAATAGTTAAACTGAAAAGATGGATGTTTAAATCGATGGGCTTTTTTTTTTATGTAGACAATTGTATTGAAATCAGCGTTTTTTTTATCTCTACGTAACTATACGACTGAAAGTTTAGCGAGTTTGCATTCGGATCCATACTTGAAAAGGCGCGTTGTCCCATTTTTTCTGCCCTCCTTTTGTGGTTGTCCTGACGGTCACGGGATCGAATCCCGGCCGCGGCGGCCGCATTTTTGATGGGGGCGAAAATGCTTGAGGCCCATGTGCTTAGATTTAGGCGCACGTTAAAGAACCACAGGAGGTCGAAATACTCGTTCCAAAAGAGCAATAGAATTACATCTAGACGTGTGGTTGTCATGATAATATAAAAACGCAATTTCGGGCGTAGCAATTTTTCGCCACTCGGGCACTATCTTCATACCAAAATCGAAACGTTAATGAAAATGACAAGTATGAACAAGAACACGTGCTAGTTATCAAGCTTTGAAGGTAAAAAAAAAAGTTGGAATTAATATTTTAGCCTGTGTTTTTTTTTTTGCCAAAGTGGATATTATTGGGACTACTAAATGCATTTCACGTAAAACACATCCTTTCTTTTCCCACAACGCTATGTAGTCTAAAAGTCTTGAAGTATTCGCTCGCACAATAATCTTTGCAGCAAACTTCTGTTTTCTTTTTCGGCGGTTAATGCGAAAAAGTACAGACAAACATTGTCTTACCTCAGTGATTCGGAAGTCTGAAGTTCGGAACGCTGCGAAGGCGTCACAGCAGTGTTGAGTTGAAACTTGCGAGCACGTTGCAATCTTCAAGAACGAAAAATGTTTCTTCCGCGTCTAGTTCATGGACATGCGGACACTCTTACGAAGATTACTCTTCGACTGGAGCAATACTACAGCAATGCAACATTGAGCACAATTTTCACAACACTTTAGTAACGTGCGGTAATATTCCTGATGTCATTTCAGAGAAGTGAACTTCATGGAGAAGGGAAATCACCTCCTTCTGAAAGTGCACTATCCTTCGATGTCGCAAAAAGTATCGACGTGTTGTCTTCTTTAAGTGGTTCGCAGAGTTGCTTTCTTCATGTTGACTCCATGGAGCAACACGACAGACACTTCACGCTGAATCCAGGAAAAATAGGCGATGGTGTTTCAGCCGCATTTCGACAGGGAGCCAGCAATTCGGACGTAAAGTAACTCTTTCACTGAACTGAGCTACAAGTGTTAGCGTTTGATGTTGAGCACTCGTACACCTACGTGCACACAAGCTGTTTTCTGTTTCTCAGTGGTTGTTCGAACCTGGGAGCTAAATATCAAACTTCTCGCCCTAGAAGAAAAGTGCACCATGATAGCAGACGTACGCGCAGCGCACTCGCGCAGATTTTAGGCGCGCCGCATTCCGACAGAATATGAACTATAACAACTGCGGCGAAATTCGCACCAAGTGAATCTGGTAACAGTTTCCGAACTTGATTCGGCAAACTTCACTGCGCACCGGCCTTTGTAACGTGAACAGCGCTTTTCACAAAGGATTCGACGTGAAAGGAGCGCCGCACTTGGGTCCAGGGTAGGAATCCACGGCGCAGCTGGCGGGGATGGAATATCGCGTGCCGACCGCGGATGCGAACGGCGCGCGCTCTGAATGAGCCGGAGTTTTGCGGCTGGACCCGGCGTGCTGAGCGAGAAGAGAGGGAGAGCGAAAGGGGAGAGGGGGAGAGGAGGCGTGACGGGAGGCACCGGAAACCGGAACTTCGCTCTGACGTCACAATGACGGGACTCCCGGAGCACGTCGCTTCTTCCCTCCTCCACTACCCGACGCACCCATGGCTCCTCTACCTCTCTCTGTATTTTTCGTTCACCGACCTCTCGGCATCCCCATGCTCCTTTCCTCCTTTCTCGCGCCCCTCGGAACTTCCCGACGGACTTCTCCCTTCTCTCCCCCTTTCCCCTTCTTTCGCCATCGCGTCTTTGATTTCGGCGAGGTGTTGCGCGACATACGCTGTGGAATCTGACGCGCCACGTGTGAAGGAATGTTATGGAAACTACTGCGCTGGTTGAGAGGCTCGCGCTCCAACGGGGCCTAAGTTTAATAAGATTAGATTTTTTAAAGGGAAATTGCCGAGTCATGGGTGCCACTAGGAGAGCTGCTGCTTTCGCACCGAGCATCGCAACTCGTGTACTTGCTCTAAACATATTATAGGTGTTCGGGATGCTCAGTAGACTGTGTTGCAACTCATTGTGTGTCTCGGGACTTTACGGGGACCGTTATCAATATCGTTAGCTCGCTCCAGTGTGATTCGTCGACTCTGTGACGCTTCTTCTTGAAACGGCATCATCATCATCATCATCGTCGTCGTAGTCGTCGTCGTCATTGTTATTATTATTGTTATAATTATTATTATTTTCATTCAGTAACAGAGGCATCGTGAGATAAACGAAAAAAGAAAGGGCCGACACGCATATTTTGAGGCCGACGTATAATGTGGCACCTTTCAATTAATGTTGCACGTTTGTTAGCGCTGACCAACCCTATTTACAATCTCTTCGTATTTTTACTTTTATAACATGCTGATTCACATTGTCCTTAACCTTTTCTTGTAAAAGGAGTGAAAGATATTTTCTTATATAATTATTTCCCGTTAAAAAGCTTTAAAACATATCTAAACTGACTTCAGTTTTTCGAAAGTGCGGAGTCTTTCGTAGGGCAGAGGCACTCGTCTCGTGTCCCTATATAATGTGAATAGATTCATCGCGCAGCGGTCATGCGCATTACGAATAAACTAACACTTCGGGTGATGGAGATTCGCGAAAACGGAGTGTTCGTCTTCACATTAATAACCATGATTCCGAACTAAGAGATAAGAGAGCGAAGGAAAGTATAGGGGAGCGCATAAGAGTGTTTCACACTCGCCGTCATGGCTACTAGCGGCGCTGACTAACACTCCCAGGTTTAAATATACACATATATACACCATAAAGTCGATGGAGGGGTGACCGCCGCTGTAGCTTAGATGGTAGAGCGGCAAACGCGTTATTCGAAGGTTCGCAGGTTCGGTCCCTGCCAGCGCCAAGTTATCTTTTCGTCCACTTCCCTTTCTTCACGTTCACATTACATTTACTACTAAAACGTCCCCTATACTTTCCATGTCATTATTGTCCGTTAGTTCTCATAAATATTGTGTCTAGGAAAGAAAAAAACGAGCTATTAAAAATTCCCCTTCTTTCGGTTAACTCTGATTCTAGACATATGAGACTAAGAAAGGTGGGAGGGGGGGGGGGGGGAGCGAACTAGTTTGCTCTAAGGATATCACACAGGGCTATCTTATAGATGGGGCTCGATGTTTTCAGAGTTTATTATTCTTGCAATTCGGGTAGTGTTTTCCGGAGATTTTTATTTGCACGAGGGGCGAAATTTCAGCGTTTATACAGTTTATTTTTCCTAAATCTCCTATTCAGAGTTCAATCTCTCATGATTCTCAATACGCCAATACCTTAGACGAAATGCTATCTGAACCCGAAGACTTCAGGACACACGAAGTTTATTTTAGTTGTCCGAAAGGCTTGAACACAAAAAAAAAAACATCAAAGTTTGTGCGTATTACAATCTTGGTTGTTATAGACCCAAGCATAATTTCGAGATCCGTATATTCGACGTCGTCTTGCACGCCCTAATGCCGTCAGTAGACTGTCGATCAAGTTCTCGCCTCTTGCTCCCAGGGGGGCGCTACGTACGTTGATGTCTCCCGGTCCAAGCGCGACAAGCCCTTTGTTAAATGTGCGACGGTTACAGTCTAAGAGCTATCATGCATAGGGGAGCGTAGATTTGGTTAGGAAGAAATGACACACGACAGAAAAGACGACAGAGAAGAGCAGCGTCTTTTCTGTCGTGTGTCATTTCTTCCTAACCAAATCCGCGCTCCCCTATGCATGATGTCGAACCAACTAGCCCAACAACTGACCATTTTGTCTAAGAGATATACTTGACGTGAGATAAAGCTGATACCGATCGAACTGACCGATGCGTCAATAACCACTTTGAACGTGCCCATTTTATAAAGGACGGAGCTGAGTCATATTGGCCTTACAACCGAAGTTCATCAGATAAATCCGAAATGTCAAACACTTTTACCGGCGAGGGTTCATCGCATTTTTTATCTGATTTATCCGAAAACATGGATTCCTACTTACAGAGCAGAGTCAAGCTCCCTAAGAAGGCTTCTTAACACGCGAAGGCTCGTGTCTGCTGAAAATGTCGCCACTGGATGCTAAAAACCATGCAGTGGTGGTCGAAAAAGCTTTTTCATGTCTCAGAAACGCGTGTTGACCTACTTATCCCTAACCCGGATAGTCGCAAGAGCTTTGGAGAAAAGTCCTTGGTTAGAGCTTAACTCAAACACTCTGAGTGCGGGAGACGATCAGGAGAACTTATTTCTTGGGTGGAGATTGAACAGCGAGAAATGATGTCTCTGAGACTTCTGTAAATTAAAATTTTGAATATAACGTACATGTATGCAGAATGAATGAGGAATTGTTGCAAACCACATTGTCTGATGACCACCGCCTTGAAAGTTTTCTTATTGAGCCAGTAAAGATAGCACGCAACCGGATGTAACCGAAAAAAAAACGATAAAAATATATTTTCTCTCTGAACTAGTCGACGTGAACTAGTATAAAAGTTTGTAAGGTCATAAACCGTGATTCCTACCTTGGCTAAATCAATTGAATCTAAATATTAATATAACGTAATGGCGGCAATCTTTCGCAATCATGTAATGGGTGTTGCTGCGTATCGTATATGTTGTCAATTTCAAAAATAGATCCAACGAGTGCTCTTTTGGTGGGCTTTTTTTTATTTGGACAGATTGCCCTCCTTAACGCGCACTCAAAAAAAAAAAAAAAGAGAGAGAGAGAGACCGAACTTCAAAAGAACATTAACGCGATAGCGATATCCTGTCCCTAGTCCGTACTTCAATCTCTGAGTGCCCACTATGTAATGCGTAGCATGCTTTAAACCATGAGCAATTAAGCGCGGTGAATGCGGAAAATGTTTTCGAAGTTGCTATGCACCCACTACGTGGTCTTAAGGGAATACGCGCAGTAACGTGTGTGCCTTTTGTAATGGGTACACGGCTTTGAACCACAATGTCGTTATGATATTCACATCTTCTCACGCCCGATGGCTATGCACGCTTGTACCACGCAATATTACTGCGATATTACATGTATTGTGACGCCTGTATGCAGGACGCGCGTGTTTGGCAAAGCATGACAGTTATTTTCACTGCAATTCCAAGCAGAGGAAGTTATTTTATATGTAATCACAAGCAGAAGCGTGGCTGCGTGGTAGAACACCTGCTTGCCACGCAAACGACCCGGGTGCGATCCTCATTCGGACCCGGAAATTTTTATTATTTATTTTATTTGCATCTTTCTCGATTTTTCGGTCACGGACAAGATGATTTTTCGCTCACAACCAACAACGCCGCCGCCGACGCCGGAATTTCTGCGAAACGAGCTCTTTAACGCTATCGCATTAAAAAGAATTCACGCACACAGCTTCTATTTACTGTGTGTCGATACAGGTAACAGTCGCGCTCACTGCGAATATCATAATTTGGGTAATTTATCTCATATAAGTTTCAGGGCGCTTAGGTATATTTAATACCACCTTCCCCAAATGAAAATAACTGAGCAGTCGGAATAACGTTAAGAAGTGACGTTTAGAAAATTTCCGGCATCCATCTTAAGTAGTCTAAAATATTTTTGTTTAATGTGGCTATTTACGTTCTATGGCGTGATGGTTAGAAACTATAGATGTGTGGCTCAAATTTTGTTAGGTACTAGGTTGTCCGATTACTTCTAGATCAAGCAATCGGACAAATTGGCTGTCTATCTCTGGGACGCAAGTGTGATAATTTACGCAGATGTGAATGCATAAATTATGTAATCTTTTAACGCGATAGCGTTAAAGAGCTCGTTTCGCAGAAATTCCGGCGTCGGCGTCGGCGTCGTTGGTTGTGAGCGAAAAATCATCATCTTGTCCGTGACCGAAAAATCATCGTCTTGTCCGTGACCGAAAAATCGAGAAAGATGCAAATAAAATAATAAAAATTTTCGGGTCCGAGTGAGGATCGAACCCGAGTCGTCTGCGTGGCAAGCAGGTGTTCTACCAAACAGCCATGCCTCTGCTTGGAAATACCGTGAAAATAACTTCCTCTCATTGGAAATGCAGTGAAAATAACTTCCATGCTTCGCAAACGCAAGCGTCCTTTATATAGGCGTCGCCATATAACATGTAATATCCCAGGAATATTGCGTGGTACAAGCGTACATTGCCATCGGGCGTCAGAATATGTGACTATCATAACGATTCCATGGTTTAAAGCCAGCCACCCATTACAAACGGCACACACCTTACTGCGCGTATTCCCTTAACACCACGTAGGGGGTGCATAGCAAGTTCGAAAACATTTCCCACATTTGCCGCGCATAATTTCTCCTGGTTTAAAGCATACTACCCATTACATAGTATGCACTAAGTGATTGAAGTACGCAGTAGGGACGGGATATCGCTATCGCGTTCAACTCTTAAAGGCGAAGCTTAAGGGTCCCCCAATTTTTTGTTCATGGCATATAAAACTTTGAACACTGTACATTTATTTGACCGTAAGTACAGGAAATTGGGAGGCTACAGGATGGGCAATGACAATTTCGCGATTTTTAAGGAAAGGAAAGGGGTACAATAATTATGAGAGCTTTGAATTAAACAATTTATTTTACGTTTCGAGCAATCGACTGTTTTATAGCACCTTAGAGAAACGACAATTATATTATTATTATTATTAATATTATTATTATTATTATTATTATTATTATTATTATTATTGCTTAATATTTCATATTTTCTCTGCTAAGTGAGAAGAAGTAGCTGTTTCCGCCATAGAGGCATCAACCTGTCGCATTCATCCATTTCAAAAGTAAAAAAACAAAAAAAAAAACAAAAAATAAAGACAGTGAGGTACGGCAACATGTACTGTGCGTCTGCTGCTCAGTTTGCATCGTACATGCTGGAACAGAACTGAACGTAACTAGGGGTCGTTTGCTGCCATGAAGCTTACATAATAATGGGTGTTAGATGCAGCACTAATATCGGCATACTTGGCACTGATCCATCGCTTATGATAGTAAAAGGGAAACCAGTCCAATGTACTTCATTGCTGTCTCGTTTGTTTCTGCGCTGTCAGAAGCTATGTATTATTATAACAGAGGTCTAAGCGACATAACAATCAGCGGTTTTTCTTTGAGCTTACTGATAGGTAAACGTAATAGCATCATTAATAGCTTTGACGGGCAAGTCACTACCGGGGGCATGGATGTGTTATATCTAGGCTGTACTGCTCTTTCTTCGATGTGCCAGAAAGCGGTCACCGATTGCCGCCTATTGTGAGCAGGCCGACGAATAAGAATGTAACTTGAAACAGCCAGGCTACATCAAGAATATTCTTGTCTGGAAAATGTTACAATACAGTGTTTCGCAAGTATAGGACTTATCTAAAAGCCCTGGTTAGCACAGAAGCTTCATTTGGTCTCAGCGTTGAGCAAATGTTCGACGACTACTTGTGATCTCTTCGCTTAACCCTCAGTCGTTTATCTTGTCTTGCAGGCGATGAATTGCTATCAGCTAAATCTGACGCTTATTATCTTCAGCCTCATAGCTCCCCCGTACCGACTGTCATTGCGAGCTGTGCGCACAAAATGAGTTTTGTCTCGCGCGTGTGTGTCCCGACAGCAGTAGCAACGAACACAATGTCATAATAACCCTAGATACAATCGTGTCATAACCACCAGCGTAGTCTGGCCGCGTCTGCGGAGCTCGTCATAAAGCAAAAATGAACCCTTATAGCTAACCGACCGAGGGTAACGAGCGTGCCGCCCATGGCTACGACAGAATGCCTCGTATCTGATCAGAACACTATCTTTATATTTTTATTACAGCGAAAGCTGTTATGAGATCACAACAAGGGTCGTTTCTGCGCCGTAGTTGTCCACCGCGCCGCCGCCGGTGTCCGTAACCAATATCGCACGAAATAAGAAAAAAAACTAAATAAATAAAAAAACACCTATGACCGAATGGGATTTGAACCCAGGTCTTCTGCGTGGCAGCCCAGCACTCTACCACTGAGCTACGCTGCTGCTTGAAACTGCGGTGCAAACTGACCCTAGGCAGGCTTCATGTCGGGTAAGGAATCGCGTTCACGTGCGTTGTTAAGCGTTTTAGAACAGTACAGTAAGAACCAGGCGTCACACAAATCGAATTGCGTAACGAGTGGGTCGTTCAATGCTCCAACCCATTACAAAAGCCTGAGGCAAAATTCTTCATCGTCGTCAGCCACAGCATCAACAAAGTGCACATAATGCGTTACAAGAGTGTAGCGGGTACCACGCTTTTCTGAAGAATGAAGAATAATGGCATAGTAGACGCTTCCCCACTACACAATACATTATGGTGATTTATGGCGTAGTGGGTACCATTCAAGAATGCGGTTGTAGTTGCCCCAATAATGTTTAAAAAAGGCCGTAGAAAGGCCGCTCTCCCACTTTCGCTGTGGCTGTGCTGCGAGTTCCGCGCAGGCCTGGCGGTTTTTTATTTTTCTTCGCTGGATGCTTAGACTTAATACCATAGCAGAAAAGCTGGTTACTGCAAATGCGTGTGTTTCAGTTTCAGCTCGATTTTCGGACGCGTACAGTGCGTGTGTGTTAAAAATTGCCACCATTAACCAGCTGAAAATTGCTAACCATTTGATGTCGTGGCAGTTTTCGGGTTCCAGTCGTTGATTGTTGATACAATTTGTACACAAGCGCGAATATTTGGGATAGTGTCAATTTCAATTATCTTCTGTTTTTCTGTGCGTGTTATAAAAAAAGGGCTACGAAAAAAGAAACAAGTGGAAACAAAGTCCCAATGATACAAGAATAGATAAGTGTAAGGAACACCGATGGGTGATTGGTGCTTTACATAAGCTACACTACACGTAGTGCAGTATTAGCACTAAAAGTTAAAATTACGAAACGCTACTCTGAAGCAGTACGCATGCGTCAAGCCATAAGTAGGCGCGGCTCGATGCGGCTGACGGAATCGCGTTCGAGGAAAATTTGCGTAATATTATGCGCACCATCTTAACAATGTTTGGCACACATTGCGAATACAGGACGCAAACTGGCTGCCGCTTTTGCTTTTGTTCTGTTCTTTGCTTCTTTGCTGTTCAACGAAACTACTGCACTACTTTCGTTCAAAATCCACCTGCCGACAGCAACATTTAGTCTAATAGAACTAGTCTGAAGAACATGCTTGCTCCAACGAGGCGTGTCTTCGGAAAGACTGCCGGAAAAGTGTGTCGGCCAAGTGCGTGATTGGATTAAAGCACGAGCCAGGAAAGCGAAGGCTAAACAAAAAATAGAGGGGCGCGGCCAATTGATTTCACCAATCGACCAGCGTGTGCGGTGAAGTGCTTTCCCGCAGTGTCTGGTCTTGTCTTGCGATTTGTCTGTAACGTTTTTTTGTGTGATTGCAGTGATTTTGTGATGTTGATGTTCTCGCATCGACAAGCGACTGAATAGGACCATTTCATTATGCATTGCCGATAGGAAAAAAAACAAAAAAAACATGCAGACATTGAAAGAAAAAGGTACGGTAAGAACGCTTCGTTCTTACTGTCTCTTTTTCTTTCCATGTTTATATGTCTTTCTTTTTTTTTCCTATTTCGCCTAAGTGCTGGAAGTGTGTGAGTGTTCAGTACTCCAACTAGCGCAGGAAACAGCTTTAACCGCTGCATTAGAATTTTGTTCTAAACACCCCCAATTCTTTATTCCGGTACACATTCAAAGAAAGTAAGAATTGTAAATTAGGCCTGACTGGAGCGCTTCCTCGCTGCTTCCGCTCGCATGGAATAAATGGCTCGTCTATTTGGTCTCCTGTGCACATCCGCGCCATTACAATAACAACAATTTACAAGCGAAAATATTGATGCGGAAAATGAAGTTAACAAACACGAAGAGCCACAGAAGCTGACTGGCGCTTGAGTGTGTTGATCAGCCATCTTGACTCTTGTTACGGTCGTTTTCTGTAAATACATCTTGTGTATGCGCTAGTACCCCCCGTAACCTATATATGCTGTAGTGGATGCCGTCATGAAGCACGAATATATCAAATGCGGGGTCGGTGCTGCAAGATCAGACAATATTTTCGCCCCGAAAGCACATTGACTGTGGTACAGCGTAAATTAATACAAAATGTCTAGTCAGGAAAGCCAGTAGGACACGTTTTGGCAATCGCTCTTCGCATTATTTTCAGTCAGCTGAACCACGAAACAGGTGGTATTCCCGAGCAGTCCCTTTGACCCGTGAATATGCCCAGCAGTACGCACGTCTGTGCACAGAATTGTTCCTTTGTCTTGGCCTCTACAGGAACTTCGTAGCAATAAATAGACAAAACGAAATAGAGCGTTGTTTTCATAGAGAGTAGGCGAATGCGGAAGAAGCTACAAATGACGAGAAAATAGAAATCTGCTCTGTAAGTAAAGTCGGATTAAGATCAATTCAATGAATAAAGTGACAGCATCATTCCTTTATTGCGAAAATTACATGGAGAGCAGTGAAAGGACGGATGGACGAATGCTCATCGAATTTGTTCATATTTTAACTGCTAGAAACTTTTGTTACAGCATTTTCGAGAACACTAGCTCGACAAATGCCGTTGTTAAGAGGAATAAAAAAAAATCAGGAGCAATAAAGTGAGAATTGAAAGTCCTTCACATTCCACCATTGGATTCCGGAATAATTATTACTGTTCTTATTACTGGATGTCTATGTACAAACATGCCAAGGCACAAAGGATATTGGGAGGGGACCGGCTGTCAAGAGCCAGCAAGGAGGGGGGACAGCACTTGTTTACTCTTTCGTGAGGAGGGAGAAGGTAGAGGAAATGAATCATAAGAGGAGAAAATATCGGGAAAGTAATGAGGAAATAAACAAGTGGCATTCACTCACACAAAAATATGTAGGAAACACGGTAAAATGTCTGCAAAAGGGTGATGAAATCGGTTTTGTTGGGGAAAGGAAACAGGGGCTTGAAGGTGGAGCAGCACACCCTCTCGGGAACAGGCAAACATCAAGGGTCGCGCACTTTATTTAGATCAGTCGATATTCCTTAATTATGCATGCGCGCTGGGCAACAAATGGGGCACACTTTAACATCAGATGTTCAAGTGTCTCGCAGGAGCATTCACAGAAGATAAAGAAACCTTCAGTAGCGTTCTTGTAGTGCGGTGCTCCGCCGGTTTTCAGTCTTTGGAAATTTCTCATTTCGCCACCAGTATTGCGATTTAACAAAAAAGGCAGTAATGTAAATGCAGTGATTTGAATTTTGGTGGCGGTGGCTTTCAAACGACCTGAACAGGCAGCGGAATGCACGACTGGTATAAGCGCGTATCGGAACAGCCTTGGTCGAGAAAAGCCGAGCCAGCGAGCCGTGGTAACCAGTGTGGAAGCCGTAAGTTGTGTTCTTCACCCACCTGATCACCAATCACCCCTAAAGAAATAAACTTTACAGTGAAAAGTGTTATGAGATCAGTACAACAGACGATTTTCAGGACGTATTTGTTCACCTCTGTAGCCGCCTGTGTCCATAACTGCTATCCCGCGAACTAGAAAAAAAAATGCCCCCCACCTCCCCGAAGGGAATCGGGAGGCGGAAATGCGAATGCATTTCTTACGCAGAGAGATTTCGCCTTCACCGACTTCGCCATTGCCTTGAGAGGCGCCCAGCCAGCGAACGGTCGAGAGTGAGGCGCGAGCGGACGGGAGAGTGAGGCGCAGGGAGGAGAGAGAGCGAACGGCAAGAGAAGGAGCGGCGAAGCACTGCACCTACCCTCTCCTACACTCTCTCGCACCACATGCTCCGGTTGCTAGGGGCGAGAATAAGCGCGCGCGCCCGCAGCTGTTGCTATGGGAGAGGGAGTGAGAGCGGAGAGATAACACCTGCCGGCGCGCGGACGCCGCCGCGGACAACGCCGGATGCGCCTGACATAGCCCGACTAAGAAATGCGTTCGCATTTAAAAAAGTTGGCGAAGCTTGAACTAAGTCGCTCAAGGCTTGAAACAGTGAAACTAGAAGATTCTGAAGACTAATCTGGTTGCTTCTAGGTTGTTCATAGGTCGTTACTGGAACTTTAGCTAGGTGATGCTATAGGTTGTTTCTAGGTTGCTTCTCAGCGTATAGAGGTTCGAGTTGAACCACAGACAGCCACAGACACGACACGGATGTCCAAACTCCAGAGACAAAACTTTGCGCGGAAACCGAGCGTTCACACCTCTCATAGATGTACGGGCATGTCGTCATTGGCGTAGGTCTTCCATAGCGTCGGGGTCTTCTGGCAGCCAGCCGTCACTTTTCCGGTCCCCTAGTATTCTCTCCCTGTACGTACTCGGAGTCTTCGACTCGCATTCGTCGCTTCGCAGCCATTTTTTGGGGGGGGGATAGCTGCTGCCTTCTTTATTTTTAGTGGATCAGTGGGGAGTAGCGGGATTTACTCAATTTCTCTGGCACATATACCCGTTTATGGTGATCATAATTTTCGGCATGACCGCACACACAAAGTACAGCTAGCTTAAACAGCCTCGCTGTTATAAATAGTAAGGATCGGATGGTACTTGAACCCAGGACCTCTGAGTGGCAGTCGACTATGCTGCCACTGAGCCACGTCGGTGCTTGAAACTCGCAAAGGGATCTTCACACAACGAACTTCACAAAAAAGATCTTACGCAGGCGTCATGTCGGGCAAGGAATCACACACAAAGTAGAGCTAGCTTAAACAGCCTCGCTGTTATAAATAGTCACGATCGGATGAGACTTGAACCCAGGACATCTGCGTGGCAGTCGACTATGCTGCCACTGTGCCACATCGGTGCTGGAAACTCGCAAAGGGGTCCTTCACAAAACGAACTTCACAAAAACATCTTACGCAGGCGTCATGTCGGGCAAGGAATCACGTTAACATATGGAATATAGCGTGGATAGAAGAGCAAAATAACAACCAGGCCTTACACAATCAGAGATCTGTAACAGTGGGTCGTTTAATGCTTCCGACTCGTTACAAAGGGCTCAGCCATGATTCGTCATCATCGTCAGCCACAGCATAAATAAAGCGCACATAATGCCTTAGAGGGGTGCAGCGGGTACCTCGCTTCTCCGCAGAATGACGTATAATGGCATAGTGGGTGCTTCTCTACACCACAAAAATTATGATTTATGGCGTAATGGGTACCTTGCAAGTGTAGTTGTACTAGTTGCCTCATGAGAATTTACAACGGGGTCTAGAAAAACCGCTCTTTCAGCTTTCGCTGTGACTGCGCTGCGTGTTTAGCACAGGTAAGGCATTTTTTTTTACTGCGGAGCTTTATGCTTTTCGCTAAGTCGTAAGCGTTCGCAAAAAACTATCATCATCACGAATGGCATCTACCTTTCTATCACGTGCAACGCAACAACTTGGCCGGTGTGCGCTTTTTTCGTCCTCCTCTTCACCTTCTGTTTAGCGCCCCGAACAAGTGCGCCCGTGGCTCGCTCTCCCTCCGCGCTGATTTGTGGGGCGTGGGATTCAATAACTCAGGATGGGCAAGAGAACGAGTACAGAGAGAGAGAGAGAGAAAGAGAAAAAACGGTAAAAAGAAAGAGAAACACTGACAAATAGCGAGAAAGAAAGGGAAGAAAGAGAGAAAGAGATAGAAATACCGAGAAAGAAATACATAGAGAGAAAGGGATAGAAAGAAACAGACAACAAAGAGATAGAAAAACTAAGAGCAGGACAGAAAGAGAGAAAGGGAGACAAATAAAGAAACAGCGAGAAAAAATAGAGAGAGAGAAAGAGGTAGTGATAGATAAAGTGAGAGGGAGAAAAAAAGTTAAGAAGGGGAAAAAAAGATAGAAATAGCGATAAAGAGATGGAAATAAATAGGCAGAAAGAGAAAGAAAGATATAGAAACAGAGAGAATAAAGAGATAGAAAAGAACAGAAAGAAAAAAAAAAGAAATAAAGAGCTGCACGGAAGGCCTCCCAGCTCCGATATTCTTTCAGGCTTGACACCATTAGTGCGAGGCTGCCATAATTTTTTTGCAATGTGCTTTCTGGAGAAATATTTGCCTCTTACTGAGAAATATCGAATTGGAGCGGATACAAAGAGCCGGTGGGGGCAATAATGAGCTTTTGAAGTACGTGGGGACTTTGTTTACTATGGAAGGTGGAAATGAATTATACTGTATTCACGTTGTTGATTAAACTTCCGTATCACAAAGGAATTCCAAGAAGCGTGTTTCCAGTGACAAGATGACTTCGTTATACAAACGAGAGATATCTGCACTTTAATTGAGTTCTCAAGGACCATGAAAGCTCAGTGTACTTGACGTGCGTGTGCTTCGAATATCAATGTACGAGATGAGCGCTCAAAAGGACACGGACACGATGAAGAAGAGATGTACACACACACAAGGCGCTCATCTCGTGCAAGTATGACCAACCAACAAGCCCGCATCGCCACCCTCGTCGAATATAAATGTTCTCATTTACAAAGTTTGATGCCTCTTCGCTTCTGCCTAGCACTAGAAGGAAACTGGAACGTTGGATGAATTATCTGGAGGACATACATAAACGTCTGGCTAACTTAACGTCTTCGTTGCTACTTTATCGAGAAAGTGAAATCCAATTAGAGATAACATAACTAGTTATTTCTTCGTGCAGTCTAGACAATCTCTATACCCCGCAGAATTTGGGTCCCCGCAGAATATTTGTAAACGTTCATAACACAGCTATGATATGAAAAAAAAAGATGTACTTTTGAAAAGCAGGAGCGAACTGGTTCGGCGACGTTTCCCTGTGGGCAGCATTTTTTCATCTGATACCCATTCGTTGTTAATAATATTATAAATGACCCACTCGGAATTCCTTCCATATCACACAATGAGAGTAGCCAGCATACGTGTGAATTGATAAATGCAGATTTCTAGTCGTGTAGGAAACTTAATTTATTTGCCTTTAGATAGATGTCTTCCTTTAACTTGTGTTTCGTTGCAAGAACGAAATATTGTGCCGAGGGATCTCGTTAAGCAGAATTGTATGCTGGGTTTGTTCTTGATGTTTTAATATTAGTAGCAGTGCAATAAATGAGGACAGGAGAACACTCCTGACGTTTTTGCTTATTTCTCTCTTCCCTTTATTAAGCTGTTAATAATTTGGGTCTCAGAAAAAAAATATGGTCCGAGTGCTTTCTTTGTTCGCAGAACCTTGCGCCACCATCTATTCGTACCACCGCACTTCTTGATATTCAATGTCTATTTATTACCTCTATTGTTTAGAATTCACGCGCCTATTACTGATATAAGTAAAATAAAGCTCATCTCGTTGGGCCTACTTCAATCTCTTCGCAGAAATTGAGAACTATCCGCGGGTTTGATTCGATAGTGTTTTGCCTTTGCTTTGTACACGTTGAACAAACGAAGGAATGGGTATTATTGGAAGGGGCTCGTCTCTTTGCTAGACACAAACAAATGAATTCAATTCCCACCAGGATCGAACAGGGGCCCTCTGTGTCCATAACATGTATTTTATTCGTAAATCATGGCACAGATTGAGAGCTGCGGCCGAAAAATGCAAACGACCCTTTGCGAAGCGCCCTGTCGCCGATTGGCCGCGTATCCAGCTACCCGGATGTCATGCAATTTGAACTGCGTAATGGGTAGGCTGTTCAAAGCTGCGCATAGAGTTTAAAAATGTTTATTAACATTTTTTTTATCAGCAGCAGCTCGCTTACACCCTTTTTATGGCCCAGCCAGCCCCGGCAGCAGAGCACAGACTCCCTTGAAACTTGTACGCCAATATCTTGCCTGGGTCCCCTCTGTACTTTATAAACATCAACGTCACTTTAGGGCCAAATTTCATGCCTCTCGCAACCAACTTTCCGGGTAACAAAGCACATTTCAGTGGATTTACATAAATGTGGGCATACTTTAATGCTCAGTACGTGCAGTAGTCGTCCTAAAGCAGTTTATGGCGGGGTCAGCATGAACCCACGAATCCAGTTTATGCTTCAACTGGGCGGCGTGTACCACGCAGGCCTTGTCTTTCTCGCAATTGGATTAGTTCACGAAGCAAAAGTATTGCACCGGAATGCCTTCGTGACCACTGCTTCCTTTTTTTTTTATTTCTTACCACTGAATCTAATCAAATCTCAGTAGCCAATGCATTTCTGTAGTTAGCCAAGCCAGCACAGACAACCTCTGCTGTTGTCTCCGGTGTGGCGTCTGCCGCCAAACTAATAGGTTCTGGCACCTCCGGTAATAAATCTACGGGGAATTGCCTTTACACTGGACAGGGTCATTGCGACACTTCTTTATCTCCGGCGGTCCCTCCACCACGCTGGCCACCTTGGTGTCACCTGTTCTTGCATTTTCTCTTTGCCCTAATTTGTCACGTTTAAGTGTCACCTTTCTGCCTTTGTCATTGGCTCACTTGCGCCTTCCGGGTGTTATCCTCACTTTGGTATTTCCAAACAAATGATGTCTACTCATTTGAAAAAAAACTCTCCTAAATGATGTCTACATTTTTGATCCAAGGGGTTGTCTTTTTTAAGGCGAAAAGGTGGCACAGGGCTAATTATTCTTTAAACAATTTCGATTAAACTGGTTGGAAGACGATTCCTGATATCTCGTTATTTTATTCAGATATTTCTATTCTTGCTGTGTATGGGACATTCTGCTCCAATCGGAATCCGCCCATCCATCTTTTCCTGGTGATTGGCTGTGGGGAAAAGTGCGATGTTAGTGATTGGCCGAAAGAGACGACGTACATTCCGAATATTCTACGATACCATACTTCGTCTTTCTATTAATATGCATTTTACGTTTTAGAGAAAGTTGTGCTATTAGAAGTAAGCACATTATGCATATTTCTCGCCCTCGACAAGCTTAACACAACGGCCGTTAGATGTTGTGCAAAGCCTAATATTTTTTTCTTGCTGAATAGTTTTCCGCACTCGCGGCTAATCTTGCGTGACAGCTGTAGTGCATACTGCATTGTATCTTGCACAGCGTGCGCCTCGTGTCAAACCCGCCCCCTCATGATATGGTTGTGCGGCGAGGGTACGCACCCTCACTCGTTCTGCCCGGCATATAAAGGCCGCCCAATAAAGAGATGGCTCTTGTTCAAATCACACTCCCGCATCATGTCACGCTCGATCACCAAAATGATACACATACGAAGAAGCATAGCTGATCTCACAGTTTTCCCTCTTTTTTCAAAGTCTAGTCATACGGGCCTTCTATTGTAGGACACCAGTAAGAAATGCACCCGAGAATCAATGTAAAATTATAGTGAAAAATAATTGCATCGTAAATAAACAACGAGAAGAAATAAATTTAATCAGTATATTTTACCAGAATTAGTTAAAAGCAAGAGCAACGCACGCAGGCAGACAAGCACTAAATCATCACGCGCCGTTGGTAACCTACAAGTACAAATAGGCAAAGGCTGACAAAAAAGAAGTTTTAAAGATAGCCCAGGCAGAAAGAATAAAAATCACACAGTTAGCCGTAATAAAGCAAGAAACATCAATTTAGGACAAGTACAGGTATTTTAACATCTATGTATATCTTCCTCATCAACACAAAGGTATGGATAAAAACCAGTGCCGCGTGCCAGCCACGTATGTAATGCATGCATGTGTGTGGAAATTTTCATCGGATTCTCTATGCACTCTAATGCGTTGTCACGCAAATCTCTTCGTGATTTCTTTTTACGTTCATATTCACTCCGAGTTCTACAACGCATTACGCCCTATACACCAGAACACAGCGAGTTCAGTGTGTGCCGCCATAATAGGCAGCACGTCGCGCCACCTGTTGCATGCGCGGCGAAGCAACACCTGGAACTGCCAGGCTAGCAGACGCTCCGCAGTTCAAACGCAAAACCTCCCAGCCCGAGTATGGCTGTAAGCATGTCTCGCGCTTTTCCTCGCCTGGAAATTTGTGCTGTTTTCTTGTGAAACGTTGAGAAGACCTTCCTCGACGGTCCGGAATGTCTACAACACGTGCATTGCTGACTGCGGAAGCAACTTTATCAGGTACGTACTATCGCGATGCAAAGAAACGTGAACGGCGGAAAGCGTGGCTTTCGACTCGGTCGAACTGCGACATGCCTTGACTGTCGCTAAGCAAAACTTGTGCGTTCAGCCGGTGTCACCGTAGCGCTAGAATCCCGCTCCGGCTTGCGCTCATGCAGTGCATATGTATATCATTTGCCAGTCATGCCTGGCACTCGGAACCCACACACGCGGTGCACGCCGTGCGAAAGTGCCAGCCAGCGCAAGATGTAGTGCTACGCCGGCTGAAAGCACAGATTCGCCTAGCGACAGTCAAGGCACGTCGCAGTTCGACCGAGTCGAAAGCCACGCTTTCCGCTGTTCACGTTTCTTTGCATCGCGACAGTACGCCGTTACATTTGTACTAAACGTGCGCAGTGTGCGTGCACGCGTGAGTCCTAATACCTCCTATTATTGGCATGCGGCCTGCGAAAGAGTACGACAATGATTTGGTGCCGCATACTACAGGCATACTGCACGCAAATTACTGCTGTAAAGCGAAATAGCTGGCGTCACGTTTGAATGCACGCAGTAAGTGTACTTACTCGTACACTTTTACTGGGCTTGTAGTTTTTCCTGTTGATTGCAATTATCCACTGGCGGCGGAGCTCGTCGTTTTTCGTTGCGGATGGAAATCTGTGCAATCTGAAAACACCGCACCGGCACGACTCCCATGTTGTGTTGTCATTTTCATAGACAGTGCTGAGTGATATCTTCCTCTTGCGCTGATTGTTTTCGCATCCAAAGACAGCGCAGTGGTGCCCAGACGACTTCTTGTAAGCGGGAGCGGCGTGGATAGGCGCTTTCTCGTATTTTAAGGTCCCGGACACGCCGCTTACCATGTAACAGATACACGCCTTGGCAGTTCTATACAAACATGGCGTCTGGGTGCGAGAGTATGCCGCCGGGAGCCTAGGTGCCTGGGTGCGAGATAGGCGTGCTCTGGTCTATACATGTAGAGTAAAATAGAGGGAGAGAGAGAATGAAAGCAGGAAAGCAGTGAGGTTAACGATATGTATGCTTCTTGTTTGTTACTCTGCAATGGAGAGGGAATAAGGTGAGATGGTATAAAGTAAGACGGAGAAACAAAAACTCACAGGGTCGTTTATGCATTCACCTCAGATGACTCTAAGGTGAAAACCATATTTTTCTCATCTCCCCTCCCACCTTCCGAAAGCTTTCTGAACCTAACGTGGCTTTAAGGCGAAAGCCTTTAATGTCTCATGCTCACGTCCGTCCGTCCATCCCTCCATCCATACCCTGGCACGGTGCCAGGTGGCCGCCGGGGCGCGCCAACGGACGCCGGTCGCGTGGGACTCTACTGCTACAGCCGCTCGCGCTTTGCTTGCGTAGCGTCGCTGTGCCCAGCGTGTCCAATCAAGAAGGGAGACGAACGCATCGCGTTCCATTCTGACCGACCCCGTCTCATTGGGCACAGGCGTTCGCCGAACACACTTTGGAATTTACAAAGTGTCATTTTGCACGGCCTCAAGGATCAAAGGTATTTTAAGCTTTCTTCACATCGCCTGGTTTTGTACTACCCCCGTAATAGACCCATCTTTCATCAAGCAACTTTGTCATATAATAACGTCATCATGGGGTGTCATGACGACGTCATCATATGACGTCATCAAGTTATTGCAATTTTGTCAAATCACTCGGGTTGACATGAACGATACCGACGAGGAATTTTGGCTTTCGATGATTCATTGAAAGCTTTTCCCCTTAATAAGTGAGGAAGGGCGTTTCAATCAAAGACGTTCACATGTTCGTCCATAGCAGTCTGAACCGATATCACGTCGTTTGGTTGACACCGGATTTTTCCGACAGAGGCCTGGTTGTCCAGCATTCTGAGTACAATTGAAAAAAAATTTTTCTGGGCATTTCATTGTTGCCACTGGCAATAAACATGGCATTTCTTCGTCACCGCAGTGGCTGCAGCCATCTGTGTCAATTCATATGCGGAACGCATAGGCATTGGGCAACGCGACCGCCATCCATAGTCCACACAAAAGCACCGCGTCTCTTCGACAAAGCTTTAGTGGTCGTCGAATGCTTAAGTCGTAGTCCACGCTATGTGTAAACGTACCGACGCATTCTTTCGCAAGAGCGCCCGTTCAATATTCACTCGAGCAACGCAGCAGCCCATCTCGCTGAGTAGCATTCAAGTAGGCGTGCTTTGAGGCACCAATTCGAGCATGTCTGTTTGCACGTGCCACTGGTATGAAAGTATATACGGACACGTCTTTAGCTTTATTGGCCGGCATTGCAGCGCAGCTTTCAAAACGCGGAACTAGAGGAGACGGGAAAAAGAAAAAAAAACGTTTGGTGAAAGGTGGTAAAGCTAACGAGAGTGTACTTGTCCGGCAGTTTATTCTGCCCAGGGGAAGGGAAAAAAATGGGAGAGGACTTCAGAATAATATAAGGTGAAGATTAGGAAAACATGCTTTTTCATAAAAAAAAGTTCGAAAAGCACCTAAAGGCGTCTACAGTTTTCTACGTGGTCGCGAGGCTTTTAACTAACACATTGTAGTGGTGTCAGAGCAGCTGCCTCTTACGCAACTAGAAGCAGGTTCAAAGGAATCTGTTTTCAGTAAGTGGATGGTTGTCAAGTTCAGTGCGTGACACGCGCACCTGTTCTGTGTGCACTGATGCAAGAAAATTTACAAAAGGGTACTGTCGCTTCTTCACTTGCCCAGCAGACCAGTGTATTGGAACGGAACGAAAACCGAAAACGAAAAACGAAAAAAAAAAACAATATTTTTGACCGAAACGAAAACGTAACCGAAACTTTATCTATTATTTCGTTCCGGAGTGAAACCGAAATTTTTTTAATCGTTTTTCCGTTCACGTGGAAACTTGGCAATTCGGAACAACCGAGGTCATAAAACGTGAGCAGTAAATTAGTAATACACATCTCAGAGTGCAGTATTAGCGCGTATCTCAGGCAGGAATTCCAAAGTGAAGATGTGTTCAAATTGTGCGAAAAACGAAAACAGTGGCAACCAGAAATCTTTGTATTAGCTCAAGTGGACTTCGTGGGGACTTTCGTTGTGACCCATGTCAGCATGGAGAAAGCATTCTCGGCGCGGAAGTTAGTTTTATATGAACAGCGGTCTCGCATGGGAGAGGTACGCTCGATGACAGGCTGCTTATGAGATCATGCTCACTTCCTTGACGCAAAGCATTGAGCATTGAGCCTGCTAAAAAAATTCGTATTTCACTTTTGAGAAAGTCTTCTATAACTTATTATAGAAGGGCACTGGTTTGCCCTGATTTGTAGGAATTTGTGGTACACTTAGTTGTGTTCCTCTTAAGAACGGGGGAAGAACGTGTCCTACCCCTGTCCCTCTTTCTTATGATTAGCGTGAGTAACTATATGACAAAAGCAATATTTTTATCGTAATTCTAACTACAAATTTTCGCATACAAATAAATAACGTTACGAACCGTTACGGAACATTATTTTTTCGTTCCGGAACAGAAACGGAACGGAACTTTTTGCGGTGGAACGAAACTAAAACCGAAACGAAAAACATTTCGTTCCGACACCCTGCAGCAGACATCAAAGTGAGAACTCCTTGAAATTCTGGAACAGGAAGAAGGAGGGACTTCTGAATGCTATTGGAAGTTCTGGACGTTGTATCACGTCTAAGTTCAACCGTACTGAACCACGAGAACGGCGGAGATTGGTACGTGTGTGACGGGTGTTTCAAGGATTTCAAGAAAACAAGTTCTTGAAAGCGAGTTCTGAGTTCAGGAAAGCGAGTTCTTAGAACAGTGCGTAAATCATTAATTTTTGAAGGTGTGAAACATTCATACCCTCTAAGAACAGTCATGGGTGTCGGAAAAATTGAAATATTGAGCGGATACGGATGCTTTAACTGGTTAGTTCGTACTTGACACAGTCAAACAGCGCACACAGGCTGCATCACCCTAATGCTTCACGTAATCACTTTTCTGTTGCTCTTTTGCAGGCCATAAAAGGGCCTTCCGTTGGCAGGAATAAACAGTTGTGATTCAGCGTTGTGTGCCTGCATTTTACAGCGAAAGCTGTATATGGCTAGGAGAAACGAAAAACCGCTCGGCATCTGTGTCACGAGCCATCTCCATTGGTTGTGCTATCAGTTACGTCGTTCTGAGCGTCGTACCCAAGCTCGCGCGCCATTGGCTGGGCCGTGAGTGACGTCGTCCATGCCGTCGCAGCCGTGGCGCCGAGCCAAGCACGCGCGCATCAGTTTCGACTGGGAGCTCCGATGGGTAAGCCGCGGATCCTACGAACTCCCGAACAGCGGACAACATTAGAAGAGCGCCGAGTGGAAACGTGAGAGCTCGCATTCGCCGGGCCGATTCTGCAGTCCGGGCACAAGAACAGGCCCACGAGGCCGAGTGCCGGCAGCAACTGCGTACCGGCAGCCTTCCAAGCCGCGCTAAATCGCGAACGGGAATGCAAGCGCCGGTGGCGGGCGGATCCTGCAAACCACGCCGCCGAGTTAGCTCGCGATGTCGAACGCTTGCAACAACGGCGCGCCCAAGAAGCGGCGTTGCGGGCAGGAGAGCGTCGACGAGAGGATTGCAGGAGCGCGTTCGCCGGGGCGAACGCCCGCTTTCGGCGACAGTTTCTCCGGCTTCGGCTGCGACGTCTGTGACCGCCTGTGGTTCGACCACAACCTGGCAACGATAATTGTGGAAGGCTTCAGTGCATCGTCGATTTAACTCACTGCTAAACACCGGGGCCGCACATTTCAGCTTCGCTGGTTAACCATTTGTACGGAGTGCTTGGGCGGTGATTTTTTCTTTGTATTTCATCCTTCTTGCGCTGTTTAACTCTTTCTTAAATTTGTTTTGTTCATGCACCAGCGTAATGTATCTTATGCACCCGCGTAGTGTATCTCGACATTTTGCTAGTGACCTGTGGGGCATTCTTCCTCATTTCACGTCCCTGAGTGCGATGACAAGCCTGATCGTCGTTGTCGTGTTGATCGAGTCGACTATTCGCCGCTAGAAAATGTATCAGTGATTTTTTTTTACTCTCGCTGTATCGCCAACTGTGTCTGCTGAATGTACCGTGGCGACAAAAAAAAATTGCCCCAAGTGGCGAATACCAGAAAGGAAAAAGAGAGGAAAAAGTGTTGTCCATACAAAAGCCCAAATTTCCAATGTTATCCGCAATTCTGTTTCTCCGATCATCGGTTACATGTGCAAATCTTTCTCCGCTTCAACTGTGGCTACACGATCCTGTTTAGCGTAAAAACATAGCTTAACAAGCTGAAAAGTTCTGGAAGCATCACGACGCGTAGCTTCAGAACTTTGAAAAAAAGCATTTTAGAAATTTTGTTTCGCATGCTATTGGGGCTGTTTGTCCTTGCTTTTAAAGAAAAAGCGTGTTTAAGAAAACGACAGCGAGACGAAAGTTTGGCACAACTGACAGTCCTTTTTTTTTTCATCCTTACTGTGTGCGTTTGCATAATACTGGCAAGACAAGAACATAGGAAAGCAACACACATACTGATGAATGGGTGACATTCTTCCTTTGTATGCGTTGTCTTTTTTTTTGCATTTGGTTGCTATTTCATATACTGGTTCTGAGAATGACAACTATTGTCATTCTTACAATACAATGTTTGATTTACGGCATGCCAATGCCACGTACACCTGCTTTATGAAATAACTTTGAGCATGGGTGGTCCGGAAAGGCGCGGGGTTGCTCTACGCGCCACTCCAGTCCGCCTATTAGTCATGAAATTAATAACGGTGGTGTAGCTACCAATGTACACAGAATCAATTATAGTCACTGCAGTATGACGCTGCGAATTAATGTCTTCAAGGTGTGTTTCTTTCACTCGTTGGTATACAAAACATGGCGAGCAAGTGTTTTGATCTTTAGATTGGTGCCACTCAAATTTCATGAAAATAAACGAAAAAAATTCCCACACACGAACGCATGAAGGTGTTATGCTGGTCCCAGACAGTGGAGGGCCGGCAACATAATTCACATGCGTAGCATTTCCTATACTTGCCGAGCACGAAAACTTTTGAACGCATGGCGTGCTTTAGAAATCCAGAGGAGTATTCTGTTTTTGCTTTTTGTTGCCGTTTGCACCACTTAATCACTATCTGCGGTTACACCATCCGAGAGAAAAGTTATTTTAAAACGATGAAAAAGGTCGGTTAAAATGATGTAGAAAAGGAGACTAAAAATCTACAGCGCGAAATGTTTTCAACTGTTGTGGCGAATACACAAAATCGTTCAAGGAGATACTGAGTGTGCAGGTGTTGGGGTTGATGAAGAAAATAAAAATCAAACAAGAATAAGGCATCGTCTTTGCACGCTCGCGCGAAGAAACCTGTGAATCTGCGACAGCACCGACTAACTACAGGAAGGGCGTCATCCATCTTTCCACAATGGCACGTGAAGTTCATTCGAAGGGCCTGCGAAAAACGTGTTTTCTCATTTTCATTCTTTTTTCTTCCTTAAACGACGTTGCCAATCTCGCTTGGCGCGCCTAATTTTTTTCTTGCGTTTTTTTTTGTTTAATTCATTCAATGACACGAAAGAAATAGCGTGCAGTAGGACAATATACTGAACGAATGAATTAAGTTTTTCTCACTATAGTGTTGCGTTGCATGTGCTGCATTGTTTTGTTGCTGATTTTTGCAGGTGGTACGCAGATAAAAATATGTATGCGGTAGCTATTATGGTGTGTTGACTGTTATGTTGCCCATAAGTCTGTATTCATCCCTATGATGATCAGAGAGATAATTAGAAACTATATTAATTGCCTTTTGGGGTCTTTTCTTTTGCGTTATAGTTTTGTTGATTGACACATGTGTGTTCGTGTGTCTTCTCTTTCGTGTCCTACTGTTTGTATGTTTTATGCTGTGTTGTATGCTCGGTCCATTCAGTAGCTAAGAAGTAGTCGGCGCCTTATTTGTGCTTCAACATCTGCTTCACGTCCATATCAATAAAAAAAATAAAGCACCATGCCATTCATGGAGCAACTGCACTATTGCGATGACTACAAAAAAAATAGTGAAACGTGTGTCGGCGCACTGGTAATCCAATTAGTCCAGTGCTATTGAAGCCAGTAATTAGTTTCTTTGCACTTCCGTGTCCCAGGGGTTCACCTAACTATTCACGATGTACAACGACTGCGGGCGCTATTGTTCGGACAAACTATAGAGATGTAGTAAGATGGCTTACGAAACACACAGCACACGTAAGCGACCAGGACACAAAGAAGGAACACATGACAGTGCTGACATACAATTTATTACATTTTTCCGCCCATATATATAGGGAATAAGCTACTTTACTGCGCACGCCGAAAACAGATAAACGCTTCCCATCAACTTGTAAAACCCCAATCGCAAGAATTGGAACTTTTATTCGACAGCATGATAGACGGTGAGCTTACACATTCATCCCCTAACTTCTGAATCATTTCTGCTTCTATTATTTCGTGCACATGTTTGTTGTTATGATTTCATAATAATAATAATAATATCTGAGGTTTAACGTCCCAAAACCACGATATGATTATGAGGGACGCCGCAGTGGAGGGCTCCGGAAATTTCGACCATCTGGTGTTCTTTAACGTGCACTGACATCGCACAGTACACGGGCCTCTATCATTTCGCCTCCATCGAAATGCGACCGCCGCGACCGGGATCGAACCCGCGACTTTCGGGTCAGCAGTCGAGCACCTTAACCTCTACACCACCGCGGCGGTGTTCTTGTGATTTCTTACTATATCCGCGTTTTAGGAAGATTGGCCTACTCGTGCAATCCTGACAATGTAGAGCAAGAAGGCTTCCCTGGCCTTTCTTGACGTTGCTGTCTCGCTCTCTGAACATTTCTTTGGCACATCGGTCAGTTTTGGTGATTTAATGCTTCCTACAACTTAACGGGATTGCATACACTACACCAAAGGCGCCATATTGAAAAAGAAGCTGGGCGTTTCCTTTCGCAATAATTTGCGATCGACATTTCGAAGTTGGTACGAAGCGTTTATCTGCTTTTGACACGCGCAGTGAAGTGGCTGATTCCCTGGTTGGGTGGTGGCAACATTATTGGATTGTCCTGCCCTGTATATATGTGAGCGAAAATTCTCTAATAAATTGTACTTAGTCAGCACTGTCGTGTGTTCCCTTTCTGTGTCTTGATCGCATACGTGCGCTATGTGTTTATTAATGCTGCACCAACAAGCCCGAAACTCGCACTATCGTAAATTAAGAGTACAGAGAGTTGGGCTAGTGGGCACTAGCCGACTTGAGACATAACGAAATAGCGCATAAAAATACGACAGACGAGGCGAAGCGACAGCGCTCGTCCTGTTCGTTTATTCAGTCGGTGGTCGTCTTTTTGTTTCGACTTAAGCTGATTAAGTATTCCTTTTTTTATGCTTGCATCAAATTTATTTCATCATCCTCATCATCTCCGAGTAAACACTAAAACAGATATTCGCGAAACTCTTGTTTTTCTAACCCTGTTTTATTTATCAAAACGCCCCATTCATACAAATGAAGGAGATTTTATTGGATAACAGAGTTGTTGCTTCGGCCACTTAGTTCTCATTAAGCACCATCCTCACACGCAGCCCAGCTCCCGTGGTAGAAACGACTAATGGCTCAGATCGCACGCGTTGAGTTATGGGGTTACATATCGAGCTTGGCGGTCATTTGTCAAAAACGGGATAAGTCTCTGCTCTAGCCTCATTATTCATAATGCCCCTTGGGTATACGGTGCATGCCTCTCTAACGTGTTGATGATGTCCGCATATGGAACACTGCGCTTGATATCCCGGATTTCCTGCCCGTGTTCTGTCTTGCATTTTCGCACTCTCATTTCTTTCGTGCACGGAGCTAATATCGAGTACCTCAATGTTCAGTATTTTTGTTTCCAGCGAGATGAAACGTTGATTTTAGTTATGTTATTTTAATAGCGATATTGTTGTGGCTGGCCGAAGTGGTCTGGTATTTGCAATAAGTTATTATTATGCCGGCACGTGCTCTCTTCGTGGTCTTCCCCTCCACTAACCCGTGGGCCCGTCATCATGCCGGCGGGCGCTATCCCGCTGTGCCAATTTCTCCTGCGTGGGATGCAATAACTCAGATGGCCGGGAGAGTGCGTACAAAGAAAGAGAGAGAGGGAGACGAAAAATAAAGGGGTAGAACGAAAGAGACAGAAAGAAGTAGAAATACAGACATATAGAAAGGACCAAAGGAAAGATAAAAAGATAGAAAGGCAGAAAAAGAAAGAGAGAGCTAAAATGATAGAAAGTAATATGAAGCGAGAAATAGAGAGAGAGAGAGAAAGAAGGAAACGAAAGCGGAGGGCACCGTTATGTAAAAGCATGTGATAGTAGTCCCGTGACTCGTTCAAACCAAAATCGCGTAAGCTATCCACCCGATATGTTCCCCGACAAAAACACGTAACACTAGTCACGTCACGTGGTCCCACCAAAATCACGTAACACTGGTCACGTGACACAAAATGACGTACCACTAGTCAACGGCCATGTTCCCTGGCAAAAGTCGCGTAACAGAAGTCACGTGACGTAAAATGACGTAACAGTAGCCATGTGACATGTCACCGCCCAACCTATGTCGTTTAATCGAGGAAAGGACACGGGCTTCGTAGAGGGCAGCTTCTTCCTAGGGAGTCCTAGCACTCGCTCCGCTGTTGCCTCCATCCTTGCACCACTAGTGCAAGCTAGCTTCGCTGCTACGTCAGGCTTCGAACCAATAATGCGGGGCCCTCCTCTATTTTTCTATTATGGTCACGTGATTTTTTTGTACCGCTCACCGCGTTCTTCTAGGCCAGCGTCTGATGAGGCACTGAAGGCTTTCGCCTTAAAGGCTCTAGTTGCTATTACTATCTTAATTAGGATTGTGTGTAAGCGACGCTGATCGCGATCATTCACCAAATCTAGGCATGTAGTTTTAAGGCGAAAGCCTTAGATGCCTCAGCAAACGCGAAAATCGACCCTTTGGCGGTGCCAGCGTCCCGTGACGTCTTCGTCAACACGAGTGATGGAAAAAAATTATCACGTGATCACCTTTCCCGTACGACGTCATCATGACATGACAGACCGCCAAATCTTGTGCAGTCGTCATAACATCATGATGTCACTGTGACGTCACACAATGAGCCATTACATGATGACGTCATCACGCGACACCGTCGCTCGGTCAAAAGTGGGCAGATCACGGAGGCCATGCAAGACCAGGTAAGGTGCAGAAAGCTTTCGGAGGGGGGGCGGGGAAGAATGATTATTAGATAAAAACCAGCGGGAAACACGAAATACAGAGAAACAACACGAAGGGACCAGCTGGCACTTACAACTGATCAAAGCATTCCTGAAACGCACACTTATACCCACCCGCAACCACCTTGCGCACGCATGAAGCAGCCATGCGTCATATAATACACAAAAAACTTAAGTTATCACGGCTTCTAGAAAAGTCACCTCCTTGGCAGACGGGTGCACTGACGTGTCACTGACACGTCAGTGATAACTTGTTAGGTTATCACTGTTAACTTGTTAAGTTATCAAGCTTCTTCCTCCCCCACATTATCAGCAAATCTTGGACAGTTGACCCAGATTTTGAATAAGCTGTTTATTTACCTCCGGCACGCGAGATATGTGTTGTTGCACCGTTGAGAACGCCGAAAACTAAACTGTACTGACGTTCGATGAGCTTCCCAGAATGCGTGCATTCCGCAAACTTTCTCGATCCTTCCTTGCATACACAGTTCACTGTGCTCCATCACTGCCATCTTCCCTCTTCATATTTCTCTTTCCACTGAGAGATCTATGCTGAGTACGCATTTAGTAATATGAAAACGAAAAGCTTGTACATCAATCTTTGTCGCTTTTCTTTCTTGAATTATTCTCTCTATTTTTTTCTCTCTCTCTCTTTGTAATGCTCACGTTCACACTTTGCTTGATGGATGACCAGAAGAACCCGCAACGACTAAGCGATAAGTCTTTTATAATTCAGCTACGGTAGCGTAAACATTTCTAAGCTTCGTCGTCAGCATAGACGCTGTCGCGTGTAATCGGAAGGGTGGAATATTGGGAAGCTGCCCGGCAATTCGAAGTGCATGCGTACAGTGTCACCGCCTGTCGTAGTGGAGCTAGGTTTTCTAATCCTGGATGCTCTTGAACGTGGTCAATTTATGCGCAGCGCAGTTTATGCACCGCTGATCAGCCATGTCTTGTAAGCATTGGCTTTCGCCACACGATGACTGACCTTAATCTTTTTTTTTTACCTTAGTTTTCGATCAGGACCATATTAAATGGTCATGTGATTGGCACGCGCATGCCGCAGGGTCAACGTAAGCACTATCCCTTTGGGATGGTTTTGCTCAGCAGGCATCACTTGTCCATTTGTTCAAGGAACGTCTCCATCCGCAATGGCTATTTCTACACTCTAAGAAAAAAAAAGAGTCCTTTGACTCCTTTCGGGTACTCCTGACGTGCCACGTATACGACTCTCTTAAAAGAGGCACGGTGACTCTCTTTGGGGGTCGTTATACTCTTTTCGGATAGTCGTGTGACCCACAAGAGAGTCAATGTGCCTCTTTTAAGAGAGTCGTATACGTGGCACGTCAGGAGTACCCGAAAGGAGTCAAAGGACTCCTTTTTTTTTTCTTAGAGTGTAGAGACGTTATTTCTAGAGACGTTCTGGGTTAAAGAAAAAACGGGGAACGAGTCGGTTTCGACACTTTGTAGAGAAGTAAACGAGGGATCCAGAACGGTGAGATGGCCTCCAAATAAATTCAACTCGATCATACCCACATTCGGCACAACAGCAACAAAAAATAAATCTCACTAGCCGGTCATCTCCCTCTCACTAGGTGGTCATAATCAACCGATTTCTACATCATGCGCTTGAACAGCAGTCCCCAATAACAACTTCGTGATCTCAATTCTCGTTTTTACACGAGCTGTGAATCAAGGATTTAGTCAGTTTTCTAGGTGACCGCGTGTAACCAAAAGTGTCCAAGACACCATTGAACACTCTAATTCATTTTCGGGCAGATGCGTTTTCCAAAATCCCGAAATTAACGAACGTTTAAGATCTGCCTACAAAATTAATTTATGAGCACCCTTCTCAGCTTAAAACCTTTCCCGTCTTCGAGTCACCATTGAAGCAATTAAGAACTGCTTACTTTTTTATTTTTATTTTGTTCGTCAAGGATTATTCAAAGTGCGATGCCAGTGCACGTTAAAGAACACCAGATGGTCGAAATTTCCGGAGCCCTCCACTACGGCGTCTCTCATAATCATAACGTGGTTTTGGGACGTTAAACCCCAGGTATTATTAAGGATTATTCAAAGGGGTTCCTTTCATAAAGCACAAGATGCTAGCATCTTTGCACTTTTCTGTTTTTCTTTGACTAATGTATACTTGTGTGAGTAAGTGTTATGGAGATGCATTATATTTGCGGGAATGGCCAATTAGGTGAATAGCTCTGTCATGGAGCGAGCCGCTTGAAATTCTGCTGTGACGCCACTTCAGACTTGTCAAAAGCAAGTTCGCCGCTTTTTCCTTCTTTTCTCTCGCCTCATTGTGGGCCGGAGTGCGGCGCCACTGGCGCCTCCCTGCCGGTTGACGCTTTCACGGTTCGTCGCTCCTTTGTCGTCTCTGCGCCCCGGAAAGCGAAGAGGACGACACCGAGTGTGTTCGGAGTGCCTAATGGTTTCCGAACCAAGCGATGAGAAGAAAGATGGCGATGGCGGGACGCAAACGACGGTTTGCACAAGCGTATCTAAATTTCGCGTCGCCACACCGTCATTTCCATGCGCAGCGCTCTCGCGCAACTTCTTATCGCGCCTGGAGTGGTTTCAACACCATTCAAAAGCGCGCCGCAAATTTATATGTTCATCTTTATTATTTTGTGTGTGTGTGTGTGTGTGTGTGTGTGTGTGTGTGTTTGTGTGTGTGTGTGTGTGTGTGTGTGTGTGTGTGTGTGTGTGTGTGTGTGTGTGTGTGTGTGTGTGTGTGTGTGTGTGTGTGTGTGTGTGTGTGTGTGTGTGTGGAGTGCTCAGTTTACTTTCCGCCGAATACCCTGTTTATAGATTGCGAACGAAAAAAGAACAAAAAAAACTCTCTCCGCGTGGCAGTCGAGCGTAATGAAGGGGGGAAGGATGATCACGAGTGAAAAACAGCGCTAAAAGACGGGACAAGAAAGAACACGGGGTCCCGTGTTCTTTCTTGTCCCGTCTTTTAGCGCTTCTTTCACTCGTAATCATGAACCAACCAGCCCAAATGCGTACCTTACTGAAGGATGATCGTTACGTCGAGGCTCCGACCGAAAAAGTAAGAATGTTGGTGCGAATGGAAGCACGAGATAATCAAAGGAAGTAGTGTACGAGAACCTGGGAAAACGAGATTCGTTCATTTAGAAACCTTCCTTACTGTGACACATGAACCCCCCCCCCCCTTGCTCCCCCCGCCCCCCGGTATAAATCGACAATCCACGGTGATGTTCACATTAACCCCTTGAGACGCTATGTACACAATTGTGTACATGACTTGTTTTTGCTCCTCGTATCAACAAGGGGCTAAGAGAGAGCGAGATACATTAAGCTTCGGATAGATTGAACCTCCTGCATAATAATTTGTCTTCATTTAACTTCATTTCGCAGCGTACTGTTGCGTATGATCACATTGCTGAAGGCACTACCCCGTTCGACGAGTCGTTCGATGAGCCGCGTCCTGCGAGCCATGTTAAAAGTATACTTTTTCTTTGCTCTAAATAGACATAACGAAAAAACGAATTGGTACTGTATTTCTAGCCCGAGATTTCATTCTATTTATGCCAAAATAGAGCATAAATGACTTCAGAATAAACAGATATTGAATTACAACTTAATTAGAATAAGTTACTATAACACACATAAATGAACATATTATGACATTATTTTTATTGCAATAGTATATTGAGTGCCTTGAAATAATGTTGTATTGTTTGACCCATTTACAGACAGTTCTTCGTAGGTGGCGTCTGAAAGGGTTACAAGAAAGACTGGTGTAAGTTTTCATTTTCTCGCGATATTCACTACGGCGACTGAATCACGCGTAATATATTGATATGTAGTACCACAATAATTTATAGTAGGCTGGAAACATTGTATCCTTAATGCCCACTGCCTTTTAGAGTTCACTTCGCCAGGCAGCTACGGTGACTGGTCTTGCTGAGTCACTAAAAAACTGTTACTAACTGCACTTTTTACGAAGCAAGTAAACTTCTTGCAAAAAAATCATCAAAGTTCATCTTCTTGGAATTGTTGCTAACTGCACTTGGGATCGAGTATTCACTGGCTCGAGGTATCATTACCTTATTTCGCTATTCAAGAGGAAGTGTTAACTCGATATATATTCGTAACCTATACAACTTCAAGGAAGCTAACCGGCGGGAACAGTAAAAGCAACCGAAACTAAGTTTTCTTTTCTTCGAGTTCCTTGCTACTCTGTGAGCTGCAAAAGAATTCACGCTAATGCAACACCTTTAGAGTGAAGCGCTAAGTCCACGATAACTTGAGCGACGTGTCAAAACTTCAAAACGGACCTCGGTTGAAGCTAGTGTGAACTTGATATTGCGTTCTCTCCCGATTCAGGTGGAAGCCACATAACGCCTTTCATATTTCGTGTTTCAGAGGCCCCGGCACGGTTTCTCGGCCTTTGAAACAGTTCTTTCGCCTCAAGTGTTCTCGAAAGCGCAGAATGGCGTGTCATAGCGAAAAGAGACCGCGAGAAGTTTTTGTGTTGTTTTTCGCAGGAAGTGACGGCATGAAATCGTCGTTCGCGTTCCGCCCTCAATTCTTTATTTCTTAACGTGGCACGTGCGCTACAGGGGTCAAATGAACTGGAAGCCCGCTAAACTGATGAAGCCCGCTAACCTAACGTGATGTTTTAATACGCGGACCTACTTTTTTTTTTTCAAGTGCCCCTTTTTAGCCTTGGCGACTCGGCGCCATTTGACAAAGGTAGGTTCGCTTACCGACGTGTGGGCCAGCCTTATACTCTAAGGCACATGTAGCTGTTAAAGCTCAACAGGACATTTTGTTTTCCATCCATCGGCTCCAACGTTTACTTTTTTGGTTATGTGAGGTTACAACATGCCACTTAGTATAAAACCTTGAAAGGCAACTACGTCACTGGCGGTTTTTCAATTGAAGCTGGCACGCAAGTTGCTTCTGAAGTAACTTCTACACTAGCGATGGTTGTCCCTCAGCTGCCGGCGAATTGCGAATGCCGCTAATGTGATGCAGCCAAGGGAAAGATTGGTAAATCTTTTTTATTTCTTTTATTGCGATAGCAATTATATGGACAGTCTCGACGGGTTTTTGCCATCGCCGTTGCCGTTGCCGTCGCCGTCATGTCGCGTATGAAGTCCAAATTGGTAAGAACCCCCCTGCGCATCGTACGTTCTACCAGCGGGTAATAGCGGGAGAGCGGGAGCGGTGAACGCGGCTGAAGCGGCGATCAAAGAAGCCAGCCTATCTCCGTCGCTCCGAGGCGCATGCGATAACATCCCCCCAACTGTTCAACCGGCCCCGCCCGTCGTTCGCGAGCGTGAAAACACGCGAGTTGGGGGGGGGTCCCTCGAGCGACCTTCGATTTCACGACCGCGGTCGGCGCGGGCGCGCGCGTTATCTCCCTATCTCGGTAGCCGACAGCGGGCGGCCGGTGTACCCTTCTACGTGCTGCGCTCTCAACGCGAAGAGAATGTGGTGTGCAGAGTGTCCCTGGAGCGGCCGTATTATCTTAAGCCAGCGTTTTCTAGGGTTGCCTGAGATCCGATCCAAAAGAGTTAGCTGCCAGCCTCACTTCGTATAACATTACAATTTGTTGCTATCGCATTCATTGCTTCACCCTTGCGGTGAAACTGTGACTTTTTTACTTTGTCGTGTCCTTAGCCCGACACGTCTTGCGTAGTAAAACTTTTTTTTTATGTAGCCTCCACATACCGCAGTGCCAGTAAAATATATTTCTGAAATTTAATTTTGAATGCACGAAGCGGGACTCTGGCATATACATTCTGCCAAGTCCGCAAGTGAAATGGAAGGATCACGAAAAGAAGCGAGTGTCATTAACCCACCTGAATCACAAGCGTTCAAAAGAAGAGATTTATCCTTTAACGCTGGCGTTGGTAGTCTCATGCTATATGCGGTGACGTGCCTCAAAGGAACTTGTGCGTTCACGTGCGTAGCTTTGTTGATGTCATGGGAGGTTTCAACCATCCGCTCATTCCGCAATTCACGCGGTGTGACGCTCTGTGCGATTCTACGCTTCAGCCACGCAATATTGCGTCAATTATTGTGGCTCCTTGCACGAAGTGACGAATCTCGGGCAAGGAGCTTTTGTCCTTTATGCGTTCCTGCTTACCCGTTCGTATTTAGCAGGTGCACCAGCCATTCTAATTTGAGCACCTGTGCGCATTTAGCCCCAGTCATTAGCGGCTAACATGTATGCGCTTGTGCCCGGCATAGTAACAAGCCGCCAAGCTCGGTTTGGCGATCCCTACGTGGGACTAGCCGGGTGGCGCGCGGTCTCGCCTGCGTCTTCTCTGGACCTAAAGTTTTTATCACCATCATCATCATCATCATCATCATGATCACCACCACCATCATCATCATCAGCACCACCATCACCACCACCACCATCATCATTATCAACATCATCATGAGAGAGTCGAAAAGCTTCCTGAACGCTGGAGTTAGCGTCCAACCTCGATTTTCTTCCTGGCAGCCAATACAGCTGTAATGGTTATGGCAGGACATAAATAACCTCAAACCGGTCACGCAAATGTTCCAGCACTGGCACGCATGGGTTTCGCTGTATAGCTTCGTGCGAAGCTAGGAGTTGGCTTTCTGTTTGTGCGCGAACGAGTATATCGTCAGGTACACAAGGAGAGTCCGCGATGCACGTCTTGTGGCTCCCGTGAAACACTTGAATCAGTGGCGTAGCCAAGGGGGGGGTTCAAACCCCCCCCCCCGAAATTTTTCAATTTTGCTTGCGTATATATACACGCACACATACAAACGTGACCACGCAAAACTGTGACGTGGTGCCGCGCGCGTGAGCGTGCGCGACCGGGAGCCGCACTGACAGCCAGCTCAGCGAGCACGCGCAAAGCCGCAGGCACTGAGGAAGAAATCGCAGGCAGCGCAAGCGCGAGGGGCGTGCCAGCAACCAGCCTACACAAAATCGTGACGTAGATTTGTTTACATTGCCCTCCCGTTGATGTCGGCGTCGCGAGGAGCTCCGTATTTCGCTCAGTCGCGCGGCGTGCACTTTAAAATTGATTTTAAATATGTTCTAGGCTATATTTGCCCTTGATATCTCATAGATGTTGTGTATGTCTCCACATAAATCTATGTCGCTCATTATCTCGCCTTCGAAATTTTGTGTCAGTGCTCCTTTTAGGAAAAAAACACGTTCATGCTATCGTAATTAGTGTAATGTACAGCATAATGTTAGCTAAGCTACATACACTGCAACTGCACTGTACTAAAAAAAACATACAAGAGCGCTTGAAATGCATGCCAATCACGCTTTTTCTATGATCAATTTACATGTAAAATCATACAGACAACAAAACAAAAACTTGCGCCAGTGTTTTCGGTGCATCTTTAAGTATTTTTAGTATGTTTTTTAACGGCTGTGGATATCTTTCTCAACTCACTGAGTCTCGTAATCTGGGCTGCATGTCTTTAGGGTAGCGACAAAGTTAGTTGCATCTCATTACGGTAACATTTCAGAATGGGGGTGGTTTTAGTCTGTTGACTGCGTGCGACTTATATACTGCACTTATTCTATCGGTTGCGTCTATTGGCTATTTGTCTGTTACTGGCAGTAAGTCTATTGGCTGCGTACGGAAGACGGCGAAAGAGGCTGGGAGGGTAAACCCTGAGCTCACGTGGTTTCGAAGGTAGTGTGAACAAAAATCACAATGATTTTTGTGGTTTCCGCAGAACTCATTTGCCTTACTTGTGTCCATGTGCTTCGAGTTGTCGATGAATTCGCCCTCGCGCTGCCAATTGCTAGCTTCCATGGTTAGCTCAATTGGTAGAGCGACCGCCCCGGAAAGGCGTTGGTCCCGGGTTCGAACCCCGGAAGAGGACGAATTTTTCGGCAACTAAAGAAGATTTTCTTTCTGAGAAATCCGTACGGATTCCTTGTGGCTTCGTGCTACAAACGGGTAGTTGTCAATTTCCCCTTTCATAATCCTTCCGCCACCTTGCGGGTTTCCGCATGGGGTATACATGGGGTATACAAAACAGGTGTAAATTTTATCGGCAAAATCTGCGATGGTCGGGCGCCACCTCTGGGACAGTTGGCATGGAATGACCCATATATATTCTTTATTCTCACTCGAGCCAGAGCCCCCCTGCTCAGACTCAAGTGGCGATGATGTGTATTTACAGATGAGAAGATGAAGAGTATGAATAGTGCTCACAATATATATATATATAGATACGTGCGAGCGAGCGGACGGGAGAGTGGGGCGCAGGGAGGAGAGAGAGCGAACACACCTCCTCAACCTATCCTCCTCTCCGCGGACAACGCCGGACAACGCCGGATGCCTGACATAGCCCGACTATGAAATGCATTCGCATTTAAAACGTTAATTGCACAAACATTTCGGTGGGTGGCAGGGGGAGAAACAATACATCGACTGAGAAAGAAAAGATGGCTTTCGCCTTCCAATCATCCTCTGAGCGTATAAGGAGTCCTGCGAGTTTTTTTGGTTTAAAACCATACAAGAAAGAAAGTACTGTTTTTCCGGCATTTCTTACGGAGAGCGCCACGTTGAGAATCCCGTGAAACGGTGATAATTATTTCAGCTAACTGTTGCTTAATAAGCTATTAATATTGCCCAACAAATCTACAACTAAGCAATCGAAACATATCGAGAAGTACGGCAAAATAAGCTTAGTGGAAAATATGGGGAAAACCATTATAAAGTGCAGTTTCCATAGATCAGATTACATGGAACAGAATTAGAAGTTACAATAATAGCGACCACTATCTCGTTCGGAATAAATGCCGACACACGACAGGAATCTCGTACTAAGAAAGCTGCGCTTTGTAAGTGGAATATTTCTGTATGTTCAAGCTTCGCGAGAGAGAGGTTTGTCTATATAAAGGCAGATATGGCTTGAGCGATAATATGGTCTAGGCCTGTTACTCTACACTAGGGAACGGGAGGAAAAAGAGTAATCAATGACGATGGTAAGTTATAGGGAGGTGAGCGTACACTGTACCGTCAAGTTTGTGCAATACGATAGCCGTGCGTCCAGTCCAGTGGCTTATAGAAAGGCTATAACGACTCTTACGACCACAGTTGCCTGTTGGCGTCAGGCCGAAAGCCTTAACGCGGCCTGATCAGTTATTGCCGTGTAACGAAATCATTCAAGAGCGGAAATAAGTTTATGTCGTTCATGTGCTTACGTTAGGCAGGCACAAAATAAGTGTAATCTTAGTGAAATCTACGTGGGTCTGAACTAGCAGTTTAACAACGTTCTGCACGTTGATCCAATACCACACGCCAGTGCTTGTCATTCTTTTTTTCTTACCACGAATGGAAATAGCGCGGGAATAGTCTCAGGTCACGTACAAAATGTTTAGTGCACCGCAATTGTAGGAGTCGTTGCAATGGGCTCCTCGTATCAGATGCTGTTGTTTATAGGTCAGACCCAGCGCGTTCTTGTTTGCACCTAAGCATCGCTTTTAGTACATGTGGCGTGAGATGTATTCTTTTTTTTTTTTTCAGCGCGGATCTTTTCTCGAGAGATCTATATCGATTGCCGGCACCTAAACAATAACCCAGTAGTAACAAAACGTGGGAAGCAATCCACATGCCAGAGTGCAGTTGTACGCGGTGTTTCTCTTGCGATTGACTGCGTTCCCTGTGACTTCCCATTTGCTTTGTTTTATGTATTTATTTGTTTTTTGGGGAGCTTGGCCTCACCACGCTCTCAAAGGGAAGTGCCCGCGTGGGTGTGTATACAACGATGAAGGTGGCAACAATTCCGAAAAAAAAGAAACAAGGAGAACTATCCGCACAAGGAAAAGAATGTCGACAATCTCTAAATAGACAATCATATGTGGAGAGATTATACGTGTTGGAGTTAGCATAAATATCTGCAACCCTCTCTCTTTCATGGCAGTTTTGTGAGTGAGAGGCTGCAGGTCGTTTCGAGAAATACTTGTGCCGCACTCCTAACGCCAACCACGCAGGTTTCCAGGAAAAATAACAATCGGGGCACCTAAACTGTAATACTAAACAAATTTTACACAACGTTATGGCAGTCACATCGCGATGTTTTAGCTGCAAAGCATCTTAGAGCCGAGCTGAATCCGGTGGTGGTGTGCGTCCTGACCACCCTTACTGCGCATGCGCCTACTCTCTCTCCCACTCTCCTCCTTTACGCAGGTGTTCGGTCGCCTTCTCTCCTCCTGCCCCCGCGCTGCGGCCGCGCACTCTCCTCCTTTACGCGGGCGTTTACGGAGGCGTTCGGTCGCCTTCTCTCCTCTCCTCCCCCCCGCGCTGCAGCCTGTAAACCCACTCCCTCCTGCATTTCATATAAGCGCTTGCGCTCGGTCGAGGAAGTCTCGCTTGAATCGTGCGGTCGCTCCGTCGGTTCCCGGTCGCTGCAATTGTCTCGAAAGCCTCGCTACCCTCGCCGCAGATTCGCGTTGTCTCTCTGTAGCGGAAGCGGTAGCTCGACGCCGACGCTTGGCTTCGACGGCCGAGTGAACGTAAAGGGTCCCCCCAATTTTTTTTTATTCTGAATGTCAGCTAGAATATCACGTAGTCCTTTCCGATCCTTCCAAAGTGGCATTGTATTTCACTTAGACTTTAAGTGGAAGTACATGTTTTCTTTTTCACTTTCTACCCCTAACATCGGAGCTACTAGGTTTGACTCCAGACAAGCGCGACACACATCCTGACTGTAGCGCAAATCTTTCAATTACTGTGCATCAGCGTCCCCATAAAGAGGCGTAAGAAATGGACATTGCGGCAGAACTTCCAGCATTACAAACGAAGGCGAAGCGAACAAGGCAAACATTAATGACCGGACCGGGCGTACAAAGAGTAGATTAGATTCCGAAATCTTTCCGGTCGTCTCTTGTAAGCATTGTTCTATAGGCTGACGGCATGACAATTACCATTGCTGCTGGCCTGTCCCGGTTCTTTCTCTCTCTTTTTTTTTCCTGCGAGCTGCTGCCTTTTTCGTGTCTCCTTCAGACTGCAGTCATTAGCAGTAGACAAGAGCTTAGCTCCAGTTTCCTTATTAGTCGACGTGTGGTTCGAGTAAGCTAAGCACTACTTCTGCAAGAAGGAAAACCAAGCAATTTTTCGAGGCTGATAAAAGCGGGACATTCATTTGTGCGATAGAAACATAAAATTGATTACGCTTCATTCTGGCCTTATCAGTACGGGTTGTCTCGTTATGGACAGATTAGCGTAAACTAATTTAATTCGCTTAATAATGAGTGGTTTGTACGGACTTCAATTAGGAAAGCAGGGTGTTTTCTCCTATCGCAGAATACGATGGTAACGATTATACACGTACCTTAATTAGGAGCAGAAACGCACTAGGATATTCCTTGTCATAGCCAATGATTTCTCTGTTTCATTTTGGGATGTACGTATGTCGAAGCCACATAGCGTTCTGTGTTATTCTATCCATCAAATGAATATACAAAGTTCTATCGTTGCGGAAGCAGCCTGTGTCGTAAGACGGCCGCGTTTTTCAATAGAACATTACCTTCTTGATGAAAATAGAACTTCTTCTTTAGAATGAATGAAGGATTAAAGTTTATTAGGACACTTTTTACAGCTCGCTACATCCATTTTTACAATTTGCTACATCCCTCTTAGCTTTTCTTTCTCTTCAACACGCATTCACGCCATTCGAGTGGACGGGGAGAAAAAGAGAAAAAATATTCGCGCACATTGTGCTGCCTGCATATTCGTGCAGCCACCTGCACAAACTGGGAAATATTCTTGATTCATAACCCACGCTTCGTTGCGCAGTAAACCTGGGGACACCTTCTGCCACTCTTGACAACTTATTCGAAATACTTTCCGCTTAGAGGTCTCGAAAGAGCAGAAGGAAAGGAAGTAAAAGGAGAGAGCTCAATTAAACTCGCGTCTGGTTTCTAGCCCTACTCTTATGACAGGCAATCAAGGAACGAAAAGAAGCCACGCAGTTCCTCATGCACTCCCTAAGACAACTAAGGAGGCCATGGAAAAGGAAGACGAAGTGATTCTTTGTGGAACACAGCTTGCTCGTCTCTGTGCTTTTCTGGACTTTTCGCTGCAGTTGTGGGGTCTATCGCCCCGTACATTGCGGTGATGGAAGTACAACCTCACGAGGTGACGTCCGATTCCGGCTCGACCGCGGCCAATGCCTCGAGGAAGCGAGGAAATACATCCAGCGAGAGCGATGACACCGAGCTGTACTCCGCATCGGGCGACGAGTCCTCGGAAGATGGTTTTCAACCCGTCCTGTACCGAAAGACCAAACGACGGATCATCAACGCATCGCCGGTGTCAAGTACGGCCACCGTGAAAACGGTGCCCCAGAGATGCCTCATTCCATCCTGTTCGTGCCGCAGAACGCTACTGACAGTCTACGTTTTCTGAACAGGCAAGCGCTCTCCGTGTATCTTGAGAACACTGTGCCGAACGAGGTCAAAGAGGTACGGCTGAACGCGAGAAGAAACATCGTGGCTGTCGATGTGCTGCACCCGAGTGCGCTGAGAACGCTGCAACAAGTTACACAACTGGGAAACATCGCAGTCAGGTCCATCATACCAGCCGATGGAGCTACCACAGCAGGAGTCATTTACGATATTGACACTGAAATCCCTAACGAAGACCTTCCAGTGCTTATAAAACCAGCGAGTCAAGACAACGTCATTGTGAACGTCGGCCGCCTTGGTAACACACGTTGTGTGAGAGTAACTTTCAAAGGTGACTGCCTCCCCCACCTACGTGAAGGTTGGCCATTTTCGTCACCAAGTTCGACCGTTTATTCCTAAACCTGTACAATGTTTCAACTGCCAGAAGATCGGCCATGTGAAGGGTGTTTGCAGGAACTCCGCAGTGTGCCCCCCGTTGCGCGGAACCGCACTCGGAAGACAACTGTAGCGCAACCACACTGAAGTGCACTAACTGTCAAGGCGCCCACAGCGCTTCTTCCAAAGACTGTCCGCGCATAAAGAAAGAGTTTTCTATTCTTAAGCAAATGGTACGAGACAGCTCAACCCACAAGGAAGCCGCTGAGAAAGTCCGGCGAAGACGACGTCGCCGTCGAAGGTCTTCACGACGGACAACGTCAACTTCAAGAAGTGAGTCGACTCATCCGGTAACACCGCCAGCTGCAGTTTCTACCACGGCAAATGCAGACGTGGAAAAAGAGAAAAGGGGCAGATCACTCTCTACCCAAGAATGGCCGCCTCTTACGCGCGCACGACGTGTAGAAGAGCCACAGCAGAAGCCGCCTTCATCAGAGCAAGCTGCTGCAATAGAGGACTTGCGGAACACAGATCAGCAAGTGATAGCTCTTCTGCGCCCCGTAATTAACGCCATTCGCGTGTTGTTAAGCAACATGCACACACCGTCAGCCAGAAGTGCACTCCAAGTACTGGACGCTCTGAGTCCAGTACTGACAGCTCTTGAGTAGATAATGGCTCACCAGCCACTGTCTTTCAGGGAAGAGGTCCGAAAGGCAGCGATTCTTCAATGGAATGCCCGGGGACTGAGATCACGCATCGCCGATTTCCGCCGGTTCGTGTACACCAATACGTTCCCTATCATTGTCATCTGCGAGCCGAATTTGCCGAACGCAATCAGACTCTCTGGTTATGAATCATTCATGTCCTCCACAACTGCTGACAACAGCAAAGTTCTGATGTTTATTCGCCGCGACCTCACCTACATTCAGCAACCGGTGTCACCTCATGACGACAATCAATACATATGTTTAACAGTGAAGAAGAGAATTACCATCACGGTTGTTGGCGCCTACCTATCTCCGTCAAGCCAATTTGACCATAAAAGACTACAAGGTATCCTGTCATCATCTCCTCACCCGTGCGTTATAATCGGCGACTTCAATGCTCATCATACCCTCTGGGGAAGCTCGAAGACCAATGCCAAAGGCAGAAAGTTAGTGTCCTTCGCCTCCGACAATGAACTTTTCTTGCTAAATGACGGCAGTCCAACGTTTCTGCGTGGTTCAGAGTATAGCAGCTGTCTTGACTTGGCCTTTGTCTCACGAGGCCTCGTCAGGCGTGCTGAGTGGTTCCCGGACATAGAAACACATGGGAGTGACCACATTCCCACATATGTGAAAATTGAAGGATTGACCCCTTCTAAGGTACGCGACAGCGTTCAAAGAGTGGACTGGACGAAATTTCAGTCTCGCATAGAAGAGCAATGTCAAGCAAATAGACCCCTTGACTTAGAGGAGATAATCAAGAGTACGATACACGATGCTACATGTACTCTCGCATGCTCCTCCAAAGTAACGGAATTTGACATCGAGTTAGAACGACTTCGAGCAATCCGACGGCGTGCTGAACGAAGATACCGACGCACGGAAGCAATGGAAGACTTACGGATCGCTCGACGTCTACAGAAGAAGATTCAGCGCCGGATAGATAAACTCGAATCACAACGTTGGACTGCTTTCTGTGAGTCGCTTGACCCTCGTAAACCTCTATCGCAATTGTGGAGGACGGTACGAGGACTGCGCACAAAACCCACTCAGCGGTACCCATTCAAGGCTCTCGCCCTTTCACAACAGAGACCAGATATTGACGTGGCAGAAGACTTTTGTGCCAGATTATCTGGGCAACTCACAGTACCAAACAGCATCTTACCCTCGAGCAGCTGTCCACAACCACTGGATTGCCGCATGGATTTGCCTTTTTCCATCTATGAACTCAAAGCAGCACTAGCTTTGTGTGGACGCGCATCGGCACCAGGGCCCGACAGAATTTCCTATAGAGCCCTGTGTCACCTGGGTGAACGCGCGAGGATCTTTCTCCTGGAGTTGTACAACAAATCTTGGCAAGATGGCACGCTCCCGACAAGCTGGAAGACTAGTCGCCTGGTTCCACTACTGAAGCCAGGCAAGTCGCCGTTGGAGCTCTCATCCTACCGCCCGATCGCATTGGCCAGTTGTGTAGGCAAAGTTATGGAGAGGATGATCCTGGGACGCCTGGAGTGGTACTTGGAGTGCAACAACACCTACCCAGATGCCATGGCAGGATTTCGACGTGGTCGATCATCGATTGATAACGTCGTCGACCTGGTCACCTATGTACAACACGAGAAAAGCCGTAAGCGTCTCTGCACGTCTTTGTTCCTAGACGTCAAAGGGGCGTACGACAACGTTACGCATGAAGCAATCCTCACCGCTCTCGAGGAGGTAGGAGTAGGTGGTCGGATGTATCGGTGGATACGGAGTTATCTGTCAATGCGATCCTTCTTTGTGAGCACCGAAGACGGTCAAACCTCTCCACATTACAGCTACCGTGGCGTCCCCCAGGGTGGCGTACTGAGCCCTGTGCTCTTCAATCTTACGCTAATTGCCCTCATAGAGCATCTGCCAAGCACAGTTAGGCTCTCAATGTACGCGGATGACATCTGTGTTTGGACGTCCGCCGTAACACGCCTGCAGTTGCGAGCGAGAATTCAAAAAGCTGCCGCTCAAACTGCACGTTACCTCCGTAATCGAGGCTTGGAAATTTCGTCCGAGAAATGCGCCGTCGTGGCTTTTACGCGCAAACCTATGAATAATTACGACGTAATCATCAATGGTCAAACCGTACCGTACGTTCGATCGCACAAGTTTTTGGGCGTCATAATTGACAGGGATCTATCATGGAGCCCCCACGTCTCGTACATCAAAAAACGCCTGATTGGCATCTGTCATCTACTGAAGTTCTTCGCAGGGAAGACTTGGGGAATGTCACTCAGTGATATGCTACAGCTGTACAGGGTACTTTTTCTCGGCTTCCTGCGGTACAGCTTGCCTACATTGACCAACGCAAGCAGAACAAGCTTACGAACGTTACAAAGTGTTCAGGCCCAGGCACTGCGGATTTGCCTAGGCTTGCCTCGTAGTGCATCGACGGTGGCTTCTATAGCAATCGCCGGTGACCACCTCATTACGACACACATTGAAGTTGAAGCACTCAGGACACACATCAGGCATCTCGCTCGGACACCCCGCCACCACCTAGCATCTTTACCAGCAGACAGACCACGAGCGTCTTTTTTGCCAAACGGTGACCACGTATCGCGAGTCTTTACCAACATCCTTCACGCCCGCCGCGAGACCTTCGACTCCTCCGTGGTGCTTGACTCAGCCTAACATCAGGCTAACAATACCTGGCATCCGGAAAAAAGCAGATATGTCGTCACCTGCTCTTAAGCAGCTCGCTCTGCTCCTGTTATACGAGATGTACCAAGGCTGTATACACGTATACACCGACGGCTCCGTTTTGCAGAACAGCTCAACGGCATCTGTTGTGATACCAATAAAAGCCACAACAATCAAAGTCAAGACCTCCCACCTTACGACATCGACGGCAGCGGAGCTCACGGCGCTTCGTGCCGCATTGCAATTCATTAGGGATGAACGGGCACAAAAATGGACTATTTTCAGTGATTCCAAGGCGGCACTGCAATCCCTTCTGGCACCTTTACGCCGCGGCCCGCACGAACAACTGGTGTTCGAAATTGCAGAAGAGACACACCATCTAACTGAGAAAGGACATGACCTTGCCTTTCAATGGCTTCCAAGTCATTGTGGTATTATCGGCAATGAACGGGCCGATCGAGCTGCCCGTTCTGCCCATGCTGAAAACAATCGGATATCAGTTCCACTCTCCAGAACTGACGCTGCACGGAAGCTCCGCATGCTTGCTCGCCGACGCACCACATCACAGTGGAACGAGCCACACTTCAAGCACGCACGATTATATACACTAGACCCAACGATGAGTCTTCAAGTTCCTCCAGGACTTCGCCGAGGTGACGCTACCATACTGTGCAGGTTATGGTTGAGTGTCGCATTTACCAATGCGTACGCGTTCCGCATAGGAATGGCCGACACCGCAGCCTGTGACCATTGCGGCAGTGACGAAACTATACAGCATATTCTGTGCGAATGCCCGCAATACCGTTTGCAGAGACAGTCGTTGTGCAAGGCACTCGATCAACTGGATGACCAGACTCTTTCGGAAGTCAGAATCCTGTGCCACAGACAGGACTCAACGTCGCATAAGAAGGCTGTGAAGGCGCTTCTGCGATTTCTGCGTTCAACCGGTCTATCCAAACGACTCTAATGAGAACCTCCTACATGTGTGTGCATATGTGGGCATCCTTTTTTTTAATTTTTTTTTCTCTCTCTCTATCCTCTTTCCGACCCCCCTTTCCCCGCCCCTGTACAGGGTAGCAAACCGGTTCTTCTACCAGGTTAACCTCCCTGTCTTTTCCTTTATCAATGTCTCTCTCTCTCTAAGGAGGCCATGTTGCTTTTTTTTTATCAGTCGATTGTATTGATCTCCCCCCCCACCCTCCCCTTTACATACTGTTACCCGGATGCACAATTCAAACATCGCGACAGATGTTCTAAAGATCATAGAAACTCAGAAGATCGTCTCTCCGCAGTTGCATGAGTCTGGGATGAGGGTGTGCGACATTCCTATACAAACACCGTATTCTGTCGTAAAAGGCACACTTAACGCATAGCAAAGTGCTTTGTGGGGCAGCCCGATCTTATCATATCGTCGTCTCCTGGCGGCCTAACTTGTGGTTGGACGCAAGATACTTGCCGTTTTCCTTGCAAACCTCGAGAACGCGTGTTTTTTTTTTTTTTTCTTAAATGCGTAGCACTTCAGCTTGAAGTGCTTGAAGCTTGAAGTATTGAAGTCGATCCATAGAACTCATCTGAGTGGTCGCGCTCGCAATTAAACAGGCCTAACACATGGCTTGCAATGCTCAAAACCTTCTTAAAATAAACAAACGAGGCCTAAAGTAATACAATTAACAGCAATAACCCAGAAGTAATTGCGATAATAAATGAAGAATTGCTAAATATGCTTCGGACACATGTAGTTGACCCCTGCGCCGCGCTAGAGAGGCCGCCACCACCTCGCAGAGCGCACGTCTGCTCCTCCCACCTGCACCTCGCCGGCGCTTGGTTTCTACGTCTGAAAGCAGAAAGAACTTGACGGAACTCACTACAGATGACACGTAACTCAACTGCCGTAATCAACAGGAAGTCGTTAAAACGCGACGAAATGTAGTGCTCATGTTGAATATCGAGTTTTTGAATCTCCCTGAGAAGATTCAACTCATTCAGGGAAATCCTACATGCTTACCTCAAACATTAACGTCATCGACGGTTTGGTAAACGGAGCACTAAGGACCCTACGAACATGAATCGCTGTGTGACCATGCTTCACACTTCCTCAGCTTTCACATTAGTGGATCTGCATTTGAAACGTTTTGTAAGCGGTAAATCATGCGTTCGAATGACTGAAAAGTAACACCATTTTGCGGTTAGGTTTCTAAGGTGTATCATCAGAGCGCCATGTTTAAGATATACTTCTAGTCTTGAGCAGCACGCAGATGGTTCAAAACTAGTGTCCCTTTTATAAAGTTAGGATTGAGAACTAAGACTTCCCAGAAACCACGTGCTATCTACGATGCCTTATTCTGTTGCAAAATTGGTGATGAAACCCTGCACTATGTTACCACAGAATAATTTCGTGCAAGGACAAATTTTTTTTATTTATGTTGTATTTACCTTGTCATTTCCATGCATAAGATATCAGTCTCTTTTAATTTCAGCAGCGAAATTTTCTCCATGTTACTGAAAGGTTTATGTAACTACAACAATCCCTACAGTAATTTTTTTTTGTGTGACAATATCTCTCACTGCTTCGGGAATCATATTTTTCCACAGCGGACAATGTGAAGGAATACCTGTGAAAAGTGATGCAAGCGTTGGTTTTACGCCCGTACTGCGGCATCTGTTGCAAGCAGAACTGCTTTTACACCCAATGTAACGTTTCTGGGATAAATCACATAGCTAGCTGCATTCCTCGCGTTTCGCTCAATTTACTCGCACCATACTGCGCTTGCGTTTCCGCAGCCGCGGTCGATGTTCGCGACCTCAGCGCTCGCGTTCCGCAAATGCCGTTCTCTGCGGCTGACGTATTGCTCATCGGCGGGTGCCCGTTTCCATGCTCTCAGCAGCTGCTTTCGCTCATCCATGAAAACGTCATCAAACTGACGCTCGCGCTCTCATTACGTTAATTGCAAAACAGAGCACGAAGCATTATTAAGGGGTCACTAAATAGAAAACTGATTTTTTTTATTAGTAATTTACTATTTCACAATTTCAAGATCACCCCGCTTGATGGGATAAAATGCTTCGTAAGCGAGAAAACGCGCAAGAAAAAAAAAAAAGGAAGTGCGGGTGGCTCCGCCACATTGAAATTCTTGCACAAAGCGTTATGACGTCATTAATTATGACGTCATATACGAGGCGCCGCGTAGTTCCCAATCGGTAAAAATGAATCGTATTGCGTTCTTAGGGTGGCCAGTGACTTAAGATAGATCAAGTTTCGGGAAATTTTGTTGATCCAATGTCGCCAAAATGCGACAATTCCGCTTTGAAGTCCATGACATTACGCGTGGAGATTTCAGGCGCTAAATTTAAAAATGAATCTTTGAATTTGATTTTTTCCGGTATTATTAAGCATGCGATGGTTAAACTGACGTTATTAGAGTTTCGAGAGTTTAATTTGTCAGTCTAAAGCAATTCGCTGTTTCATTTTCGTGTCCCTTCAAGGTAATAGGCTCGTATGGCTCATGTGAACGTGACCTTAAACGAAAAGCTGGCGTGTGGTACAAAAGGTCCCCATGACCATCCTCGCTTTCATGGCTGGAGGCACTTGAGCTGCACTTTCACTTCCTCCTTACGGCGTTCGTTTGACTGAAGAAATATCGAAAGCGGCGTTCACGTGCTATAAAGTGAACGCCAAGATAACCACTGCGGATTGCTTTCGCCTTGCAGTCGTCTTAGGCGAATGCATGAAGGATGCTGTGAATTATTTTCATCCCCTTCAATCGAAGTTCCATCAACAACGCATGTACCTTCACTTTTTCCTTTGTTCTGGCAACCGCATTCTGTAGTGATCCACGCCACGTTACACTGTTCCTCATTAGCTCGTACGTTTTCACCAACACTATCACCACGGGTTCAGTCATTCCTTTGGCGCAGCGAATTATAAAAAAAAGATACATTAAATACATCGCTGCTAAATACAGACCCTACCGACACAAAGCAATATCACTTTCAGCGTATTTCGCCATAGAAAAAAACATGATAGCCGAGGAGCCAGCGGTAAAAACTATCTTTCGATAGTTTGACAACGGCTTGGACACTTACAACAAACAAAACACCTTGGCGGTATCACATCTGCATGAAAAGAAGGCATAAAAGACATTTCACACATAGGAAAGCAGTAATACAGTATAAGCTGAACAATTACAAGCAAATACATGAATAAGCAGAAAAAAAAGCTGCGCACACTTGATCAAATGGAAATGAAAGAACAAGTACGGTCAAAGACTTCTTATAATAATAATTTTTGGGGTATAACGTCCCACAACTACGATATCATTGAGACACGCCATAGTGGAGGGCCTCTAGAATTTTGCTCGAACCTAAATGCGGCCGCCGCGGCCGGGTTTCGATACCACGTGCTTCGCATCAGTGGTCGCCCACCATGGCGGATCACAAGGAATCCGTGCATCTCCCATTATCTCTGACCTTTTGAATTCGCAGCGATTTGGTGAAAGTACTGAATTACCACCACGCTCTTCTAGCGTATCTCTTCTCATTGGAAAAATTTCCACGTAATCTTGGTCTCCATTCGCGGTTTTTTTTTTTTCATTTTTGTTGGTTTGAAATGAAACGGATGAAGACTCGGGCTCAAGAGAAAACGAGCTATATAAAAAAAACGTAGCCATCCTGTATCAGCCACCCGACCAACCTGGATTGTTCTCATTTGACGCGTCGTTGGGTAACCGCTGGCCACAGTTCCATTTCCAATGTTGCCGCTTCAAATAGCGTAGTCGAGTTACCTCGCTGCCATCCCAGTCGATGACTTCTACGCTACTGCTAGCTGGTATTCTAGAAGACTCGAATAGAAATCAAAAGCGCGCCGCAAAAGCCTTGGCAACTAAAAAATTGGTAGCCATTCCCCACGAATGTGGCTCCTGAAATTGCGAGTTCGCTGTAGTATTATCTAGCTTGCGCCGCAGGAACGGTAAGAACCAAGCCAGATAAGCGAACCACGCTCCCTCAACCTCACACTCGACGCAAGCGGTCACTGGTCCCCGCCTCGTCGCAATTATTGTCGTTCAAACGCTGCCAGCTCACGGCACCTTCCTCGCTGTTTGTTTTTCTAGAGATAATATCCTTGTTGCGAAAACACGAAGGAAGGCGCGTGTTTTCAACGTGTTGCTTACGCTAGCGAGAATTTTTTTTATTCGTGTTCTGTCACGTTGCTTTCTTAATGCGCTCGCTCAGTGAACGTGATGTGATCTGGAGACAAACACGAAAAGGTTGCGGGAGGCGTTGGCCTTGCATGACACTATCGTGTTTAGGCCACTGACTTCGCAGGTCGCCCCGTGTGACCCCTCACATTTTCGAGCCGTCTCAGTTTACAGAAGTTGCGGGGTCGACTCGGGACACTACACAGCGTTCTTAGCGATTGTGTCGCAAAGAAGCGCTGCCAAGTCGCATTTTTGCTGCGCTTGCGTAAACACAGCAACAATGACGACAGTAAAGCGCTTCATTACTCTAGATGACACAGGGTTTCCAAACCAAAGATGCAGCTGAAGTTTTATCTCCTAGTCTTAAAAGAGGAGAACTTTGAGTAAAGAAATAACAATAATAAAAATTATAACTACGTCGTGCATTGTTGCTGTACGCGGGACGAAGACACTCGCACTGAACGCCTTGAGGAACTGAAACTGCTGTTGCGCTGCAGTGAGATGACAGCAACTGCAATGCTAGGCTTGACAAATGAATGACGTCAGAGAAACGTTTCGATCTTACTTCAGTGGAAAGGTTCCTACTCGCGTGTTTGGATGAGGAATTGCTTGCTTGCTTGATCCTTTTCTTTTGGCTCTTACCCACTTCGGGGGGATTGGCCATGAAGCCGGCGGTTAATATAAGGGTGGTGGTGGTGGTGGTAACAACTTTATTAAAAGCTCCGGCAAATTCGTGGCCTGGGCCTAGGCCACCCTCGAGGAGGGCCGGAGAAATATTTAATTTTGAAAAGGGGATGTGAAAGAAACCGATCGCCGCAGGGATAAACAAAAATTTTAAGAATGACCGGACTATGTAGAATAATACAATAATATGGAAATCAATGAACTAATGCAAGGAATTTTGAAGTACGAAAAATTGATGGGGAATAATGTTAACAGGGAATTCTTTTTGTGTCTTCGCGCAAGAACTTTGACTTCGTTTTCAACCAGCTTTCGTCCAAGATGGTAGGCTTGCGTGTGTGCTTGTGGTAGGCTGAGTTAGACAAGTCGCAGTGATAAACGAGGTCTGCCGCAGAAGTTCATGCAGTAATTCAGCAAAAAAAAAAAAAAGCACGAGAGACTACAACAGCAAAAAGGACTCTCTGGACATCCACTCCATTTTAAACATCAGGTGCAGCTCTGTTGAAGCTAAACAATGTGTTCGGTAAGCAAGATGCACTACTACGTGCGTGTCGTGGTCTAGCTTTCGCGGTTGGCAATGCTTGTGCAAGACGAGCACGAGCGTTGTGACCAGCTGCAAATGAAACGCCAGAAAGTGAGTGAAAATTATTAAGCAATACGTGGTGGGGAAGAACGTATTTATAGCCGTAACAGAAAGTTTATAAGCTTGCAAGGCATAAGACATAATGCCACGTGCGCTTTTTTTTTCTATTCTCATGTAACCGACCCATTACACGTGTAGCCACTTCCTTGCGCACGCCGCGCCGGAATATCAGACATTCTTCTCCTTTTTGCTCTCCTCTCTTTTTTTTTATGAATGTCTTCTTGGTCTGTTTCTTTCTTTCTTTCTTTCTTTCTTTCTTTCTTTCTTTCTTTCTTTCTTTCTTTCTTTCTTTCTTTCTTTCTTTCTTTCTTTCTTTCTTTCTTTCTTTCTTTCTTTCTTCTCCGTATTTATCCCTTTCCTGATCTTTCTCTTTCTTTCTCTTACTCTTCCTCACCCTCACTTCCCTATCCCAACCTTTTGCTATACTATACTTTGCACGGCTATGCTATTCTAGGAGTTGCTTGGCCCTGTGCCATGTGGCTGCTTATAGGCAAGGCCCAGTGTGGTTTTTGTGCACGCCACCGGCGCAACCTGAAACTTAAAGGGACACTAAAGTGAAACAATGACTTGGTTTAGGTTGACAAAATGCACTCTGAGAACTCTAATGTCATATGTTTCATTATCATAGGTTCATTATTAGCGGAGAAAATCAAGGTTAAAGTTTTATTTTTTTCAAATTTGGCGCCGATATCTGCGCGCGTGACGTCAGAGATTCCAAATGTATTTTTCGTATTTTCGTGACATTGGCTCGATGAAATTTTCTGAAACTTCGCATGCTAAGTCTATGGCAGCCCACAGATGACAATGCACCTCATTTTTATTGATTAGAAGCTACGTAGGACTCAGTAGACGCCTTCAGAATCTATGACGTCACGGTGTTTGGTGCGGGAATCTAAAGGTGGCGTCATCCATCCGCATTTTCTTTTCGCGTGTTTTCTCGCTTACCAAGCGTCGTGTCGTGGTAAGAGTGGTGTTTTCGGGATTGTGAAATTGTGCTTAACTAATACGCGAAAAATCGCTTTCCCCTTTAGTGTCCCTTTAAACCGCTCCGCCGTTAAATGCGGCGTTCACGCCACTCGGTCTACCGGTGGCTAGGAAGCAGTGGGGATTCATTTAGGTATACTTTGGTCATCCACGCAATGTGGTGCACGTCACTTCCGAATCAGAGGGTTCTAAGGCCATATACGATTTGGCCTTCAAGTCGTATTGCGTGCATAAAGGACCCCGGTATATTTCTTTTTGCTGTCGAGGCTCTGGCAACGCCTGGTAACACTCCTGCCGAGTATATAAACGCCAGTGACAACTTGTGGTTTATTGGCACGTTTTATTCCCCTTCCGTTATCTTTCAGTGCAGGGTAGGCCAACAAGAAGCTTTTCTGGTTAACCTCCCTGCCTTCTGTCTCGGCTTCCTTCCTTCCTTCGTCCATTGCTTCAAACAGGTCTGGAAATAGAGTGCAAATGCACCTAACTGGGTTGCACTGCTCCATTATTCATTTAGGTGTAGACGTCGACGCTCACGGGGTGCAGTGAATGTGAGGGAGTCGACAACACCGTCTCAGTTAGGGCAGCTCGTAAAGCCAGTGGCGCGGTGCGGGCGATAATTAACGAGCGGGCCGAAACATTGCGGTGTCCTAACCGAGACGAGGCGCGTCGGTAGAACTCTTTTTCGGGATCGACTTCGGCGAAATGCGCCTGCATAAGTTACACCCTTCTCTGCGTCATTCATTATTTTTTCTTTCTTTTTTGTTGGGCGGTGGAAGAAGTCTGCTGATAAACAGAGAAGCTGCTCAGCCATGGCGTGCGTTCGCAAGTCGACGCGTGCGCGAAGTTGACACACGTGTGAGTGGACCAACTTTCCGGAGAAAATTGTGCATACGTACGGTAATTATCTAAATGAAGTAGCTTGCGCTTACTAGTGCGCTATACGAGTCTACAAGCTATACTCTGATGACGACAACAGGGAGAGTGAGGGAAAGATCTTATTACGGGAACTGTTGACGGGCTGTCACGAGCTATGTTGCCCGTCAATCTGACGTTGGAGCATAGTGGACGACGTGGTGTGTTTAGGAAGAGGAAGTTGAAGGAAGCTGGCAATGGCCATATGGTAGAGAGGATGCTGCATCCACTGAGATAACTCGACGACCGCACCATTCCACCGCTAAGCACGAGGTTGTAGGTTCGATAACTGCGGCAGCGATGGCTTCTAGAGAACTCATCATGACTGTGGTCGCCGATTAATCTCGTTCACTGGTGCAAAAATCTGAAGTGAGTTGCCTCTAAAATAAAGTCCAAAACTATGTTTGTGCCCAGTTTAGGACGACAGTTTTATGTCATCAGTATATTTTGTGGCCATATACCTTGTAGCAACCTATCCTATAACAATGGATACTGTAACAATGTATTTTCGTAACACTATATTGAGATACAATGAATACTTGACGTGGTACCTCGTAAGCAATGAATTCTGCAAATTGCAGACATACACGAACTCTACAGTCCGTTAATATGTTCTAACATATGTTTATTTATCAACAGATCGTGCTGTTTTGTATGTTTTTTTCCTATGTATCAGCAATAACTAATGGCTATGGAACCAGATGAATTTTGCACCACAATCAGAATTCAATTTTCAGATAAGCATTCAGTCATTCATTCATTTTTCTCTGATAAATTGCAGAAGGGTTGAAAGGCGGGCTAGTTGGTATAGATTCATACTGAAATATTGGCAGCGCAAACTAACGGGACACAGAAAGGGAACACAAACAGAATAATGGGGCCCAACTCTGATGCCCAGGCTGTGGAAAAAACTAGTTTCGCGCGGTCGTGCAAGTAATACTTAGCAAGCAATGTATTCGAGTGCTGAGTACAATGTAAATGGACTATTTCTGTTTTGTTTTTTTTTTTTTACTTCAAGCGTTGACATTGCTATAGAAAGAGGGCGTGACTTTTGTTCGGTAACTTCATACTGAAGTAGCGAAGTGAGCTGTTTGGTGTATTTAGGTGTATGCTCTCATGTTATTCTCGTATGGCCCCATTTTCCCGCCAACGAAGTTAGTTGCCAGCGTTCGTAGTCGCTTCGTACCTATACTGCATGCGCCGTGGAATAACTTTTTCATGGCTTTTGTAAAGTTCTGAACGTCTTCAGCACTCACACACGTACGCACACGCGCGCGCGCGTGCGCATGCGTGTGTGCGCGCGCGAACTAATGAAGGTGTACACTTGTATAATATTTCGGTCGTGGAGCAGTTATCGTCATTCCAGTGCAAGTGATCCACACAAATCTGAGCATAAGATACTGTTGACTTCGTCACGCAGTTCTTAATAATAATAATATCTGGGGTTTAACGTCCCAAAACCACGATATGATTATGAGAGACGCCGTAGTGGAGGGCTCCGGAAATTTCGACCATCCGGTGTTCTTTAACGTGCACTGACATCGCACAGCACACGGGCCTCTACCATTTCACCTCCATCGAAATGCGACCGCCGCGGCCGGGATCGAACCCGCGACCTTCGGGTCAGCAGCAGAGCACCCTAACCGCTATACCACCGCGGCGGACGTCACGCAATTCTTAACTTCTACTGCTAATGCTTAGGTTTTGGTCTAACTCAGAGGCCCGTTGCAGTCGACGTTCTTGATTACCTCGAAGCGGTTTCCTCAGCGGGCTTAACCCCAGAAGATTAATTGCCTGTACTCGAGGCCTGGAACTGTGCAAACGGAAGCCTGTCAATCAGTTACTGGTGCGCCTCGGGTCGTTTAATTACTGCGCGCCCGAAGACTGCTTCTCAAGGCTCTCGAGTTCAAAGGTTGTTCGGAAAGTAAATCTCCTTTTAGCGCAGGCCACCCCCGTGCGCCTCTTCGCCGTATCGTAGGGCTCCAACTGGTTTGCCTTGGCCATGGGATTCAACATATTGTCGTACGATTAATTAAGGCGAATGCCTCAGAGGTCTCACCAAACGCCAAAATTGAACGTCGGCGTCCCGAAGCGTTGGCGGTAACCCGAGTCATGTGAAAAAATAATCATTTGATGAAGTCATCAATGATAGATGGAGGTCTCAGACGTGCGGACACCTGCTCCTCAAGCTCGTTCAAATCTCCTTACCATTGCTCCTTCCATTTTTTATGCGTACACGTATAGTCGCTGTTTGTCCGTCTTCTTAGTACCGCCAGCTTGCTATTGCGGCGTCGGGCACCCAGAACCTTTGTTTTCAGGCCGTAGCAAAACGGCATTTTCTGCTGCTGCCCGCATTAACAGCATGATAAGTGCTTGCTACCACCACCACAGTGCAACGCAGCCGCTGGCCACAAGAATATTTTCGTTGCTTGATTCGTTCTCAATATCACGGCTTTGAATGCGTCAAACCAGCCAGCTTTCTTTTTTTTTTTTTTTTTTTTTTTTTTTTTTTTTTTTTTTTTTTTTTTGAGCAAAGCTGTTAAGGACTAGGTTTTGCCATGTGTCTTAGAGAGAAAATTATCGTCATCGTGAACCCGCACGAACTCTCTTTGTCCTTTTCTTCATCGCCTCGATCTTCTTCCTCTTCTGCTTCGCTACCAGAACGGGTGGGCCGATTTGTCCGGCGATGGATGCAATAACCCTGATGGGTGAGAGAGCGAGCACAAAAAGAGAAAAAAGATACAAGACAGCTGTGTGCGGGCAAGTGCCCAGGGACTGGTGTGTGATCGCATTATATCAAGGACTGAGAGATGAACTCTTCTGCAAAGTGCGAACGTTTCTTGTGTGTCTTGTGTGTGAACATTGTTGTTGACGCGTGGACATTGTTCATGAAGTGAGAACATTCCTTTTAAAAGGACATTGTTGTGCCTGAAATTCACAATACTCTACTAATGAGAACTAACAGACAAAGATGCCAAGGAAAGTATAGGGGAAGCTATTAGAAGTAATTGTAATGTAAATGTGAAGAAATGAAAGTGGACGAAAAGATAACTTGCCACCGGCAGGATCCGAACCTGCGACCTTCGAATAACGCGTCCGATGCTCTACCACTGAGCTACGGTGGCGGTCATCTCCCCGTCCACTTTATGGGGTATATATGTGTACTTAAACGTGGGAGCGTCAGTCAGCGCCGCCTGTTGCCATTACGGCGAGTGTGGAACACTCTTTTTTGCCTGTAGGCGTCACGTAGTACGTGATCTTATTACGAGAGGGCAGCTGACTAGTAATCCCTCGCATACCACCTGAAGGCATCAAGTCTGCCAGAACGAGACCCTCGTTATGAATGAAGGAAGGAATTGTAAACTTAAGGGCTCGTTTGCTTTGTTAAACATAGTATTAATGAGAACTGACAGACAAAGATGCCAAGGAAAGTATAGGGGAAGCTATTAGAAGTAATTGTAATGTAAATGTGAAGAAATTAAAGTGGACGAAAAGATAACTTGCCACCGGCAGGATCCGAACCTGCGACCTTCGAATAACGCGTCCGATGCTCTACCACTGAGCTACGGTGTTATCTTTTATCTTTTCGTCCACTTTCATTTCTTCACATTTACATTACAATTACTTCTAATAGCTTCCCCTATACTTTCCTTGGCATCTTTGTCTGTTAGTTCTCATTAATACTATGTTTAACAAAGCAAACGAGCCCTTAAGTTTACAATTCCTTCCTACAATACTCTACTGTTATTCATAAGTTCGTGACGCAAATTATTAAGTAAGGGAAGAGGAGTAGCCGGAGCCATGTATAGGCACCAACCTCTAATTAAACACATTTAATAAAAAAAAAGAGAAAGAGGGAAGTTCAACACCCCGAAATAAAAACATGATTCATTTTTATATACATGTACACACACGCGCGCACGAACATACATAAAACAGTGTTAAACACCCCTCCACGCTCCGAAAGAAATCGCAGGGGTCTATTATGCATTCACTTAGCACAAATGGAAGGCGAAAGCCATCTTTTTGTTCTCAGTCGGTGCCTCGTCACCCACCGAAAGCTTTTTGCACCTAACCTTGTTTTGCGCTGCCTCCAATATCGGCCCACCTTTGAGAAAGCGAGGCTGTCAGTGACGTCATGATCGCGTCACAAATTTAGGTAATCTGTGACGTCGTGATGACGTCATATGGTGACGTCATCACGTGATGATAATCTTTTGCATCACTCGTGTTGGCACCACCGACGCGGGACGCCGGTCAATTAACACGTTTCATGAGGCATCTAAGGCCGGCTCTAGCGTAGGCTTAAAATTTCTGGCTACGCTCCTGCCAGCGACACTGCCTGCACGAGTATGTTTTTCAGTCCTCGAAGTGGTCACACAAGACATTGCTCAAGACGAAAACCTCTGGCGCTACCTTTAATTGCAAGTTGCCATTGTTGACCGCGCGCAGTTAATCTCATTTGGCTCTCTTCGCAAACAGCTTGCACAATATCCGCAGGGAGGGCGTCATTCTTCCCTTCCACGAAGAGGGAGCATTTCACCGTTTACGTAACTTTTTACTTTTAGCGTGACAAGTGCGAGTTCTCCGGAGTAGTGAGCCTCCCAATCAGCTAATTAGTTTTGCTTCGCTGGTGCCTCGCCTGGTTCACTCATTCGCTCCCGCCTTCGGGCCAGTCCTCTTGATGAACCTGACACTAGTGCAGAGGAATGGCGAACATACGCGCAAAAGAAGTCAACGTTCATATGGATCTCGGAACATTATCCGAAAATCGGAAAGAAAAGTAAATAAAAATATGCATGCAAGATGGTTACGTAAGATGCTGCCTAATGCGAATTTTGAGTGAAGCTGTTTAGGTGTCTTGATTGTGTGATAAGTTGAGGCACAGAATTTGAGATGCATGTATATAGGTACAGTTGAATGCCATGGCGCGAATAGCGTGGCTGGCGCGGACAATTTCGTGCAGCCCGTTTCACATCAACCACCGCAGCTTAAAGCGACTGCCTCGCTAACCGGGAGACCAGGGAAGGCAGCGCGTAGGCACGTTCCACACCAGATCTCCGTTCATGCCGCGCGTTGTGCCTATATATGGTATCGGTTTACGCCCTTGCTGCCTTCCTTATGTGATTACATCATTGGCGACCGCACGAAGGCACTCACAACTGTGGCGCCGCGGGTGGCCGCCGCGAAACCTGTCGTCCCGCCACTCCTCCAGATGATCTCCTCGCTATCACTGTCTTCCATCCTCCGTTGAGCTGCGCGTTCGCTCTCTTTCGTCCTCGTTCTCGCCGCCTGTTACGACGATGCAGACACCGTTGAACGCAGGAACGGGCACCCAAAAGCTGTGCTCTCAAATACCGTGGTCTCTTATGCAATTTAGACGACTTGAATGCGAAAGCGTATACGACTTTCTAAAGGTAGCATTTTTTTTTCGCTTTTTTTTTTTTACTCGAACGCCGGCAAGACGAAGTGAACACGTAGTTCACGCCAGTTCAGGGTATGATTTATAAACAATTTTAGCTAAACAAGTATTCGAAGGCCCCTTCACGTTATCGGCTGCATAATCGAAACCAGCCAAAGGATATGAATAGCTTTGAAGGAATGGATTGTTCGGAGAGTTTGGGCATCGTAATGAAAAAAAAAAGAGCGCAATAAAAAAAACGGGAGTAGAGAGAGGAAGCGACAACATCGGCGCTCGTGTTGTCGCCCCCCATTTCTATATCCTTTTTTTTTTTCTTGCACTTTTTTCGCTCTCAATGGGCACCGACCCAGGTGAAGATATAACAAATGGCGTTTCGTCTCCTCTCCCACACTTCAGGAGCGTTGTACACAATGAATCATTGTGGACAAGGCTCCCGTGAAGGAATGTGGGGAGGGAAGTGGGAGGCGGTACGTCATTAACTATATTTTCCCATTGGTCGGCTCCTATTCAGTCTTCGCCAATCTTTCATCCCTTCATCCCATCCAGTCGCGGTATTGTCATCGCCTAGACTTTATTGAAAACCCCTTGCGACTTGGTAAAATATCGCTGAAGGAACTGGTGTTTTGTAACGCGCCAGGTAAAATGGATGGGAAATGTCGACGACGTACGGCCCAACGAAAACCACACAAAATGAAGGAAAATAAGAAAAGAAAGAAAACGCAGTAGCGCGCAGCATTTCCCGCACTTGACGTGTGTTTGCTTCTGCTGCAAAACTCGGTGACAAATGCCACCGCTTTTCGCTCTGCAAGGCGATCAAATCGATCCGCAAAGCTCCTGCTCTGGTTTCTGAGAGCAAACGAAAAATTGCACCTCACGTCGGCGTGGGTGAAAAAGCAAAGCCTACCGGAAGGTTTCTGTATCGCGAAATGCGAGATAATTTTGCTTCCGCGACGAATTAGACGGAGAGTGCGGCGACTTCGTACAAATGACACTGAGCATAACTGATATCGCGGGAAACTTCATTCTTTGATTGCCCAAGCTCTTTGTTCAGCGCGTGCACTGTCGATGGACAGACGTTACCAGCACGTTCTCTTGTTAAGTTGCATGCTGCTGGTCAGTGATGTGTAAATCAACGAGCAGAGTTCATTTTCATTTTTTTTCGCGATGTAAGAGGTAAATCTTGAGCCTACTCCATCAGATTGCTTTTAGTTTAGAAGTTACCTGTCATAAATCCGCCCCTCTTCCTAATGTTATATCCTATGAAAAAAAGCCACAGTTTCACCGCAAGGGTGAAGCAATGAATGCGATAGCAACAAATTGTAATGTTGTATGAAGTGAGGCTGGCAGCTGACTCTTTTGGATGCAATCTGACGCAACTCTACAAAACGCTGGTGTAAGAGAATAAGGCTGCTCCAGGCACAATTTTCGCACCGTCTCTTCACGTTGAGATCGCACCAAGTAGAAGGGTAGCATACGAGACGCCCGCGGTCGGCTGCCGAGATAGCGAGATAACGCGCGCGCCAGCGACGACCACGCTTGTAAAATCAAAGGTTGCTCGAGTGACCCCCCCCCCTCTCGCGTCTTTTCCCGCTCGCGAAAGACGGGCGGGGCGTTTTCTCTCTGTTTGAGCATTCTACGGCCGGTTTAACAGGTGAGGGGGGATCTTATCGCATGCGCCTCGGCGTGACGGAGATGGGCCGGCTCGTTTGATCTCCGCTTCATCCGGGTTCGTCGCTCCCGCTCGCGCGCTATTACCAGCGGGTAGAACGTACGATGCTCTGGGGGGATCTTATCAATTTGGATTTTATACGAGATATGACGGCGACGGCAACGGCAAAAGCCCGTCAAGACTGTGCATATAATTGCTATCGCAATAAAAGAAAAAAACAAAAAATCACAGGGTCCCTTAGGCATCCTCCTCAGACGACTCGAAGGCGAAAGCGGTCTTCTTCATTCTCCTTCTCGATGTATTGAAGATCGTGCTCCCCCCTCCTTTCTGCAACTAACGTGATTTTGCAATGCCTCCAGGATAGGTCCAGCTTTGACCAAGCAATATGTCATGGGGTGACGTCATCACGTTACGTGTGGGTATTGGCCAGCTGAATCCGTCCGTAGTTAAAGCAAGGACGACGGAGGCTTCAAATCACAACAAACAACAACACTTGAACGCTACGATTTATACGGCAGTGTCGGCCCAGGGACACGGTGCAGCGAGACAAAGACCACGATCGCGGGCAGCAGCAATCTGCGATACCAAGGCGTTGGACTGGGGCTAGTTGGTACATTGTCACAAAGGATAAAAACCAGCGGAAAACACAGGACACAGCGAAAAGAAATCGACGGGACAAGCTGGCACTTACAACTTACAAGCTGGCACTTGTAAGTGCCAGCTTGTCCCGTCGACTTCTTTTCGCTGTGTCCTGTGTTTTCAGCTGGTTTTTATCCTTTGTGCAGCAGCAATCGTCCAGCGCGTATGGCAGCATCTATCCTTCTCGGCAGCCAAGGCACCATTACTCTTGGGCAGCGCGCAGACTGCCCCTTTTTAATCATGCACGGTGGGCCACGCGCACCGCCACGGAGCAACACGTGGAGCTCTCTAGAAGCCGGTGTGCGTGGCTCCCACGCACGTCACGTTACGTGACTTCATGATGACGTGGCAAAGTTTGGTGATTTGTGACGTCGGGATGACGTCATATGGTTATGTCATGACGTGATGATGATTTTTTTGCATCACTCTTGCTTACGCCGACCACGCGGGACGCGCTGTCAATTTTCGCGTTTGGTGAGGCATCCAAGTCTTTCGCCTACAAAGTGCCAACATATTATGCGATCCAAGCTTCTCGGGTGCAGTCTCAAACCGTTCCCGCACTTCAAAGGATCGTTTGCACTTCTAAAAGGCCGCATCTGATTGGGCAACTCGGAGCTGCGCGCCCTGAGCCCCGCATCATTCCCGGCCGGTTTGCAATGAAATGCTGACGATAACGATAGGACTCAAATAGCTTTAAGGTCGGCTCTTTACACAACTTGGTATATTTGAAACGTGAAAAAACACAATAATAAACGCTACGGTTACATGCTAAAACAAGGATTTACTTGTAGGTGGACGAAGTAACCATGTCTTCATTATTGTGCAGCTAAAACCTGATTTTCTGAGCCTAAGCGCAAATATGAAGCTGCAGTATTATGTCGTAGGTAGTTATGCAAGACCCACGTGATGCATATTAATGCTTAGGTGGCAATCATTACACACTTTTATTTCTTTTCGTCATGTTGGAAAGTACTATTGTCTTGGTATTAAAATCATAGTATAATGTATGATTTTGTATGTAATATTGTCATTTTGACTTTTTGCTATTTTAACCTTATATAATTTTGTGTAAACCAATATTATTTTTCATGTGCCTTCCCTGCTATAATCTCTGAAGAGATTGGCAGTATTGTTAAATAAATAAATAAATAAATAAATAAATAAATAGTTTTGTCAAATGAAAGCTGCAAGGACGCAAGCAATCCCACTCATTTCCTCAGGCACTTCGAAATTTTTCGTGAAACTCCAAAAATAAATATTATTATAATCGTTTTCGGTTGAGCTCGTGGGAAGATTTTGAGCTGTACTTCAATCTAATGTAAGCAGGAAGCTGTCTCAAATTGTGGCATGGAACTAAGTTACAACCTGAGCTATAGTTTTTACGCCGTTGTTGCTTATGCCAGTGCTGCACGGATTTACACATTCGTTTCCGGGGGGGTCCAATCACGGATGTGAATGGGCTCTTGTGCAATCTAAGAACGTTGCTCTTGTGGGACTCCAAAAATCAGGGAGAGTATGGATTATGAATTCCTTTATCTAATCTTTAGTCAACTACATCACCGGTCTTCATCGCTCAATATTTATCATATTAGTGAGGCAGTTGTAGACGAGAACTACGGCGCAGAAGACGAGCAGGCAATGCGCGGACTTATCTACATTAAAAAAAAAGGTATCTACACAGCAAGTACATGATCACATAGACTAACGAACAAGGCATTCAATATCCCGTTACCTTCCCGTAACACTTGCTGAAGCTTTCTCCCATACAGTTGCGAAATGCATCTGCTTATGTACATATCAGGAGAGCGCCGATAGAATGGAACGACGTCTGTTTTGTTATTGTTCATATTTGGTAAAAACGGATACGTAAATCAGGTTATTTCGAAATGTTAAAGGTGAACGCATTATCTTCCATTTGTTGCTGTAATACTTCGGGCTCGTTGATTCAGCGAATAGCGTTTTTTTGATGCGATAAACTCGATTCGTACGCCAACAATCGGATCCGCATCAGGGGAACCCTAAGAAGCGTCGTAACGAGATGCTGAATGATTCGCCACGCTTAGATTTCAGTTCGAAGTCATCGTCCTGCCTTACCGCGTCGCTTTCTGTTGACAGCCAAGTGTTGACGGTAGCTGTCGTAGACATTGGCCAGGCACGCTTATAAGTGCTCGCTACTCAAAAAGCAATGGAACTGAATCGGACGAAGCTGTCAGTGTACCTATACGCCGTGTCGCCGAACCTCCGGAAAAGGATTACGTCATCGTCTCAATGCACCACCGGGACGCAAACACTGTTTTTCTTTTTTCGTTTCCCGGGGCGGTTTACGCACAAACGCGAAACGTGTGAATTCTTTTCTGTCCGTAACATGATTCCGATCCTTTTACAATAAAGGCTTCTATAAAAGCGACGATAGTGAAGGGGTAAATAAATGCATGACACATCAACGCCCGTCTTACCAGAATTTATCTCTATTTTTTCTGACAATTTATTCGATGTTGTCGAGGTCGTCTGCATTTTCTTCGCGGGGGTTGATGACCTCCGCATAACGAAGCCTTAGACACCTGAAAAAGCGTCGAGCACTCCTTTCAAGCTGGTCGTTGCTGCTTTCAAAGAACGGCGACCTTGTAGGTGCACCGGGTGAAAACATGCCATGGAAACAGGATGATCGAAGCTGTAGAAGTACTTGCTGTTCGAAACACTTCCGGATAAACAGAAGGCTATCCAATCAAAATTCAGATGTTTGCGTGCCTTTGCACAAACACAACGTCAAGGCAAGCTTTTACTTCAGGAGAATGTTAGTTGTGAATTAAAAATGATACAGGTAGCATGACAGCCTCACACTCATAAACAGTGACGTCATAAAATGGCTGTGAAAGGACATGGTATGTTAGTAGAGAGAAAAAGAAAGCTTTTTAGAGCTATTCCTGGCATACTCGCTGTAATGAAATTTAAATGGAATCGGAAAGAACTGAATGAGGTCTTGTGTACTTCCTTGGAGGGCTAGAAGACCTCGCGATGTGCAGAAGCATCAGGGTCAGTTGGTTTCACTAACGCTTAGTCGGTCTTTGTCTTCAAAAACGCTAGCACTTTATTTAAAATTAATTTCTGTAGGGCATCTTTCTTCCGGATTATAGCTTTTCTTAGATACTCTGTATGTCATAAATACTATCACTATTATTTTATTGCAAAATATAGCTTGAAATTTTTTTTTATGCTAATCTACAAGAAGACCGAAAAGGCTTCTCTTGAAACCCTGGGTCATTTCTTATAAGACGCTTCGCATAATTATAGAAGACCCCACTTGAATTAATAAAGTGCAGAATGCATACTTGAATTGCGAGCTTGGGGCTTGAGATTGAAGGTCGTGCATTTTGTCCTTCAAAACTCCTTTCAAGCAACTTACCTGTATTGACACTTAACCTACAGCTAAGCCGCTGAGTAGTCCGCATAGTTGGTCCTTAAGTGACTAATCATAAAATTGCTACGCAAAAGCTGAGGGCAGATTTAGTGCGAATGAAGTGTCTAACTTTATCCTGAAAAAAAAAAAAAACTTGGCTGAGAAGAGAGAGAATGAATAAAGGAAAGGTAGGGAGGTTAACTAGACTAGAAACACGCAGTGTTAAAGGGCCCCTCACCAGCCTATCAAAATACAAACAACGAGTGCATTATTCTCTCCTGGCGTTTCTCGTCTTTCTTGCACACTTTCGTGATGCAGACAGTGATTCCCGTGACGTACGTGCATAGTGTACATGCTCTCGATTGGTCCATATACACCAAATATCAGATGTGAATTGTCTCCTGCACTTCTTTGCCATGCAGCCGCCCATCCGTTCTCCCTTGTCTCGCATTACTATCGTGCGCGATCAACTGATTTCACTTCATTTTGTGTGTTTCCGGCTGCGCAAGCGGCGATAACAGCTTGTAGCCGAGCAACGCGAAATCCTGATAGGCTCGAGCGCTCAGTGCTGACATTGTTCACGTGCTTTTAAGAAATAAGTGGCGAGGAGGTTATATCGCCTGAAGGAAGGGTAGCGAAGGTGAGGAGGGAACAACTCCCTCGTCTTTGAACGCGGGGTGGTGAGGGGCCCTTTAAGAGATCTTCAAGAAAATACTAACATTGTGGCAGACCTCAGACCCCGGGATGAGGACTATACAGGGCACAGAGCTGATCATCAAGTGGTTTCTTTATTGGAATGGCTGAGAATATATAGGCAAGCGAACAAACATCGAAAAATGGCACAAGTGCTATCAAGTGACGCGGCCGGCCGGTCTAACCATCGATTCGGAAAAGGGTTTACAAGATGCGGTAAAAGTAGATATCATGAAAACATAAACACAAACAAGTCATGATTTTTTTTTTGCTGGTGTTTTTGTTTTGTACACGCCAAAGTTTTTGGCGTGTATTTGTACACGCCAAAGTTTTTACGGTCGGCTTAAACAGCCTTCCCAGTAAAATTGGTTACACCAGTTTATACACATTGAGTGCCCTGAACGGTAGCTGTTTTTCAGCATCCGCAATAATTAGAGGATAAAGCGTACATGAGGATAACACTTATTGCAGCTGCTTCGCATCGTTGCCATTAAAAGACCTACCTCGCGTCAGCCGCGCTGTCAGGGAAGCTCTTAAAATTTTCACTCGAATATTCAAATTGCCGAGAGCAGTATTCTTGATTGGACGGCCAACGGAAAATCTCAAACACAAGAAATAAAGTGAAGTGAAAAGTGGAGCCGGGCTCGTCGGAATTTAGACTTTTATTGAACATTGGAGAGTCCCACGGGAAACAGAACGCCGTTTATAGGACAGCCTGTCAGCGCTTTTATGAGTCTTCGCGAGTGCTCTTGAACACGTGTAGTTGAACGAGTCCCGAGGGCTTATTGAAAATACCTTCGGGTACATTAGAAGGCATTGTGACGTGCTTCATAACGCTTTGCAAGCGACGTTCTCTGCTACGAAGTGTCGCTCAGGACGCTGCTTCACGAATATTCGATGCGGTTATTTGGATATGAGCAACTTTTGAAACAAAAGGTTTGAAGGTAAGTAAAATAAACTTGTTCTTTTAACGGAATCTTCATGCGGCGATAAGGCAATGCGAGTGTCTGCTTCCCGTGTTGGATTATGCGTCAAGAGGTATTGGTCTCGCTTTAGTGAAAAAAAAAATTGTTTTTCGAAATGAAAGATTGCAAAATCGAAATGAGCAGCATTCACCTGTTCGTCGCATCATAGTATATAGTCTAGACGTACTTCCGCGTTGCATCACGCGATGTCAAACAGACAAGTCATGTTTAAGTCCTGCCTTTCAAAAAGCGACCCAGCGATTTATGTTCTTTCAGTGCAGTGAAATCCCTGCAGAAACGTAGAAAAAGAGCAAGGTACACTTTGTGTTGTTCCTTCGCTCTGACTTTGTAGTAGCGTCAAAATACAAGAACTGTAATATGACGTACCACAAGCTCACATCTGGGATAGAGCGTCTGTCTCGCATGCGCAGTTCTTAGAACTTCAGGGAACACTTGTGCCCGCAACATCGTGTGAACGATGGTGTATGCGGAACCGTTCTTTGCAGTTCTGATTACATCATGATTACATATAATATGCAATCATAACAATAATACTAATTTAAAATATTGTTTGTTTACTGCTAAATAATATTAGCTATTGCTGGTTAGTTTTATAGTGGGGTTGCAGTTAGCTTAACGTTTTGCTGGCATTACGGATTCATGGCGTAAAGAGATAATGCTTCACGCGCATGAGTATATTCCCTTGAGCCTTCGACGCAAATGACTGTCTGTTTCACTCGTTTTTGCGCGGCTTAGAATCTTTGTAAGACACATATGTTGTTGTCGCCATTACGATAGTTTTTCTCATTGACAGAATCGAGATCGGTGTTTTTTTTTGTTTTTTTTTTTTGTAGCCCTTGAATATTTCGTTCCAATGGCATACTCCTCTTTTAGTTTTTCTTCTAGTTTCTGTGGCAATGAATATCGCGCTAAAAAAGAAACATTACTTCATCTGTATTGATTGCACCGCATATTGCTATCGGGAAACACGGCTTAACAGAAAAACAGGGGCCGTGCAGAACTCGTAAAATGTCACTGTTATAAGCACCGTAAATATATCTTACATATAAAAACATGGAATGTCGAATTGAAAGCGTGCGCTTCAATGCGATGATAAGGATAGCAAATACTTCTTTCAGTTTACCGATTCGAATGAATTTCTTCATTTTGAGGGATTTGCAACTCGAAAAAGAACATCACGAAGAAAACAAAATAATAACAATAAAAACAGTGACAAAACTATGATAACTATCAATCATCATAGCAGGATTATAATATCCTCTCTTGCTGCTGGAGTTCCGATCTTCATAGTATTACTCGTAAAAACTGCTGCATAGAATTTATTTTTGTGATCTCTTATTGCACTCATTTCCAAACTTCCCATTGGTTGCGATCCCGCTTTTATGAAACTCTAATTTCAACGCAACATTATGAAACTTCTAAGCCTCAAAATGTAATTCCGCAACCAGTGGGTTTCGATTTCGTGCATTCTGCAAATAGAAGTTGCTAAATCTTGCTTTGTTTGGACAAGGATAAAAAAACGTATGAGTAAAAAAAAACGCCATTCGCTTCTATTCGCGCAGATATGGAAATGGGCTTGGAATACAAAGCTGTTTTGCGGCGCAGTGCTCAAGAGAAGTCTCGCTGAGATATGCATTATTCTCAAATCGGATGTGTACCTATGAAGAAGTCTGTGTATTGCATCCATGAGAAAACACTAATTCTACATCTGAAGTGACAGCATCGTTAACTTCCCTGCACATTTTGGGAGGTAGTTTTATTATTGTTTTTTCGCGCAGATGTTCTGAATGGGACACGGTATAACACACGCTTCCCATTTTTAGAGGCTTACCTCAGCCCAGGCCCTGGATTATATGCCGAAAATCTTCGTAAAAGGATAAAAACAATGTTCGTATTTGCTCTGGCTGGAAATATAACGTTCTTTGTTTGCCCTGGGCGTTGGTTGATTTTCGATGCACTGTGACGCAAATGTGTGCACGAAGAGTGTATAATCTCTTAAAAACGTGAAGTATTATTTCCAGCTGCCTTTTTTTTTTGTTTGTTTCCTGCAACTTTTAAACATGACGTTGCCTCGAAATAACGGTGACTCAGCGAAGTTAAAAACTGGAAATGCTCAGGAGAAAGAAGAAAGTGCTCAAGATAGCAAAACCACTATCTTAGACTCGACATTCGCCGTAAGACAATGCTTCGTGAAAGACTAAAATAATAAAATATAGAAAACTCTTTTTTTGGAAGTGCCCTGGCAACGTCTAAACGCGCATCTCTAAAACATTTTTATTTATTTATTTATTTATTTATTTATTTATTTATTTATTTATTTATTTATTTATTTATTTATTTATTTATCCCGCCTTTTCTCTCGTCATCTGCTTCAGTTTGTCACCTGTGACAGGGTTTTGTCTCCAGTTACAATACCCCGAACCTCATTTTCTTAAGAACAAGGGCACATTATTACATCGTTAATATGCCTCTTACTTTCATCACCACCCTCCTCTTCATCATCATCACCTTCTCTCTCCTTTCTTTTCCGCCCTTTCCCCTTTCCTAACGCTGAGTAGCAGGCGAGAAAATGGATTCAGGCCGACCTGTCAGCATTTCTGCCACAATAAACATCTCTCTCTCTCTCTCTCACTCACTTTGTTTTGCATAGTTTTTGTAATTTTTTCCTTCCAGCCTTCATCTCTTTTTTTTTTTTCAAATTTGTGATGGCAAAATATACAAGAAAGGTGCAACGCGCAAAGTATATTGCGTACATGTTGCGACATCACTACGTGACACATTTTCTATTTGAAATCAAAGCAAGCGTTGCACCCTTTCTACATGTGCAGGACGGGCTGGGATCAGCCATTTGGAAAGAGGTCACAAAACGGGTAATGGGGCCAATCCTCCGAAAACCGAATTTCATTTTTGTTTCCTTCTGACAAGAACAACGCTGAACAGAAAGAAGAACAACAAAAAAAATAGAGGAGCAAAACCAACGACACTTGCAGCTGCGTCATGCCGGGTGGAGACAACGACCAGGACATTCGGATGACTCGTAGTTCAAAGCCGAGCTCTCCGACCTTAGAAAGATTAAGTCTGCACTACAAGAACGAGCATTCCAAAATGAAGAACTTAAACGAAAAGCTCGGAGGAAAAACTCAAATTCAGGCAAATTGTAGATCACTTATTCCTTACGCGTGGCATGAATTGAAGGCATGACTTTACTCCCACGCTTCCTTTTTTTTATCTTCGTTTGTTTTCTTTACGGCCAACTGCGACTTGCAATGTGAGGTTCAGTGCCTCTATATGGCCTCAGAGAGTCGCAGGCAATAACGAGATGAGGGTTATAAAAAGAGGGCGGCCTATTTATTCTGCCAGAAAAGAGACGCAATTCGGGAAGTTATCTCATGTGCTTAGAGCTCTTGCCTTTGACTGCATAACATTACAAAGACGTGGCTGTCATTCATTTCTCCTGGCTACGCTTATACACCACGCGTATACACGACTTGTATACGCGTGGTGGAAGGGACACCCAAAGCGCAACGAGGATTCCAATTTCTGCATCAAGAAGGAGCGTGCTGTTCTAAAACAAATGGCGAGAGACAACTCGACCCACAGAGAGGCTGCCGAAGCAGTTCGACGTCGACGCGGCCGGCGGCGCCATCGATCGACCTCAAACAAGGCTCATGCACGAAACGGCAGCGCCCACTCCAATGCGGCACTACACAGCCAAACTGCGAAAGGGCCAACCAGCTCAAGGACACCAGCGGATAGGAATCTTACCCCAAAGGAATGGCCTGCGCTTCCGAACCGCGTACTTGCCAAGGAACGTCAGGAGGTGACGCCTCCTCTAGAGACATCACCCGCCGCTGATGACGCACCTAGGGCACATCGTCAAGTGATCTCTATGCTTCGTTCCCTCATGGGCGCCATTCGAGAGGTCTTATTGGACATGGGGACAACGCCTGCACGGAGTGCACTCAAAGTACTGGACGCCTTGAGCCCAGTGCTTGAATCTCTTGAGTAAAGCCATGGCTACCAACAACCCGTCTTTTCGATCGGAAGTCAAGACAGCGTCCATCATCCAGTGGAATGCCAGAGGACTCAAATCACGCCTTTCTGATTTTCGTCAATTGGTGCGCACTAACGGTTTCCCCATCATCGTCATTTGCGAGCCCAACATATCGGAACCAGTCAGATTATCGGGGTACGAACCTGCCATGTCCTCAACAAATGGGGCATGCAGCAAAATCATCGTTTATGTTCGGCGCGACCTCACTTATTTGCTACAGCCAACTGCGCCTGATGATGACAATCAGTATGTGTGTCTGACTGTGAAAAAGAGCAAACTCATGTTTACTTTAATCGGCGTTTACATATCGCCCTCGAGTACTTTTAATTCACGAAGATTAGAACATATATTGACTGCATGTCCGGCTCCTTGGATCATTATAGGAGATTTTAATGCGCATCATCTGGCGTGGGGAAGCACAAGGACAAACGCAAGAGGACGAAGATTGGCAAGTTTCGCCTCGAATCATGGCCTTTCTCTCCTGAATGATGGCAGCCCAACGTTTCTTCGGGGTGTGACGTACGGTAGCTGCCTTGATCTCACTTTCGTCTCAAGCTCCTTCACCAGACGTGTTAAATGGTTCTCGGATATTGAGACACACGGAAGTGATCATGTTCCTACCTATCTTCACATCAAAGGGCTCTCCAAGTCTTGTCTACAGAAGACCATCAGAATGACTAACTGGACCACTTTCAAGTCGGATATGGAAGAAGCTTGCCAAGCGGGCCTACCTGCTGGGCTAGAACAAGCAATCAAGTGCACAATACAAGACGCAACGCGCCCGATCGTGATCCCTTCTAAGCGGGACGATTTCGATACAGAATTGGAACGACTTCGAGCGCTTCGCCGCCGTGCGGAACGACGATATCGGCGTACCAAGTCCATACATGACCTTAGGACAGCCAGACGAATGCAAAAGAAAATTCAGCGTCGTATGGACAGATTGGCCTCTCAACGGTGGACAACGTTTTGCCAGAAATTAGACCCCCCGCAAGCCCCTTTCTCAGATCTGGAGAACGGTGCGTGGTTTGCGCTGCCATCCTGAACAGCGCTTTCCCTTCAAGGCGCTGGCCCTTTTTCAAAAGCGACAAGACATTGAAATTGCAGAAGATTTTTGCGCGAGAATCGCCGACCAAACGGTTCGTCCAGATCCTGTTGCCGGAAGTGCCATCCCCTGTTCCCGTGATAGCCGAATGGACCTTCCTTTTACGATGGAGGAACTCGAGGCAGCACTGGCTTCATGCAGACGTTCTTCATCTCCGGGGCCAGATGGCATATCGTACCGAGCCTTGTGCAATCTTGGTGAGGCCGCGCGGGGAGAACTACTGCGACTCTACAACAACTCGTGGCAAGAGGGCAACGTTCCTGACGACTGGAAGACGAGCCGATTGGTACCACTCCTGAAGCAAGGCAAGTCCCCACTTCAACTTGCCTCGTATCGCCCTATTGCACTGGCCAGCTGCGTGGGGAAGATAATGGAACGAATGATCTATGGCCGCCTGGAGTGGTATCTCGAACATTACCATATCTATCCAAACTCCATGGCTGGTTTTCGACGCGACCGTTCATGCATAGACAATGTTCTTGATCTCGTTACGTACGTTCAGCAGCAGAGATCACGCAAGCGACTATCGGCAGCATTGTTTTTGGATGTGAAAGGCGCCTATGATAATGTTCTACATGAGGCTATTATCGATGCACTTGAGGTGGTCGGTCTTGGTGGGCGAGTTCTTCGATGGATTGGTAGCTACCTGACTGCACGATCATTCTTTGTGTCGACTGACGACGGCCCTACCACACGACACTATACCTGCCGAGGCGTTCCTCAAGGCGGAGTACTAAGCCCCATACTATTCAATCTCGCCCTCATTCAACTTGCCGAATACCTGCCAAGTACGATCAAGATATCTATATACGCAGACGATATATGTGTCTGGACCTCAGCTGTTACACGACCTCAAATACGTGCGAGACTTCAAAAGGCTGCAACCTTGACAGCGCACTACCTTAGCAAACAGGGCCTCAAAATATCCCCGGAAAAATGTGCATTGGTTGCGTTCACGCGCAAACCAATGACACCCTATACCATTTCTATTGACGGGCAGACGATTTCTTATGCCAGAACCTACAAATTTCTCGGTATAATTATTGACAGAAACCTCAACTGGAGCCCACACGTAGCCTACTTGAAGAAGCGCCTGACGGCAACCGCCCAGCTGTTCAAGTTCTTGGGAGGGAAAAACTGGGGCATGTCAGTAGATGCTATGTTGGAATTGTACAGAGCACTCTTTCTCGGATTTCTGAGATATAGTCTGCCTGTACTAACCAACACCTGCAAGACGAATCTTCGGGTTCTACAGGCTGCACAAGCTCAGGCACTCAGAGTTTGCCTAGGTCTGCCCAAATGTGCGCCAACAGAGGCGACGATTGCCATCGCCAAGGACCAACCGATACAAACGCACATTGCGTTGGAAGCCTTGAGAGCCCACATCAGGCATTTTGCTCGAGCCCCTAGCCACCATCTGGCAACACTGCCCTCAGACAGACCGCAAGCATCATACTGCGCAACAATCTTGAGCTACTCCGCCAACCTACCGTCCGGCTTCAGCCCCGCATCCAAACCATCGATTCCACCTTGGTGTTTGATTAATCCTGCAGTGCACCTCAGTGTACCAGGAATCAAGAAAAAATCCGATTTGTCATCGCCTGTCCTGAAACAGCTATCTCTTCTTCTACTGCATGAGAAATACACCGACCACATGCATATTTACACCGACGGCTCAACGACCATGCGAAATTCGTCCGGAGCAGTGGTTGTCCCAGCGAGAGGTGTAACTATTGGCTTTAAGACCGACCACCCAACAACATCAACGGCTGCGGAACTCGCCGCTCTTCGCGCTGCACTTTGTGTTGTCAATCGCGAACAACCGCAGCGATGGTCCATCTTTAGTGACTCAAAGGCAGCGCTACAATCTCTCTTGTCAGCCCTGCGGCGTGGACCATATGAACAACTAGTTTTTGAGATTAGACACCTCATTCATACGTCACTTGAGAAGGGGCACCAAGTGACATTTCAATGGTTGCCAAGTCACTGCGGCGTGATTGGCAACGAACATGCCGACAGTGCTGCCCGGTCAGCTTTGCAAGGCGACAAGGAAGAGGCTATACCCCTTTCAAGGTCTGATGCTGCTGCCATGCTTCAAAAGGTCGCAAAGGATATCGCAATACTGAATGCACCAAGGAGCCAAAACTATCGGCAACACCACCTAAACGCGTTGCGGCGATCTCAAATACCAACGGGACTCCACCGAAGAGAGGACACTCTGCTCTGCCGCTTATTGCTTCGAGTGGCTTTCACGAAGTCTTATTCGTTTCGCATAGGGATGGCCGACAACGCTACTTGCGACGCCTGCGGTACCGAGGAGACTTTACAGCATATCTTCTGCGACTGTCCTCGCTACGCTGTGCAGAGACGATCCTCTCATCCGCCCTCGCTCGTCTCGACAACAGAACGATGACGCTAGATGCTATTCTCCAGCCATTGAAAATTCAAGCAACCAAGGCATTGCTCAAATTCCTGAGGACAACAGACTTGCACGAGCGGCTGTAGACTCAATGATGACGTATACCGCACACGACTGCCGCTCTGCGCTTTGACGTTATGTGCGTGCGTGTGTGCTCCTCCCCTTTCTCTTTTTCTTTACTCTTCTTTCGATCTCCCCCATCCCTTCCCCCTGTGCAGGGTAGCATACCGGTTATGCCAAACTGGTTAACATCCCTGCCTTTCCTCTCTCTTGTTTTCCTTCCTTCCAATTTCTGCAGTCATTGCTCTTTTTTTTTCTATTCGTCACAGCAATTTTATTGGAGCGAAAATAAAGGCAGGCAGGCGTCCTCGACCTTTTTATGGTTTTCCGTGGCCTTACTAGCGCATTCACCCCAGTGCCGCGAATGCCCCTTTGCTTACGCTTTACATTATCCTTTGATATTGTTGTGCGGGAGGAAGGTTTAGAATTCAAGACTGCCAAGGAGGCCTCCTATGAAGCATAAAGTAGGTAAAGAGGTCCTGCAACACTTTTTCAGCATGATCAGAAAAGGCTGCCGATCAGTGTTCGATACTAGCAAGGACAAGAAAGTCAAACATTATAGCGCAGCATGCGGCATGAAATTCACAATTATTCCTCAAAGTGAGCTAGAAATCATTCCCACTTCTTTCTACAAATTATGCCATATACCCTAATGACTGTTCCGCATACCAAGATTTCACGGCCATTGGCTGATCGAGCTTCGCGGGCTGCATATTTACCATCGCCGCCGTGGGAGGCCACAACAGTCAGGCGTGCACGCTCACGATCACCCTGAAAGTAAGGCGCGCATTCGAAAAAAATGCACGCATATCCACGGAGTGAATGATGATGAGTGGGCGAAGCGCCGGGGGTTCATCGGTAAACCGTGAATCTTCCGTGAATTTCACCCAGCACATCATGAAAGACGTGACAAACACTGTATATATACAACGAAATGACTTCATTGTTCGTAAATGGTAGCTGGACATGGCTTTCGTTCACCCTTCATTATAACTGCTTTATGGTCGGTAAAGTGAAGGGATAGGGGTTCTTGGATGGGCCGTAGTGGGAAGTTTGCAAAGACGAGATCGATGCAGGTTCCTCGGATGGTTGTGGGTTGCATGTGGTCGAACGATATGCATCAGGGACCATATCGAGACGAGATCGATGCAGGTTCCTCGGATGGTTGTGGGTTGCATGTGGTCGATCACTAGATGGCACCGCAGCGCCACTAGTGATCATTCTGAGACTTAGAAGTGTCTAATACGACGGCGACAACGACTACGACGCCTGACTAGCCTACGCCCTGAGGAGCTTCGCCCCTAAAAAAGGAAAAAGTGCTCAAGATTGTGATTCGCGCGTGAAGTAACTTCCTACCCTCGAGCCATCCCTCCCTCTTTAGCTTCCAATGCACTCACAGAAACGATAGAAGAGAGAAACCAATTACAGCGGGCCACAGTTTTCGGTAACTCCGCTCAAACTTGACGGATTCTAAAAATAATTGCGGCGGTCAACTGGTGAGACGTTAAACTCCTTTAATGAAGCCATTTGATGGTAACTTAGAAAACTGTTGCAGGAACCCTTTAAAAGTAAATCTTTGCATACATACGTGATGGTACTTGATACACAACACACAAGACACACAAGAAAGGAAAACTATCCATGCAAGATCCCACAGTTGTCCTTTCTTGTGTGTCTCTTGTGTTTTAGCTTCCAAGTAGCATCCTCGATCTTTACAAAGTCCCCCAAGTATCTGTTCTTCCACATACATACATACATACATACATACATACATACATACATACATACATACATACATACATACATACATACATACATACATACATACATACATACATACATACATACATACATACATACATACATACATACATACATACATACATACATACATACATACATACATACATACATACATACATACACACACACACACACACACACATACATACATGCATGCATCTTGGCACTTACATTCAGTGCGTTCCAGTGTTTCGCGCTGCTACAGTGCGTTTCGCGTTTGTTTGTGCGCAGCGGAGGATTCGATGATGGTATGCAAATATATTCTCCTCGATCGTAGCTTTTCTCTTCCGCTGTCAACAAGGCTGTTGCTTGTTGGTTTGTTGTCCTAGTATTACCGTGTCGAACTGATGAAGGCGCTGGGTACCATCCTCGCGCATTAGTTCGATCACCAAGACGCTTGAAGTTAGTGCCACCGTTTCCACGATTCCGGAGGAAAACTGGGCACTTTGCTGCATCCGTGCCTTGCAAATACTATACCTCCTGAATTCGGCCCATTCAGGCATTGTCCCGTTCACTGTCATATACATAACAAAAGCCTAGTACGTAGCACATGGGACGTTATGTAACATGAAAAAAAGGGTGTGGCTGGATCATACTGTACACTTCAAATAGCAATATAATATTGGAGTTTTACGTGCTAAAACCACGATATCGTTATCAGGCACGCCTTAGTAGAGGGCTCGAGATAATTTGCACCACCTGGGGTCATTTAACGTGTGCTGACGTCCCACAGTACACTGGGCGTTAAAGGGCCACTAAACCACCCAGAGGTCGAAATTCAGTTTTGGATGGGGAAGTTGTGCACGAGTGTACAACGAACACGGAGCCGTGAGAATTTTTCGAAACGGTACCATAATAGCGGAGTTATAGGCGTTTGATCATCGAAACGCGGCGATCGCTCCTTTCGCTCTTTCCATCGCTACCCTCCGTTGGTATCCTCTCCCAAAGCCGCTTTGCCCTCTCGCCGAGGCATACGTCATCGCCGACGCGCTGCTCGAAACACCGTCACTTCCGGTTGCCGCGACTCTCCGCACTCCATGTGCTCCGTCGTCGACTGCGTGCTTGTTGTCTAACCGCTGCTGCCGTGCCGGCCCGTCGAATCGTGCCGGCATGGACCCTGTGTTGCGCGCACGCCTTCAAAGGATCGCCAACATGATGGATCCGTACGGTGACACGCCGTACCAGACCACCTCCGCACGAGATGAGGAGCCGCCGCCACCGCCTTCCCCGGATCGTGGATGCACGAAAACCATCGCAAAACACCACGCTAAACACAGTTGGATTTAGTTCGCGCAGTTGCGTCACGGGCCGCAGTAGCTGACTCGCATGCGCGCACACGCGGGAAACACGACTGTTACGGTTTTGCTGTCACTCAAGCGTCGCCAGTGCGAAGTCGGCGACGGGAATGACAGCGGGTTGGTCCGTTCCGTACGCAAGTAGAAGCAGTGAAAAGATCGGAGAAGTGTTTGGACAAAACAACAGCTTTAATTTAGCTATTGTGGCACGAGCACACTAAATACAACACTTCAGAAAAAACTAACAATAAACAACTAGAGTCCAAACAATGAGCTTACAAAAATACACAAAATCAGTTAACGCTAAAACTAACAATGGAATGAAATAAAACCGAAGAAACGCGAAAGTCATACGTGTGATGACCGGCAGCGTTGCGTCCACGACAATCGGATGCGAGAAGTCCCGCAGATTTCTCGCACGACTGCGATGTCCGGTGGGTCCGAGTTGCAACGCCGATGTTTCCGGGAGTTAGTGCTTGAAGGAGATCTCAGGCAGGTTGAGCTAACCTGAGATTGAAGTCCCGATGCCTACGTTGCAGACGTGTCTCAACTAGGCGAACGGCTAAGTTTAGGTGGCCAGCCGATACAAAGCGCACACTAAAAACTTCTAGGAGAGATACTCGTTGATCTACTTCTACTCCATGTTTCTCAAGCAACTAGACTGATTAGCAGGGCGATATCCTGCGCTTAAATCCCCTTCGTGTCCCCTCACTCTCTTCCGGGGAAAAAGGGACCATCAACATGGGTCCAATCATGCGCGTTTCATTGTCGCAAACTCTGCCCTCAAAATATTTACGACGCCCCTTTTTAATTAGGGGAGGGTTCTCCATTAATCAAACGAGACAACCCGTTTACGGTGACTGCGTAGGCGGCTCGTGCACGTGCAGCTCTTTCCGTGGGAACGCGTCTTGCCTCCATAGGGAACCCAACCTCAAGTTTGCGCAGCGCCGTCCGCTGCCCTAGCGGAGAGAGGGGAAACCTCCGGTCGCTAGGACGGGTCGCGCTTGCTTGCTTTTCCCATTGCGCGCGCGGAAACGTGTTCTTTGGGGCTTTTATCTAGCATTTTTCACGCTACGGGCGCCGCTCCTTCGTCATCCTGGAAGCAGGCACGCACTCCTGCCGCATTGTGAGCCGAAAACGGCGCGTCAAGTTCCACCGTTTCCAATGCAAACATTGCGAGGAAAGCAAAGGCGTCAGGAGTGGATTATGGCAGTTCGGCGCACTAAGCGATGCTTTTACGGTCTTGTTACTTTGAAGATTTTTTTTGTCGTACACAGTATTACTAACTATTAACGGGGAGAAACGCGATGGCCGGTTTCATTTCAAAGGCAATTACTTTTGTGAACGGAAGCTACAGCAAATAGACAACCGCTGTTTATTTCGAGATTGTGAGCTGGCTTTCCGAGTCAACCATTTGTAATGTGAGAGCAGCGGAGTATGTAAGCTTAATACACCACAGTTTAAATACCGTCCCGTGAGCACTACAAGTGTTTTATTCAGCTGACGGCGGTACATTCCCCGTCGCCGCTCAATGTAAACAGATTTAAGCTGCGTGCTTGCACAGAGCATTTATATTGGCCTTGCATGCAACACACGGTGATTACTTAGCAGGCTGAGGTATTGCGCTGCTAGGATCGATTTCGTGGGATCGATTCCCGCATACGGCAGCTGCATTTCAATGGGAGCGAGATGCAGTAACACCGCCTTGATTTAGGTGCACGTTAAAAAACCCCAAGTGGTCAAAATTAATCCGAAGTCTCCCACCACGGTGTGCCTCATAATGATATCGTGGTTTCGGCACGTAAAATATTATGCTTTAAAAAAAAAAGAGGCTGCAATAAAATGTTCGATGGTTTCGCGAAATCACGCGCGGTTATCAGGGGCAAATCTCGGCGTAACCATAAACATGCGTGATCCCAGTGGATATTGTATAGAATGACGATGACCAAATGAACTGTCAAAACAACCGAAACGACATTCGAATCAGCGAACATGATGCGTGATCAGGCGTGGATATTATCCGAAATGAAACACGCCGCTGCAGGAAACATGCATGGTCGAAGTACGCATAACAGATTTATTTTATTTTTTTTTTGCGCGCATCATTATGCTGTCAAAGGGAGCTGTAAAAAATCATAAGTGGCATTAAACTTACGATACGACGTTGTTATCACCCGATGCAAACCTCTGCAAAATTGGAAAATGAACAGTGCGCATTGCTGCCAGCGACTCAACAGGGCAGACTTAAATTTATGGTCTTCACACTGAGCCCATAATAAATTTGAAGCCGCGCGACAAACTTGGCATCCAAGCAATCGAAAGCCGAGCGCTGCACAAACGCACGCGAAAGTATGGTGGTTGTCTGGTGACAGCAGACACGATTGCCACAATGATTGTGCGTTTTACCGGTAACATAAATAGAGAATTCGCGCAGTCACCTCACTAATTATGTCATAGAAATGTGGCCATTCACCAACGACACGCTCGTAGCGCTCGCTAAAGCAGCATCGCCCTTGACGGCCTGCTAGGTTTCCCAAAAGTTGTCGATCAACCGCTCCCCTCTGGTGAGATTCACACCGTAAAAATCCTTTTTTCCATCTCTTGACATGTTTCTAAACCTTCGGAGCAAGCGACACGTGAGGCTGCACGTGCAAGGCGAGCCGACGAAAGCGCGTGCAGGCCGCGTAAACGTGCTGACAAAGCGCAGTCGAAAGCCGGGAGCGGGGGGGACGAGCGACCGGTTTTTGCAAGAAAGGCGGCGAAACGCGTGCGCCGCAGCGCCCCCTGGCCGAGGTTGGGAAGCCTCGGGGCGCACTGCCGCGGTACTGAACAAAGAAAGCAACACTCCCTTCTGCTGCTCTTCGCGGCTCTAAGAAACAACCTTTCACGCCCAAGCCGGTGCACCGGTCAGCGGGGTGGGTGCGCGCGCGTAATCGGCGTGACGAGGGGTCGAAAAAGTGGCATCCCGTGACAACAACGAACAACGAGGAGCGCGGCCAGCTGATTGCTGACTTACCGGAAGTCGTAGTTCGTGTGCGACCAATCGCAGATGGCTAGCACTCGACGTCAGATATGCACACCCTGACGTCAAATATGCACACCATGACGTCATGCTGAGGCCGGAAGGGCTCGGAAAGGAGGAGCGATTGTCTTTTCGAATTTGTGGCGCGCCGGCGGCTTTGTAGCGCTGCCGCGTGTGGCATCGTTCATCGTGACGGCATTCTGCACACGATGCGCGTGTTTACTTGACATGTTTGAAAAATATCGGAGGTGGTTTAGTGGCCCTTTAAGGTCACCTTAAACGAAATAATGAAAAAGAAATTTGCGTAGGCAGCGCATGTAGCGCGTTGGAAGTTTAACCGCTGGTGATAAGAGTGACGCGCGAGAGTCAAAGAGAAGGCAAACACGCAAGGTTGAGACAGAAAGTTAGGCGGGCAGATGACGTTAAGAAGTTCGCTGGTATAACGTGGCCGCACAAAGCATAGGACTGTGTTGATTGGTGGAACATGGGAGAGGCATTTGCCTGCAGTGGGCGCACTCAGGCTGACGATGACGATGGCGATGATGATGACGTTGCATAACAAACCTCTATATCTTAAAACGATGTAACGTAAATGGATGTTTCGCCTGCGCACCTTAAAGTGGTGTTCCGAAAACACCAAACGCAACAGTTTTGCTCCGCAGCACACATTTGGCATGCAGCATTTTCGACGAGCTAAG
>JALIZH010032963.1:2270000-2322500 GCA_030522465.1 Rhipicephalus appendiculatus
TTTCGATGCGAACATTTTGTGTGGTCCGGGTGGTATGCAAGCCGGTTTGCACGGGACTGCTCATGCACAATGGCGGCCGCTTTCTCTACATATGTACAGATGGCGCTCGTCTATGAGTAAGTACAGTTACCAAGTTCTCAAAACGCTTCCGTAAGGTGACACGAGCACCTGCCCAGCCGCAAACTTTGTAGCGGGTGGGTCACTTTAAAGCTCCCACTCGTTGCGCAATACACGTGTTTTGACGCCTGGTGCGATTGTACGATTCCGCCCCGCAATATTGAATATATGGGGTTTTACGTCCCAAAAGAACGATTTGGTTATGAGGGACGCCGTAGTGGAGGGCTCCGGAAATTTTGACCACCTGGTGTTCTTTAACGGGCACTGACATCGCACAGTACACGGGCCTCTACCATTTCGCCTCCATCGAAATGCGACCGCCGCGGCCGGGATCGAACCCGCGACCTGCAGGTGAGCAGCCGAGAACCGTAGCCACTGATCCATCAAGGCGGACTGCCTCGCAATATTGCATGTGTTAGGGATACTCCTCCTACTACGTGATATTCCAATCGCGTTTTCTTTTTTTTTCCCTTTTTTTCTTGTTTTTTTTACGGCACTGGTGTGGCTGCGTAGTAGCACACCTTCTTGCCACGCAGAACGCCTGGGTTCCATTGTCACTCGGACCGAACATTTTTATTATCTTATTTGTAGGCTTGTGCGAATATTCGAATGCCTCGAATATTCGAACGAATATCACTGTATTCGAATTCGCTTCGATTCGAATTTAAATTGCGGAAAACTTCGAAGTATTCGAAATGAACGAATAGGTGTATATTAGTCCGCATGTCACCCCCTGTAAAGGTGGTTTCACCGCAATGGAGAGTTGCTAAGACGTGAAAGCACCTATCCAGGTGTATATTAGACCGAATGTAACCCACTGTAAAGGTGGTTTCACTGCAGCGAACGAGTGCTAAACCATGAAAACACCTACCCAGGGAAAATTCGCACTGCCGCAAAGCCCCACTTCAAGGTTAAATGAACATATTACCCTCACATCGATTCATCATTTTTTTAAGTTTAAAAGCTTGCTATACCGTCTTATATGCTCTAAGTATAGTAAATTTTAAAATGTAACATATTTTACAGGTTAACACTTGCATTCTTCCGAAAGTCAAATCCTGCTACTATTCAAAGTTGTTTCCACTTCCTTTGAACCAAAAAGAATGGCATTTGCACAGGCCTTGTTTCAATTAAAAAAAAAAAAATGCTGTGCAGGTTAGTTGGGTCATTACAAATATGCCCATTTTTCTTTATAACATGTGATACATGCTATTCGAATTCGATTCGAAATTATTCGACCAATATCACTATTCGCTTCGAATTCGCTTCGAACCTAAAATTCACTATTCGCACAAGCCTACTTATTTGCGCCTATCTTGCATTGCCGCTCACGAACAACTCCGATTTTTCGCTCACAGCCAACGACGACGACGTCCACCCTGATGCCGACAGCAGCACCGTGATTTCTGAAAAACGAGGACCTTAAGGCTGCCTCGTTAAAATTTTAAATGCGAATGCATTTCTTAGTCGGGCTATGTCAGGCGGCGTTGTCCCGCGTTGTCCCGCGTTGTCCGGCGTTGTCCGCGGAGGAGGATGAGGAGGATAGGTTGAGGAGGTGTCCGCGCGCCGGCAGGTGTTATCTCTCCGCTCTCACTCCCTCTCACATAGGCAACAGCTGCGGGCGCGCGCGCTTATCCTCGCCCCTAGCAAACGGAGCATGTGGTGCGAGAGAGTGTAGGAGAGGGTAGGTGCAGTGCTTCGCCGCTCCTTCTCTCGCCGTTCGCTCTCTCTCCTCCCTGCGCCCAGCTCTCCCGTCCGCTCGCGCCTCACTCTCGACCGTTGGCTGGCTGGGCGCCTCTCAAGGCGATGAAGTCGGTGTCGGCGCATTCGCATTTCCTCACGATTCCCTTCGGGGAGGTGGGGGCATTTTTTACTATGGTATTAGACCTTGCTTTTGAAGCAAACTTTCAGGTGTTTTCGCAATATTACGCTGCGATAGAAATTTTCTTGACGTTTGTAAAGCGAGTAATGTATACGAAAGGTCTTTACCCGGTAGCGGGCGCAGTCACGATGATTATGATTACGAGGATGATAAAGCATATCAGGGGTCCTGAACAAATAGCGCTTCTGACGAGACGGTGAAAGGCAAAGCAAGGCCATATGTTTTTGTGTGGGTGGGAATATGTGCATATCCCCCCTCCCTTCCCGCATTCGCTCCAATAGCATTAAAGCGGGAGAATCCGGGGGGAGGGGGGGGGAGGTAATATTAACATATTTTGCTCATTTGATAATGCAAATACAAGGCAGCGCGTCACACAAGCCGAACAATTTTATGTAATCAGTAAAACAAAACTCCAATTTGTTCCTGTCATAATGATGTACCAATCATCCGTGCTCGGTGACTCTTTTAAGGGGCCAGTTTCAGATTTCCCTTTTGCAAAATATATGTGGCTTAAAGAATTAAACAACCTCGCGCGTGTGTACCGGCAACAAGGAACGAAACGTAGTATTCTTTTAGAACCAGAAACTTGCGTCCAAAAATAGTCCTCCATCGCTTGCAGTAGCCTAAGTTTCGAAACAATATGCATTCTGCATCTCATAATGACGAAAACATCGTTACGCAGCGTCATTTTCTTACTTAGTAAACGCTAGTGCTATTTCTAGCGCGTAAAGAGGCGTAGTTCTTGCGACTGGCCGTGAGCGTATCATGAGCGTGGCTGGTAAATGATGTACATTAAAATTTTCATGCTACCACCTGTCACTTATGTTCCTCATACAGTCACTTCACACAATTCCATATTTGGTACGTCAAGCTAGCGAAACGGCGGTGAGCGCACCATGAGCGGTGCATGAAAATCATGTCGTGCACGACACGCATATCGTGATTTTCATGATGCCACCTGTCATTTATGTTCGTAATACAGAAATGTCTTGTGAAGCCACTTGTTGTGTATATTCATTAAATTAAACAGCCGCGAGCACCCCAAGAACATGTCCCGTAAATCATGCTGTACATTATTACATGTGTGTCATGATTTGCACGTTACGACCTGTCACATATGTTCGTCATGTACTCATGTCATGGCATACCAATTCTGCTATATATGAAGTTAAGGAAACGGCCGCAAGGGCACCAAGACCAGGGCATGTAAATCATGCCTTTCGTGGCATGAATGTCATGATTTTCAAGTTATGACCTTCAAGTTATGCATGTCATTTATGTTCGTCATACAGTCATGTTATGCCATACCATGGTATACATCCCATTAACGAAACGGCCAGGAGAGCACAATGTCGTAGGCGGCTCGATAGATAGATAGATGTGCTCAAACTTGCCGAAGTTCGCTAAGAAATGCTCCGCAATTAAAAGAAGTACGTGTTGCCTGTTGACGTGTCTCCAAATAAACCCCCCAATAAGGTACGCCTCAACGCCCACCAAGTAATCGAGTGGGCGGACGCCCATGGAATTCAAACACCGGGGCTTGTGAATCTCATCGTGGCCTGGTAAACTGCACCAACTGCTGCGCCGAAGCTCTTTTATTCATTAGTGTCCCGGCTTTATTGATCTTGTTGCTTTGCTGCTTAAAATTCGTGCCCTCGTCTCTCTGTTATCAATTTACGAAGCCAGGGTACGTGTTCGAGAAAAAACACGCAAATACTAACAGCAAATAGTAATATTAGAAATCCCTTCTAATAGAAGACGCCTTTGGGTGCAGCCTTAAATGAGGAGTACACAAGTAAGGTATTCTGGGCAAGCATCCGCCCACCCGAACGCGCTTGTGCCTTTATAACACCCACGCTGCATGCGAGACTCGCGGGGGGGGAAAATTGGTTGATGCCTTATCGCTTTAATGCGACTAGAAGGCCTCCCTTGCTAGCGTACTTACTGCGCAAGAGTTCATTTAGCCTGGCACTTTACGAGGTGGCGAGCCTCAACTTCTGCAAGTTTGACGATAATTTAACCAGTCGTAACTGTACTCTGCTGTAACTACTCGTACTTGTAGAGGTGGCGCTGACCTTACAATCATCGCTGTAAATACTCAGTAAGGTGAAGTGGCGTGTGTTTTCTAGAATATTTGCGAGCCCTTCCCCTTTCGAGAAAATGGGGGCAGTTGAAGCTTGGCGTCTGCGTGGCTGACGTACTAGTTTCATTTTTCTTTCTTTCTTTCTTTCTTTCTTTCTTTCTTTCTTTCTTTCTTTCTTTCTTTCTTTCTTTCTTTCTTTCTTTCTTTCTTTCTTTCTTTCTTTCTTTCTTTCTTTCTTTCTTTCTTTTTTCTTTCTTTCTTTCTTTCTTTCTTGCCATCATGAGCCCTATCTCTCATCGCCGGAAGCCATACGGCTCTGATTGGTTGCGGGCGGGGCGTGTGGGCGCGCCTACGCAGTTGGCATCGTGTCTAATGACTCATGTTCGGGTGCCGGAACGTGATGTCATGCGTTCGTATCCAGGTAAAAATGAAATGTGGCAGCGGGAAATTACAAGTTACCTCGATGAAAGATCAGACTGCCATATCAGAAGCGACTGCTCGCCGAGAGGCTTCATCACCGGCAGGCGTCGTCGACTTGATCGTCAACAGAACCTACAGCCTACAGTAATAAATCAGAACGCATTTCACTGGTTCCTTTTGGGCGGCATGAAAGCGCTACAATTGACGTGCAAATCAATAAATAAATCTGTGTTTTGCAATAACAAATTGTCTAATACGGCTTTTTTAACAGCTTGAGATGTTTATGTCGGCCGTGAAAACTTTGCTGTTCTCGGAAAACCACAGGTTGGTTTGCGCCACAGGAATTGAGCACGCCCCACTACCGAGTACAGCACGTGCGTGCGTTAAACGAAAACTTCGCTCGGTGAATTGGAGCCCGGGAAACACGTGAAAGAGAGAGAGAACAGGAGAGATAAAACAAGCGATAGAGAGAAAGATAAAGATAAAAATAGAGGCACTAAACACATAAGAAGATATGAAGACAGAGAAAGACGTAGAAAGAGAGAAAAAAAGATAGAAATAAACAGGCACGAATAACATATAGAAGAAACAGAAAGTAAGGCAGAGAGAGAGAAAGAGAGAGAAATATAAAGAGAAACAAAGAAGCATAGAAAGAAAGAGAAAGAGGGAAAAGAAGGAAACAGGTACAGAAAAACATAGATACAAGAAACAGAAAGAAAGAGAAAGGAAGAGAAGAAAGAAAGATATTAAATAAAGAGAAACAAGGATAGCCCCACCTCTGCCCTTCCTGCAGGCTTGGCGCCAGTAGTGCTGAGCTGCCGTAATTTCTTTTTTAGTAATGGACGCCTAGAGCACGCATATTGTTCGTACTATACCGTACACATATTGTGCGTACTATGTTGTAGCATTTCGTCACAGTTTTTTCTTTTTTTTTTCTACAATAATTATTGTGAGCCGCACTATCACTGTTATAATGCATACTTACCTTCTAAAACAGCGTTGAAAGCTTGTCAGGAGAGCTCAAGAACAACCCATCATTCATGCCTATAACTTACGAGGCCAGGAGAAATTTAATACAAGAAAAAAACAGCCGTAGATAATTTATGGTTTTCAGTTACGGTGCAGCAATCGCGACACAAATGAAAGTGAATCGAATTGGAAAAAAAAAACTGTCCGGCGGGAATTGAACCCACAATCTACCGATGGTTTCCTCGTATAGATACATTCAAGAACCGAAACGCAGCACAAAGGGCAAGAAGTGAAGTGGACGGCCACAGAAAACCGAATAATTCGATATTGGAGAAGGACGCTAGAATTCCTGTTTTTTTTTTTAATTCGGTCTTTTTTGCGCGTTACTACGTAGCTTTCATTTCGTGTGAAATTTACGTTTATTATTTTCTCTCAGCAAAAGCTTAGTCTAATGTGAAGTGCAATATCTGAGATTCGCTGTTTAACACTTCGGGTTCGTATCGGTAGCCACTTGATTAAAATTACGCAGAAATCCTTAGAATTTCTTGGTATTATTGTTGACGTAATACCTAATGACTTAATTATTCCCCGAACTTACGCAGGTCTATATTCGCGGCAGCTCTCCGCATCTTTCACCTCTAAAGCTCTCCAGCTGCAAAATCAACAGCATACGCAAAGCCAATAAGTAAATTTCTCCTAAAGCAATGGCGTTAGCGTAGCCTTTTTAGATCCTTGTGGTCACCCACTCATTGTAATGAGGAGCGCATATTAACCGCTAGAGGAAAGTAGGATGGTATGGCCTTCAGCTAATATTAATTTTTCCTCTCTTATACAATGGCTCCTCTATCTTTAACCGAAAAACATTTCTGACGCTACTGAGCTACGTGGCTTTCGACTGTAAGACTGCAGAGGCAACCACACACACGAACCCACACAGCCACCCGCCAACACTTTATTCAGATAATAATAATATCTGGGCTTTAACGTCCCTAAACCACGATGTGATTATGAGGAACACCGTAGTGAAGGGCTCCGGAAATTTCGACCATCTGGTGTTCTTTAACGTGCACTGACATCGCCTTTATTCGGATACAATTGAAGAAAAAGAAAAGGTACTTCACCGTCAAAGACCCCCCTTCAGCCAATGGCGTCGCCGTCTTATCGTGACGTCAAGGCCGACCACCTTGCGCCTATAGAAGCAGCGCTTGAAACCAAGCTTCTATGAGTGGGTCCGCGCCGTGAAGTAGTTCCTCTGAAAGCCTTCATTTTGAGCGAAGATAAAATTTTAGTTCAATTTCTTGTATTTCCCCGTTAGAATCAAACTCGAGAAAGTGTTTATGCTTTAAAGTCCGCTCGCGAGAACGCTGTCTCACTGAAGACGCCGGTGGACTGTCGCGAACGGCGCAGACGGCCATTTTGGTTGAGGTCCGTCAGCGCGGGAGAACACTCTTTTCGATTCCATTGCGGGCGCGGCGCGAAGGCGGTCCGCCGCGACGTCATGATGACACGGCGACGCCATTGGCTGGACAGGAGTCCTCTGATGGCGAAAAGCCGCTTTTTTCTTGAGTTGTTTCCGAGCTTAGCGCGCGCGCACACTAAAACGCCCGCCCACTCACCACAAGCGCGCGCACGCACGCACGCACGCACACACACACACACACACACACACACACACACGCACGCACGCACGCACACACACACACACACACACACACGCACGCACGCACGCACGCACGCACGCACACACACGCACGGACGCACGCACGCACACACACACGCACGCACGCACACACACACGCACGCACACCTATCTATCTATCTATCTATCTATCTATCTATCTATCTATCTATCTATTGCAGGAATGACATTTGTGTATGTAAACTCCAACGCCGATTGATAAAGGCCGGTTCGCGGCCGAAACATTTTTTGGGGCAGATCATTAACCAAACAAACAGCGAGGAGCCGGAGACCTACTTCTGGGACCCCGTCTTTTTCAAGGCATATATATGTATATATATATAGTTATGTCTTGAGAAAGACGGGGTGCCCGTCGAAACGTCGGCGGAATAAACAGGTATGTGAAGGCGCAACTACTTTTATACTTGTAACCTTGCGGCAACCGAAGTTATTATTCAGCATATATATATATATATATATATATATATATATATATATATATAAGGAAACAATTGTAAACTTAAGGGCTCGTTTGCTTTGTTAAACACAGTATTAATGAGAACTAACAGACAAAGATGCCAAGGAAAGTATAGGGGAAGGCATTAGCAGTAATTGTAATGTAAATGTGAAGAAAGGAAAGTGGACGAAAAAGATAACTTGCCACCGGCAGGAACCGAACCTGCGACCTTCGAATAACGCGTCCGATGCTCTACCACTGAGCTACGGTGGCGGTCATCCCCCCCCGTGCACTTTATAGGGTATATATGTGTACTTAAACGTGGGAGCGTCAGTCTGCGCCGCCTGTTGCCATTACGGCGAGTGTGGAACACTCTTTTTTGCCTGTAGGCGTCACGTAGTACGTGATCTTATTACGAGCGGGCAGCTGACTAATAATCCCTCGCATACCACCTGAAGGCATCAAGTCTGCCAGAACGAGACCCTCGTTATGACTGAGGAAAGAATTGTAAACTTAAGGGCTCGTTTGCTTTGTTAAACACAGTATTAATGAGAACTAACAGACAAAGATGCCAAGGAAAGTATAGGGGAAGCCATTAGCAGTAATTGTAATGTAAATGTGAAGAAAGGAAAGTGGACGAAAAGATAACTTGCCACCGGCAGGATATATATATATATATATATATATATATATATATATATATATATATATATATATATATATATATATATATATATATATATATATATATATATATATATATATATATATATATATATATATATATATATATATATATAATGCGTGCATGTGTTGCTGCTATTTCAACCAGACCAAGCTCCAAGCGTGTTCTATTGATGGATAATTATGATTCTTCTAAGCGCTAAATGTCGTCCGATATTTCGGGCATCCTTTATCACGCCCCGAGGAACTCATCGCGCCCCATTACCACGGTGTCCTTGTACGCTCGTTGACACCGTCTTATGAGAAGGGGCGCCGCGGTAGCGTTGACTGTGTTCACCGACGAATGCAATTTTCTCTAATGAGTCTACAGTCTGAGCGACGTGGCGGTGACATTGCCTTCGTAAGAACTGATATGAATTATTTCGTAAGTCGCTGCGCATACGAGGTTCCAGCTAGCACGCATTTCTCATTAGATGTGGCTGGGCGCAGAGATACTCTTGAGAAAGCCTTGATGTCCAGGGCCGTACAATAAATTTTGTCTCAGTATGTTCATGTGTTTATCTTAGTTAAGGAGGATGTGTGTTACTGTAGTACATAGGCAACGTAAGCTTGGACGGTTTCGTGGAATGGGAGATAGCACCATGTATTACACTGCAAGCACTCTCCCCACCCCCCCTTCCCCACGTTCTCAAAAGCGCTCAGTAATATCCGGGGGCGTCCCTATAACTTCGCAAGGACAGTGCAAATTGACGCTGCAACTACCGTAGGCAAGGGGTGTGCAAATTCAGACAAAATAGCTTTCCCAACATTGCGAGTCTGCAGCGCCTGTCATTTCGCACCAATATCGGGCTCCGCTAGAAATGTCGAAAGTCAAGTCGTTACCTAGTTTGTACATTCTTTCTTTGGTAATCAGGTAATAAGGTAGTTTGCGGTTTGTTGAAAGATGTAACAAAACATTGCCCCCCCCTCCCCTCCGCTTTTTATTTTTTTTATTTTTTTATTTTGTTTGTTCTACATGCGATTTTGCTCAGCCTCAAGCCTCTAATATCTTTTCACGTTTCTTTAGAGTCAGTTCCTTTCATGGCTACGCTGACAGACGCTAAATGACAGCACTCATTTATTTTTTTTATTTTTTTAGGCAGCCGCTACTAACCGCGACCTCACGTGGCGTCAACCAACAAACTTTTGACACAACCACACCAAGAATAACACGGCGCCTTTGACAAGGATACGTACACCCATGTAAATATGGACCACTCTGTCTCAGGCACCTTATCCCTCTTTAATAACTCTTATTTCCAGTAATGACGCTTACTTTAAAAAAACAAAAAAACTTCGCCCTGGCCGCATGTCGCAAATCTAAGTCACTCTTCGTAGTACTCGACTGGGTTGACCCTAAGCAGGGCAGGCGCGTTAAGCTGAAGGTTAATCTCAGAAGTCTCGCCAGTATATTGAGAAGTTTACAACGCTAGTTGCGACCGCTAAGGGGCCCTCAAAGCGCGAATTCGTTGTTTGTTCACGCCTTGCAATGACTGAAAACAGCTGTCCATTGTATGCACGTTTCAATGTCTGTGTGCTATGTTTTGCTTTTTTATGGTACCCGAATTTTTCGTCTCCGTTATTAGTTTATATAGAGAGCAGCACGTGACAAGTCTGTCCAATAGGCTGCGAGATGCAGGACGCCCGTGTACTGCGCGATGTCAATGCAAGTTAAAGAACGCCACGTCGTAAAAAATTCCGGAACCCTCCACTATGGTGTGCCTTGTAATCATATCATCGTTTTAACTTGTGAAACCCCAGATATTAGGATATTATGTTCCTATATGAATAGCTGTCAATGTGTCATAAAACTTTCGCTTATTTCTGTTGTTATTCTTTAGGTGTTTCTGTGGAGCGGCCGCCCCCGTCTGTTCGATGTGCCAACGGCGATTGTGTCAAAGTAAAGCCTCGCGACGACAAAGCATGACGGGGCCTGATAATTTTGAAACTGTTTCTTGTCCTTCCTCGTAAAAACGAGGGTGACAGATTGGCGCCGGCATTCTTGTTCGACCCACAAGCTGTCGCGGTGATTTACTGAGCTCCCCGCTTTTTCATGTGTAATCCTCCCTATAGAAACTTAGGATCGAAACGTATACAAGTCTTTCCGCTTCCAAGGAAAGTAAGAAGCGGTTTTCAATTGCATACCATTTCTTTTTGAAGCTGGAAACTTTACGCCGTTTTTCCTCTTTCTTTTGCCGCATTCGGGAAGCTTCCGTTTAGTGACAGAGAAGCAACCCACTACGCCTCCGCGATGCGCAGATTTGCAAGTAAAATGTGACCCGCCCCCTTTCCCGTAGGTTTGTTTAACGCAACATTTGCGAAGATTTACCATAAATTCACCAGCTTTTTTTTTTTGCCGGCGACGCTCACCTTTTCAAGCGACATACCCTAAAGTAATTATCATACTCAAGGGCACGTGGTTTCCTTAGTAAAGATACCTATGTCGTCCGTATGTATGTATGTATGTATGTATGTATGTATGTATGTATGTATGTATGTATGTATGTATGTATGTATGTATGTATGTATGTATGTATGTATGTATGTATGTATGTATGTGTGTGTGCATGTATGTATGTATGTATGTATGTATGTATGTATGTATGTATGTATGTGTGTGTGTGTTTGTATGTATGTATGTATGTATGTATGTATGTATGTATGTATGTATGTATGTATGTATGTATGTATGTATGTATGTATGTATGTATGTATGTATGTATGTATGTATGTATGTATGTATGTATGTATGTATGTATGTATATATGTATGTATGTATGTATGTATGTATGTATGTATGTATGTATGTATGTATGTATGTATGTATGTATGTATGTATGCATGCATGCATGCATGCATGCATGCATGTGCAGGGTTTGTCCGTAAAGTAACGATACTGGGTCAGGGGAACAAATTTCCTTAGCGTGCAAGCTGCCTGCTGAGTCGTGTACCTCAGGATTTCTCCATAAAGTTTTGCCTCCATCCATCCATCCATCCGATCGACACATATTAAAATCCTTCAGGATACTCACCGTAGGCGTTGATGCTCCGCCGCCAACGATCTTCCCACGCTGAAAAGCCGCCCGAAAGTCAGCTGCTGCGACCTCTTTCAGAGACTCTTTGACAGCCCGTGGGATGGCTGGAAACGCCGTTGGAACTGCGACATTTTGAGTCGTCTCGTGAGTTTCGAGGGGAAAAAAAAACAAGTCTGTTGGGCTGATATCAGGGCCATATTGTGTGCCCGGCAAATTTATGCCTGTTTCCACCTACAAAGTACCTCTACAAAAGAGGCTGTGACTCATGGGTGTGGGTAGACACTTCATTAAAAAAAATTAAAACCCTAAGATAGTTAAGATAACTCACAGTCTTCAAGTAATTGTGCCGACTCGCATTCGGGCACTAAAACAAGAAAAGCTGCGCGCATGCATAATCGTGACAAACGATGGCACACCCGCACAATGAGTCGCTCCCACGCACAGAATAAAGTAGGGTATGGTGTGGTATGAAAAAATTTATTAAGGTCCTTCAATGTGCCTAAATATAATTACAATAGAAGGGTGAGGCTAGTGAAAAACCGCAATTGAAGGAACACGTGGCAGCACAGGGGCGGCAGCACCACATTCCTTTTTCTTTTCATTCATTTTCCTAGCGTGCATTGCGTCGAGGCACTCGTAAGGTTTCACAAAAGCCGCGGTCGTACACGCTCTTATATTGCGGCCCTCATTAACAGAAAAACTCCAAACTTTGAGTTGCACAAACTCCGTCCCATTAAAACGTCACGTTCGTATTACAAGTGGCGCCGGCGCTCAGAAAAATGCGGTGTGTGCACGCACCCAGTTGTACACAACGTTGCTACGAGTATAGCGGACGAAAGATGTATACAATTATTGTCACGTCGTTATGACGGTGAAGAATGGGGTGGCCCCAACGCGCCTCTTCCACCTCTGACACACGGGCAAAAGTGAAGTACTTTGCAGTAAACCCCTTTATTACTCTGAAGGACCCTTCTCAGGAAGAAGTTGCGCCGATGACACGTCACCGCACTAAGTACTTTTGAGAGTATGGCTACGGTAAACCTTCAGAGCAAGACTTTGATTTGGGCGAGTTGGTACATGCTTAGTCAGGGGAATACAGCGCAAAAAGGACGAGGACACCTGTGTACTCCTGCGTACTGTGTTCCTGCGGACTCCAGTGTACTGTGTTCCTGTGTCCTCGTCCTTCTTGCGCTGTATTCTCCAACTAAACCTTCAGAGTTCGACAAATAGCATTGCTGTTGGTGGAGCAGCACGTCGTTGACGACCCTGTCTCCGGCATTAGTGATGCTGGAGCTTGACTGCGTATGTTACTGCTCCCCACTCTCAGTGGCACGGGCCAAGCACTGACACCCTGCGACCAGCACCAGTCGCACAGCCATTTACGAATGGCGACCAAGAAGCGACTCAAGGCGACCAATGTTCACACCTGCGCGCGACTTTCACCCGTTGCCTCCACAGAAGTCCCGTCTGCTTGAATATGGCTGTCATTGCCATTGCCCCGTAAAATAGGCGGACGTCCTGTTCGTGCACATCTGATCGTTAACAGTTACAGCGATAGCAATTTTATGGACACTCTCGGCGGATTTTCGCCGTCGCCGTCATGTCCCGGTTATGTATGCATATATATATATATATATATATATATATATATATATATATATATATATATATATATATATATAAAAGACACAAAGAAAAATAAATCAGAAGAAAAAAAATTCCGAAGCACCCGACTGCGGGTTCGAACCAGCGACCCCTCACTCGTTAAACAACTGAACCACGCGTTATTTTTTTTTCCAAAGGGTACAGTACGATCAAGATACACAAAACACATTAGTGACACAATGATGCAAAGCTGCTTAGTCTAGAACTTTTTCATACCATGCATGTGCCGCCGTAATAACGGCGAGCTATTTATATGTGCACATCATTTACCGCTGGGGGGTACACAGATCTCGAAGGAGCTTGAGCGTGTTTTCTATCACGCAATGCTCCTACATCTTCTTTCAAATTGAAAACTACCCTTGAGACGCGCACAAAAAAAGAGCCCCCCTTTCTGTACCCACTTGGGATATGGAACAAAAAAAGAAGAAAAAAAAGAAAAAAGGACACCTGGCCCACCTCGTGTCAGACGCCACCACGTGGCAGGAGACATAAAGGGGTCACTCCACGCGTCGCAGTTGAAAAGAACTATCTGAGGTCGTCAGCCAGGTAAGGCAGCAATCTGCTGTCTAGTTTTTTCGACGCTGTCAAAAAAACTGCGCAAGCCACTTCGGTAATCCACACTGATTTATTCTATACTTGTTGATACAAAAACACCGCCAGCTCCTTAAAACAAGAATATGGCGAAATTGATTGTATTTTTTATGTGCTTTGTGTTTTCGGGCCAGCGAACTTGTAAAGTGTTTTTCACTACGCTTTCACAACGCTTCCCCGTTAGCCTGACAGCGGGGTCGTTAGCCGGCTACGATGTGGCAGAAGTTCTCGCAAAGGCCAAGAGCAATGAAAAATAGCTGTGTCATGATCGTGCCAAAATAGCAAAAAGAGGAAATTCCCGACAGTGATAACATTCTCGCCCTCGCAGTCTAACCGTGTTACGAAACTTTTCCGGAGTACTCTCAAGAAAAGCAATTTGTCAAGAGGTTGCTTCTGGTGCTCAAGGCATTCTGTAACTTCGTTAAAAAAAGCTATCAGCTCTGAAGAGAATGCATAAGCGTTGGCATGATGTTCTGCTCCATAAAAAGTTTTTCTCTTCACAGGAACTAAGAAGTAGCGGGCACCTTATTTGAGCACCATCATCTCCTTACATCGTATCAATAAAAGAAACTATTTTCAGATGTGGATAGCGTCAATTTCGTGGTAGCAGCGATCCGAAACCTTCTCACACTTTTTTGTTTTTGTATCCTCACCCTTCTGCGTTGTTCTGAAGCTGATTTCTCTCGCTTGCTTCACCACGGGGTGGATCTTTACAAATAATCGTGCTCTTAAATCCTCTTCAGTGCCATCCCATGTTGTTAAACGGCTTTTTTTTTTTTTTGCGTTCGTGCTCCTGTTGTATTCCGCTGTGACGTATATCTTTGCGAGTGTGTGCAGGATGTGCAGGATATGTGCAGGGTATGTTCTGTATATACATAAATGTACAGAATACATACTGAGATATATGTAACTAGTTTTACCAAAGTTTAAAGTTATGCTAGGCCAATAGAAGATGAATTAACCAGATGCATGTTGCTGCTTGTTGTATCGAGACCGTGACAGTTTCCTTATATGGTACCCAAAGTGACCCAGAGTAGCACTTTTGTCTGCCCTCTTCCAATCCGATCTTGTGCCGGTAAAACTACCTTTCGTACGCGCAGAGCCTATATTCAATGCCGTGGTACCGCGAAACTTATTTATGGCTACTACGCAGCGTTGCAGACATCGTAACTACTTTAAGAAACGCAATAAAGCCAAAGGATACTGTGAACTTAAATTAAAACAAGGCACAAAATAGACGCAAGTTGGTCACAAGTGAAATCTTCTGTTTCATTCTTCTACTTCCGTCAATCTTCAAAACGTTTACAACACCCTCCACGGTGGTGTAGTGGTAATGGTGTTTTGCTGCTAACCCGAAGATCGCGAATGCCGGCCCCGGTGGCCGCATTTCGGAGGAAACAAGATGGCGTCGCTCACCATCATATCGTGGTTTGGGGACGTAAAATACCAACACTTATTAGGAGCGAAGCTCCTTAGGCCCTCACGAAATCCGTTGTCGTCGAGGCTCGCCGTAGTCCCTACTCGAAGCGCATGCTACGCAGCGTTGCAGACATTGTAACTACTGCAAGAAACGCAATCAAGCCAAGCGATACTGTGAACTTAAATGAAAGCGAGGCACAAAATAGACGCAAGTTGGTCACAAGTGAAATTTTCTGTTTCATTCTTCTACTTCTGTCAATCTTCAAAACGTTTACAACAACCTCCACGGTGGTGTAGTGGTAAAGGTGCTGCTAACCCTAAGATTGCGAATTCCGGCCCCGGTGGCCGAATTTCGGAGGAAACAAGACGGCGTCTCTCACCACCATATCGTTTTTTGGGGACGTAAAACTCCAACACTTATTAGGCGCGAAGCTCCTTAGGCCCTCACGAAATCCGTTGTCGTCGAGGCTCGCCGAAGTCTCTATTCGAAGCGCAGGTGCGAAACATCTGTGCGCAATAGCGTCTACAAAGCATACATAGCGCGCATATGGTTTAAAAAAACAAACAACAGGTCACATAAACGTAGAAACACCGACATTTAACCACCCATCAATCAAAGCATATGACAGAACAAAAGGTTAACAAGAACAAAATAAAATGCTGTCAGCCAGAACAAAATAGAACGCCACGTTTCACGGCCGTGGCGGCTACATTTTCGATGGAGGCGAAAATGTCTGAGGCCCGTGTACTTAGATGCAGGTGCACATTAAAGAACCCCAGATGGTCGAAATTTCCGGAGCCCTCCACTACGGCGTCTCTCATAATCCTGTCGTGGTTTTGGGACGTTAAACCCCAGATATTATTAAGGCCACGTTTCATGATCTGATGCACACTGCTTCGCCAATCATCAGCATTCACTTCGTGGATCTCAAGCTATTTTTATTATAACAATTGCAACCAAACGGCATATTCTAGCAAACAGAAATCCGCTATTTTTCAGGTGTTATCCGACTTCTCGCATCGTTACCTTTTTCGGAGCTGGTATTTTCGATTTCCATTCGCAAAATCGGTTGTAGGGCTCAACGTGCACACGATACCAACTGAAACGCCTTCCCACTCTTGTTAATGCGTTTACACCACCAGTCACAGCACCCTGTCTTGCTGGAAAACGACGCACTGACACAGCACAGTAGGATGTTAGGCGACTCGCACGAATACGCGTGTGTACAAAAGCTATCGTGCGTGCCCGACCACGGAATGCAAAGGCGATAGCGCTAGAATTGCCGATACCCAAGAGATAAACCGCGTCACGCACACAGCACCCATATGGAGTCGGTTTCTCAGCAGCTATTTTTGGAGGTACGCGTGGCTAAGCTTGGCCAATAAGCAGGGAAGTGGCACGTGGGAAACATATGCGTAACTCTGGCTCACTTTGGGAGCTATATGCGGCAATTCTGTAGAGTCGACAGGCGTCGTGGCAATCTTTTGGTGGCGGTCCTAAGTGAGCTCGCTTTCTCTTCTTCATGTTAGCCGTTATGTGCTCATGCCTAATGTGAAGACGGTCATGCCGTTTCGTAGTCTGCTAAATTGTATTACAAGTCGACGTTAACTAACCAGGTTAACAAGTCCTTATATGTGGAAGTGCTTTTGTTGTTGTGTCAATGCAACTTGTCAACGAAGACTCCTGGGCGCCACCATAATCCACTTAGGGCTTTTGTTATGCGCGAGCCTCCCAAGATGCACTGCGGATAATTTGTTATAGCACTTCTTTCCCCACTGCACTGAGGATCGCGGATGTCACTCAAAGTCGTGGGAGCACTCTTTGTGCACTTCTAGTGAGCTAGTGACAATATTTAGGGATTAATTATATATATAATAAAGCCATAAAAACGAGGAACAAGAGAGACGAAAGTGACGACTCTTTTGTTTATCGTTTTTAGAGCTTCATTTTAGAACTGATTGCCAACTCGCACAACAGTCTATGCTTCTATGTTTTATTTAAATATATTTTCAATAAGCAATGAATGAACTTACACTTCAGTTAGAAAAAAAAGAAACGTACACTTGCGAAGTATCCACTAGCTATAACTCTTCCTCGGTGGATCAGTGGCTAGGGTGCTCGGCTGCTGACCCGAAGGTCGCGGGTTCGATCCCGGCCGCGACGGTCGCATTTCGATGGAGGCGAAATGGTAGAGGCCCGTGTACTGTAAGATGTCAGTGCACGTTAGAGAACACCAGATGGTCGAAATTTCCGGAGCTCTCCACTACGGCGTCTCTCATAACCATATCGTGGTTTTGGGACGTAAAACCCCACATATTATTAAAAAAATTATTGCTGTGTCGATCGTGGGGTATTCGGCGATCAGCTTTTTCTGATATGGCTACCTGATCTTTTATCGAGCTGACGTGTCGTTTCACGTTGCCACATTTCATTGTTGCCTGGGTATGAACGCCCGACCGTCCTTGTTGCCTGTGGCAAGTGAAGTGTTGCTCTGCTAAGCACCTCGATGACGGTCCAACTCCCGGCATCGAGGACGAAAAGTGTTAGGGGAGAGCATTGCACAATGCGAAAAAAAAAATAAAGAAGGAAAGGAGAAAAAAAGAGGAAGGAAGAAAACGAGATTGGAGAAAGAAGAGAGGACGGAAAAAAGAAGAAAGAAGGAAGGAAGGAAAGGAGAAAGAGGAAGAAAGAAGGAGAAGGAAGGAAAAATTAGTACGACAAACACGCACCCGCCAAGCTTTGCTTTCCTTTTTTTCTAATAAGAGAAAGGCTGCTTAATATTTCAATTAATATTGTGTAATAGTGGTGCAAGAAAACGAGCCAATACGCATAAGGGCTTCTTAATTTTTTTTTTTATGCCAAACTTTTGCGACGTGAAGCGAGCGCTTTCTCTTAATCTGTGATGAGGTGCGCAGTTTGCATTGCGAAGTTTGGACGTTTTCATAGAGCGCTGTCCTATTCATAACGTTACATGCAAGGCACACGAGATTGGCGGACTATTTGTGATCGCTTCGAATGCACTGTATCTTAGCGCGTCTGACGGATGTCTTGGCAGAGGCACTAACTCGAAAATTAATAAATGAATGTACAGTCGCGCTAAATATGAGTTTCAACACGCTGGCTGTGGTTAGAGTAACCCCAAGCCTAAACAATGACACCGACAAACGTTAAATTGGTTCAGGAAGCACCGCGAATTCAGTTTTATTCACCAATTTTTTTCTGCGTAGGTGCCAGTTTGCAGTGTTGGCGTCATTTTGAGAATTTACAGCGTGTTGCAACTCGTATTGAGCGTGACTTGCGCCTTTCTCAGAAGACTTTCGGGAGAAGCTGATTCCACGTATTCTGCGAAGTTCTTTTACTTTAAACTTGACACAAAGAAAATTATTGACAGTGTCTCTTATCGACTAACATTGTAACACTGTCTCTTATGAGGAATTCTGTATGATTGCATAACTACTTGTAACCGCGAGCACCTGCTCTAATGCAGTCCAGTGTTCGTCAAAGAATGTTTCATCGTAACAATCACTCAATAGCTTTACTTAAAATTACTTCTCTCTTCGCTGGTGTTTAGCTGCGGATTCGGAGAAGTGAACTAAGTGGCTTCCTGGAATGGTTGCATAGTGTTCATCGGTGTTGCGCCAATATTCAACACAATGCAACGGTGACATTCAAATGAAACTTCTTTTTATACATTTGAAATCTACCGACCTCAGTTCTTGGGCATGAATATCCTTTATAGAAGTAAATAGGACTAAAATTTCGACTGAACAAAAACACGCAGGACGTTATGCACTGTACTTGACCCATATTGTCGCTATATTAGCTGTGTGTATTCAAATAATTTGCCATCTACTTTACCAATAGTTGCGTGATTGCCGTAAATAACCACTCAAACAATGCCTGACGTTATCTCGTTATTCTAGCATGGACAAATTGGCGTCTTCAATCGGAATCTCCGCGTGCTGCTGCAACATGTGTATGAATTCTCCCACAAGTCATGACAATGAAGAAATTTCTAATATAAGAGAGTATGCAACGCTGATTGCCTGCTCACTATGAACAATGCGTAAACCACTTTGGCACCACTCTAAACTTGACTTTGTACGAAGAAAATTGATGGCAGTATCGCTTATTCACGAACATCCTAAGACTGCATCGTATGTAGAACTCTCGGTGATTTTGTAAATACTTCCAACCCTAAGCGCCTACTCGAATGCATCCTTTCAGACATCTTTTCGCTGTATAAATTGAGATCAAAACAACACAGAAGTTCTGAAAAAGGTGGCGGCTTGAAATTTTGAGAAATCTTTCAGCTGGCAACGTCGCTAGAATCGACGTTTCGGTAAGTCATTTTGATGGAATATTCGCTCCAGGGACGTCGTTCTAGCGACAGACTTCACGAAAGGGTACACACCATAAACTCAGAAGCGGCTAAAACTATGAATGTAAGAAAAAAAATTGTAAGGGCTCGAAAGTATTGCAACGGAGTTTTTTATAGCGAGCTTTATTAGAGAAAAAAAAGTTCTGCTTACAGCCGTTGCTCAGGAAGCACAGGATGAGTGCTATACTCAGGAAATTAAGTTTCTTGCCAGTTATCTTTCTTTATTACTCAGATAAAACTAACGCAGCACTGAGCAAGCTGAAAGCCACACTTAACCCGTTCTCGGGATTAATTTTCGTTGTTACGTTGGTGGGTTTCCATCGCTCAATTCAGGTGACAAGCTGTTCGAAAGCTGAGAGCCCAGCTGCTTCGTGACCAGCAAATTACGAAGTCAATACGTGTGTTAGCGTTAGAGCGGAAACCCGAAAACTAGAGGTCTGCCGTAGAGAGCCTCATAAATTACTTGGCTGCAGCCCACGTAGGATTCGACCGTATCAAACCGGAAACCCACAAAGGCCACGGCCGGTTGTGGAACTGGAATTTTGTTTTCCGGCCGAAAATTTGTAGAGAAGTCTTAGAGACCTTTTTTTAACCGGCTTATCTGTTCAACGCATCGGGGAACAGAACGGCGCACTGTCGTCGCCCAAAGCAGTGACTTTTATTGAACTTATGGTAATTACACTGAAGTTACTACAGTTTTCTAGCTGACTATACCAAAAGTGATCATCGCTGTGCTCATTCGATTCCCTTTATAGAAGTCGCCTGAAAAGTTTACACTTGCGACGCGCTGCTCGAACACACGCACACGCACACACGCACGCACACACACACACGCACTCACACACACACACACACACACACACACACGCACACACACACGCACACGCACACGCACGCGCACACACACACACACACACACACACGCACACACGGAAAAGATACGTAGTACGCAAGTGTACGTCTGTTTTTTGTGCGTATTTTTCTTGTTTTTTCGAGCCTAACGCATATTCTTGCTGCTCTAAGCTGAAAAATAAAAAAACAGAAAAACGAAAAACTCCTTTTGAAGGTATTTGCATGATCAACACATGCTGTAACGAAGCCAGTTATTGCCGGTGGCTGCACCGAAACTTCAACTCTCGTCTGATGATTGCGCATTACCAACGAGATTTTCTTCTGTGTTGAAGGCACAAAATCAAGAAGAGTCCTTACATCGACTGATCAAAAAAAAACAAAAAAAAAAACATGGCGTTTCTTTTTCAGTCGTCTTAGGCATAATGTAGAAGACACCAATTGAGGTTTTTTCTTTTCGATCTGATTTGTTTATGACACCGCACACTTTTGAAACGCGAAGGAAACGCAGCTCGACGCTAAAATAACAGATCTTCCCTTCAACGAAAATTTCTTAATACAGTTTACTCGATTTCGACAACCACTAGTCTCGAAATGTCAGTTTCCATTTTCAGAGTGCGACACGACGATTCAAGCCTATCCGTTTGAATGAGTATAGTTATACGCATGCGGTGAGTGCTTCACGACCACGCAAACGTTACTGCCACGTAAAGATTTTCAGAAATTGGTGGCGTAACTGTTCCGCGAAGAGTTTCTGAAACTTTTTGCGCGGGGTGTAAGTTTGCATTGTAGTGAAGCACAAAACACAGTCGTAGAACTGTTTTCATTCAAACAAGCTGTTTGTACGTTCGAAAAAAAAATGTAAGCCAGTTCTACCGCAACTGTAAGCTGTACGAACTGCAGAGCAATGGTTCGCCTCCCTTGTATTATTTAGTGCTTACGTGTTTTTTCTGTTGTTTTGTGCTGTGGTTTTTCTTGTATTTATCTGCTAGTTTCTGTTCCTTTCGTCTGATTATGCGATAGTTTCCATCATTTTCTGTTATTTTCTTGTGATTGTCTGATTTGTTTTGCAATTATCTGTTTCCAGTTCTATGATCCCCTTTCTACTGCTTTTCTACTCTTTGCTGCAACGAACGCGGCGCGTCTGACCCCCGGCATGGGTGTTTCGCCCCTGCTTCTCTCTTCCGTATATCCGTGTCTAAATCCCGACGCTGGCGTTTCGCCATAGCTTCGATTGGTTAGACAGGCGAATGCCCCCCCCCCCCCCCCCCCTTCCCGGTGACGCTGACGTTGACGTGTTAGCGCGCGTTGGCTTTCCAAACATGCAGCGTGATCGGCTTTTGTGTATCAAACGCGGCACTTGCGGGTCGCCAACGAGAGACGGGTGAAGACGGCAGGACGGTCGCTTAAACTTCTCCGCAGTTAAAGTAAGTTGTGAAATGATGTATCTTCTCACGAACCCTGTCCCATGTCGCATATTTGATAATGGAAGACATAGAAATGCTGCAGTAATAATGCTACACCAAGTAGCCCAAACTACTACCCTTCTAAACAGAGAGCACCGTGTTGCTTTACCATCACACATTGTGCTGATCTTCTACGAACATTCGCGTCCGCATTCACACTCCCGGGAACAGCTCCTCAAGGGAACGGAGCATGGTCTGGCGCATGGCCGGCAAGCACCGCGCGCTGGGAGTGGCGGGTCGATTGGAGAGAAACAAAGTTTACATATGACAGCAACGAACTGACCGAGCACGAAGAAAGAGCGAGAAACATTGCCGATCCGTGTCACGATTCTTGCCCGCCTTTACCAAGCATTCGTCCCTTGAGACCCGCATGATGCCATTCATCTCACGAACATCCTGCAATCTTTCTTTGTACACGGACGAAAATCCCGCGGGACATATTGCGCAAAAGCACGAGGAACTGGTTGGAACGAAAAGAAACAAAGGATCAAAGGGACTGAGTGTGAGTGACGAAACGGGAATGACGCCAGGGAGCAGTGATGCGCACGGTGTGTGTTTAGGACGTCGCTTCATCGGAAACTTAGTACTTCCTTTTTTTTTAACCATGTTGTGCCAACTCCTTTCAAGCTGTACTGTTTATATCACGTCCTTTCGTCACTTGTGTACCGACATCCGCTAGGAAAAGAAAGACTTTGCAGTGGAAGGCTAGGCACGAAGTTGACGGTTACTTTCTGTATACACTTGCGGATGCAAATAAAATTCTGCTTTGAGTTCGCAGCAAATAGCAATACGGAGAATAGAGAATAAAACAAAGCTCGGTGAGCCCGTACACGAGAGGAAGACACACGCACATCTCGTGCCTGCGTTCACCCAGCGCTACTGGCAAGTTCAGATTTCGAATGCGCTGCGCAATACAGAGTCCAAATTCGCGTACATTTTGTCTTCGATGCAGGAACAGGGCTATATAGAGAATGTATATAGACAACAGGTACGAGGGACGCTACACGTTTTCTTCATACCGGGTGGAATTGCACAGCGCGAAATACAGGACGAAACACTTGAAGAAGTACACACGGACAGCGCTGACTCTCAACTGAGGTTTATTGCATAAGAAAAAAGAGTTACCTCAATCTGTCTACCGCCTGTGCTTGGCTTTCAGGACTTCAACTTCTTTATCACTCAAGGTGATAGAAGGCTGACTGATACACTGCTCTCTATATCTGTTGATATGGTACGTATCTATAATAAGTCTTTTGTTCGTGTTACTGCGCCTATCTATCACGTTTTCTTGACTGATTTGTTCATACGCATACCGTGGATAGTGTGAAGTGTTCCAGCAGGTTACAATGCACATGACAGAACCGCACATGACAGTGGTTAGAATGCTAATAAAAGCCAATTTCTGCAGTCGTGTTATACAATGTTGGGTAAAAAAAAGCAATCGCATTTACCGTATGCCAATAGGTTACTCCCGTTCGACTTTCGACAGGGGAAGAAACATGGTTTGAAGAATCTTATCGGCGCAATTTCAATGTAAGTGTGCACCACTTAAGGCGCTTTTGCTGCACTGAAGATGGACAATCTACTTGCTCTTGCTTTCTCACCGATCTCCGTGGCTAATACCCCCCAGCTGAAGCAAGAGAGTTTGTAGTGTTTCTGCGCACAGAATGTCTTTCGACCCTTGTTGTAGCCAAGTTACTGACTTTACGGCAGATTTTGGGGTAGCAGGTACTGATTATTTTGTGTGGGGGATCCGATTTTTTATAACACTAAGCTACTCGAGCTTCATTGAAAGTTCAACAAAAAGAAAAAGATTGCGTACGAGTGTTGGCGGTATCTGCATTTACGGCAGTGCTTAGGTTTCTTTCGTTCATTAGTAATATGCTAAGCAACAGCATTGCTGGTTCTTCCAAGAGATTGCTGAAAATGAGGACTGACTGGTTCTCTCCTGACTGCTTTTTTTAATGAGTGTAATGCGCGCAGTGGCATCATTACGATCAAACATATGCTGGCGGGATGTCCCGTGACTCTCACCAACCCTGAATACACATCGCTTTACTGGGAGAAAATGTGAAGGAGCTCGTCGCCTCAAGACCAGCTACGGGCTGCCCAGAGGGCCCACAATGTCGCTGAGGCTGAAGGGCTTGGCCTGACGGTATCATCGTGGGCGCGGCCCGTCTCGGCTTGAAGGTGTCGAGCCTAAGGACTAGCGTAAGTAAAAGTTTTCTCTCTCTCTCTATCTCTCAAACACACACACACACGCACGCACGCACGCACACACACACACACACACACACACACACACACACACACACACACACACACACACACACACACACACACACACACACACACACACACACACACACACGCACGCACACACACACACACACACACACACACAAACACACACACACACTCGCACACGCGCACACGCACACGCACACACAGAGACAAACTGCGGGGTACACCCTGCTATTTTCAACATCACCCTGCCTACCACCAATGCTAGCTGTCCGAAAGCCTTGATAGAAATGAAAACGTCCATGAAATTAATTTAATGGGCTACGCTAAATGTTCTGAATGATAAAGTAAACATTAAGGCATGTCATCAGTTTAAATTAGGCATATCATTAGCAGAAATTTGTGTAAACAGCACTTACATCTCAGAAACCAATCGGATGGGGCTCATTGCACCACCTTGCGGATCACATCTCAACCGTGCGCTTCGTTTTACGTGGCTTTGGCAGCGCGCGAAACACCATGCAGTGCTGAAAACGTTTATAAAAGGGTTGTAAACTGGTGCGACTGCCACCAGTTAAGTTTTTTACGATACGGGCGCTTTCGTGCTATTTCTTTATAGCGCGTCAATACACATGTTTCTTACTGTGCAGGCGTTGATTCCGTACCTTCCTTTCGGCTTTCACTGGATGACATCAAGGTGATGCTCATGACAAAGTACGTATGTTCAAAAATCTCTACTATTTACATTGCACATAGATCAGCGAAAAACTAGCGTAATTTAATATCTATAAAATGAACTTCATGCTGTTGAATTCACGTCTAGTCACGTGCTCATAATAATCTGCCATTACGTGACGACGAAGCCCAGCCAGGTAGAAACTTTATTGCGTTGTGGCAAACGTGCCTTCATTTTGACGTCATTTCGGAAAAAAAAAAGAAAGGAAGGCATAATTTAAAAGATTAGTGAGCGAGAATTTGTAACGTCCACAACTTGTTTTTATGTGAAGTCAGAATGCTCGACCTCCCGCAAAAGCCATTAAAAGAGCCCGAACCCAACGCCCCACTTTTAAGCGGGCGAAGTGCGCCGCGTATTTTTGCGTAGAATATTTTCCGTGCAGTAATTCGGCAGACGCCCAAGTGATATAAACTGAGCTAAAAGACGGCTACTATAAACAAATATGGAAGTATATATTTTGCTCTTTCGCATTGGAGAGTGAGAATTCAACTTTATTTTCCAGGCAAGGTTGTATATGCATGGATGTGCGTGGCCTTCTCAGTTCAAGTAGTAGCTGCCAACGTAGTGGCCTGGTCCATCAGCTTCACCTCAGAGCAGCAAGTGAACATGCGGCTGGGTGCAGCTGATTTAGCAGCGGTGCAGCAACTGTGCCAGCGAGAGGAAAGAAGAAGTGAATACTTAGCCGTGAGCTTGAGCCGATAGCATAGCCCTGTTCACCAGCTGGCCTGCGGGACTTAAACTTGTCAGCTGTGTCTTCCACTGGTCTTACATTGCGGATTTGATAGGCCATTATTTAACACTGTTATCAAACAGTCACTTTTGATTGCGATCAGGCCTGATCCGGATCGAATTTCTCAATCATGATTGGCTCCTTTACGCAAGCTGCAGAAGAGAGCCAGTCACTGTTGAGCAATTTGATTACCATCAGGCTTAGTCACCATCAGCAGTGCACCATGTGACACCGGTATAAAACGAGAGAAAGGGGGAAACACGGTATATAATTGTTGGTAGGGATTTACGTGCCAAAACAAGGATATGATTATGAGAGACGCTGTAGTGAAGGGCTCCGGAAATTTAGACCACCTGGGGCACTTTAACGTGCATCTAAGTACACAAGCCTTTAACAACTCGTCTCCATTTAAAAGCTACTGCCGCGGTCGCTATTGGATCCTGCGACCTTCGGATGAACAGTTGAGCACCATAACGGCTAGACCACCGCGGCGGGCGCAAAGACGATCTACGAAACATGACTTAAGGCACAAGAAGTACTGAGACTGCCGATGGCTGTTGGGAATCGGCGGCTCCTTCGGCGAGGTTGCAGTCGTAACATATCAACGCCTACATGACGAATTAGAACAATTTCCATAGAGCAAGGGTACTGCGTACGGATGTCTTCAACACCGCTTTTGTAAAGTGAATCGAAGCAGACGCGGAGCTTAGACTTTCTTTAGAACGACACAGGTTTGTTGAGAGCGATTCATCATGAAACAAGGTAGAGCCTTCAGGCACGGACGCATTAAAAGAAACAAAAATATCTGTTATTTTTTTTTTCTGGTGTCCTGACTTGCCACATATGTAACTCTATAATTATACACGTCCGCTCCTTTTGTGAGATCACTGTATACTCTCTTTCGAGTGTCGTTTGAGTCGGGCCTCGCCGAGAAAGAGTTAACTTGTATCCTGAAAGAAATTCATATACGAGGCCAGTCAGCGCTGGTCAGAAACAGGTAATCTTCTTTTTTTCTTATAGTGAAAAGAAACGGGAAACATTGCTTCCTTTCCTTTTCTTTTCTTTTTTTTTTGTGTGTGTGTGTGGTTCTTCCGTGTCCGTCGTTGCACGGCTTAGCTCCTTTCATGATTCTTCTTTACGGTTTGAGCACAACGGCGGTATACGGATTACGCTCGAAGACGATGAAAAGAACAGTTACATCTCTTCTGGCACAGCGCTCGACAGCAATCCTGACGTGAATGGGAGCCGCGAATTCTGCTGAGGCATTTCGTAATGGATCTAACGTCATTCTTGAAGAGGCACCCGCAGCTAGGTTCGCTTTTGCTCAGACTGCGTGAGATTCCTCAATAGCGATTTAATTCCCGTGCGGGTGGTCGATTGGCGCCTCGCTTGCGAAAGCAAAGAACGCCACGAATGAGTCCTTCTTGCGGACGCTCGTGTTCATATATAGCCTGAGTAGTAAAGAGCCTATAATGGAGCGAGCAAACGGGAGATGGGATTCGTGCTCAAGAGGCGGGAACCTCAAGCTCGGTGGGTGTTTGAGAACCTTGGTTAAGTCTGTGAATCCCACCACGGTATTGAAGCACACCGTGCCTGAGCATCACACAGGTTTTTTTTTTTTTTTTTTTTTTTTTTTTTTTTTTTTTTTTTTTTTTTCATTTAAAGCTTGAAGTTTTCGTGCCGTTTTATATATACAGCGGACCGTGAGTGCCATCTCTGCGCGACCAAGGAATTATCGCTTTTTAGCGCATGTAGTGAGCAACAGGGTGTAAGGAATACGAAAAAAAGAAGAAAAAAACAGCTCCTCCCTCATATAAGCAAATTACCCTTTTACAACAATAAAAGCACTATTCTTGCATCGAGAAGAAATTATGTATGCAAGAAAACGAGCAACAATAACAACAAAAAAAAAAAGAAAGAAATAGAGGTGACGACACCGCTTTGAGGTTCGCTCCCAGGTTGGTATGGGTGCGATCGGCGCAGACATGTCTGTCATATTTAGTTTCTTCGGATTGTATACATTTGACACACTCTAACAAAACGAAAAGAAACAGTTGGTAGCCGACGCTGCTTGGCATTATGGCGCGTTGTTCGTTTTTGTCGTTTTCATTCTATTTCCATTCTTTTCCACTGCGCAATAAGCTTCAACCGACAAAAATAAACCAGTAGCAAGTCCAGCTGCGCACCATTCGTCCGTATGTTTTAACGCGATAGCGTTAAAGAGCTCGTTTCGCAGAAATTGCGTCGTCGGCGTCGGCGTCGTTGGTTGTGAGCGAAAAATCATCATCTTGTCCATGACCGAAAAAATCATCATCTTGCCCGTGACCGAAAAATCGAGAAAGATGCAAATAAAATAAATAATAAAAATTTTCGGGTCCGAGTGAGGATCGAACCCGGGTCGTCTGCGCGGCAAGCAGGTGTTCTACCACACAGCCACGCCTGCGCTTGGAAATACAGGGAAAAGAACTTCCTCTGCTTGGAAATGCAATGAAAACAACGTTCATGCCTCACAAACACACGCATCCTGTATATAGGCGTCGCAACATAACATGTAATATCGCAATAATATTGCGTGGTACAAGCGTACATTGCGATCAGGCGTGAGAACATGTGACTATCATAACGACTAAAGCCGGCCACCCATTACAGAAGGCACACACGTCACTGCGCGTATTCCCTTAACACCACGTAGTGGGTGCATTGCAAGTATGCACTAAGTGGTTGAAGTACGCAATAGGGACAGGATATCGCTATCGCGTTCAACTCTTTAAGACGAAGCTTAAGGGTCCCCCCAAATTTTTTTTCTTTTTTTTTCACTTTTTTTTTGTTACTTGCTAGAGCATGAGTAACCCTTTCACAACACCCTTGAAACATTACTCCATAAATCGCATTCTTCCAATACGCTTAGATTTTCAACCGTAGTGTCAGCCAACGGCTGCACGTCCATCATCTTGATATAACGTGACACCATGATATACAGATCGAAGATCCTTGACCACCCATCCTTTTATGGCGGCAACGAGTTCTGAATCCTCCATGTAGTTTTCGCGCCACTTGTAGTTTTCTTTATGGCGCTGCAATCAACGCGCCATCGAGCTTTCTCGCATGACCTGCCTGCAGAGGTGGTGATCGATCTTCCTACTTCACACAAGGGGCGGCATGCTGATCCGCTCCCAATCACGCTTCCTTGAACACAATGGGAGCTACGTTCCTTTCCCTGGTAGCTGTGAACTTGGCAGGGGTCTAGGGGTATGACTCGTTTATGTACCAAGAAAATACCAAACGGAGCGTCCGAGTCTCACTTGTCGGTCACCATCGAGGTCCAACGTTCGCTGTTACCACACACTTCACGAGACCGTCACGACACCGCCGCACTTACACGACCGTCCCTCGTCTTCGCGCCATCTTGTCGTGTCTTCCCGCCAAACCTAGCCTCGTCCCCCCCAAGCCCACGCAACACTACTCTGGCAACACCCGACTCCTCTCCTCACGAACTCGTACGTTCTCCAATGGTGTTCTTTTTACGCGGTTAGATCTGGGACAATCTTTCTACTATTGTGTACTATGTAAGCAATTTTTATACCTCGTCTCCGTTCTCTCAGGCCCTTTTTCCTTCTGTAGATATGTTATTTTGTAACTTCGCAGTTCTGAATAACTAGTAGTTACCGTGTTAAAGTTAGGGGCTTAACAGGAAGCGTCCGCTTGGAGCTAACGATGTAAAGGGTTCGAACTGGCGAGGACAATCTCAAGAGTTGTTGAAGGATTTCATATTGTTAATATGGGAAACTCACGAGGCCGAACATCAGCACCGCTCGATGCCAGCACAGGTTAGATCAGACTGGTTCACCAATCCAGTCATCCAGAATATCGCTCCGGAGTCCATCAATCCTGAATATCACCTCACAGGATTGGTTCATCAATCTAGTCAGTCATTTCACCGTCAGATCACAGATTACTTACTGACTGAATTGGTTCAACAATCCAGTCAGTAAATGTAAAAGACTGATATAGACTACTATAATTATAGATTATAAAAGGATTAAATTTTGATATATTGATTTTTTGAAAATCACAACAAAGTTGTGGTTTTGAAATGAGGCCCACCGTGAGGGAGACTCCGAAATAATTATGATTAGCTCGGGTTCGTAAACGTGCATCATTATCTAAGTATGCTCGGGTGTATACGCGATGTCCTTGCTTGTCCATATGCTCTTTCGCCATACGACCATATGTGCCAAGTCAACATACACGCTTCCGTCTTCAAGTCGTCTTAAAATATACGAAACCCCGGTAATTTTTATTTATTTGTTTTATAGTTACTCATTTATATTGCCCCCAAGACTTTTCCAACCATTATGAAGAGATTACAGAAGGGAGTAGCCTAAGGCATGCTTTTTATTGCGAAATACCTTCTCCGTGTATATATCACTTGCTTCCATTTGCCTCTATTGATCCACAGCTTGGAAACCAGGCATTGTGAGAGAGAGGTACAGCGGTTATTTTGCTGAGAAAAAATGCCTGCCCTTTCTATCCCGACTTGCGGAAGTACTGCGCGACTCTTGATAGCATAGTTGGGTTAATAACGCTTACAACATGTCAAAACTCTTGCAATAAGTATAAAATAAAGTGTGCAACAGTTCACGCCATTATCTGTTGACTTCCTTTCATAGCTGAAGGAAGTACCACAGAAAGTAAGAACTGCATGCTTGCGATTAAAATCTAAAGCGCGTATCTGATTTTCTTTTTCTTTCATGCGATGCACGACGGAGGAAATTGACGCGCTCTTTGTTTGTTAGTTCACTAATCTACGCCAAAATGTGCTGATCAAAACAAAAACGCACATATTCAATGCTCAGTTAATGCAGAAGTGGTTGCTTACTATTCGTTCCCTTAAGGGGTACCGGCACAAAAATTTTCAGTTTTTTTTTTCCCCCATCAAATGAAAGGCCAAAGCTTCGAGAGCTTACAAAAAGTAGTGCTAAGCGTGAGTATGTTCTTAAAGAGTAATTGCAGTATCTTTTTTAGAAGCTAGTTCTGGGTCCTACTGTACGCTGACGCCAAGACGCCTCATCAGCCTGTCACCATGTGCTCAAGCAAGATATTGTGACATATACACCACCACTCCGCTCCGTGACTCCGTTGGTAGCGCACAAGTGGCTATCTTGATTGTTTTAAGAGCTTCGCTCTTAAAGCTCGAGGAAAAACGTCCGCCATCAGCAAAAAACCCTCCGTGCGGTTTGCCTAGCCGCGCATGCGCCGAGGAGCAGCCGCCGCCAGGCCACGCCCACCGACGGAGACAGTCCTCGCACCCGCCTCGCCGTGTTTGCCCGCTGTGGCGCGAGCTCAGTACGAGCGACGAAAGACCCGCACTTCCACCAGGGGTGCCTCAGCCAGGTTTTCGCGCTAGTGTCTGGCGCTGGAGTTTGGACATTATTGCAATGTCTGTGACAGGCTGCAGTTCGACTCTACTCTGCCTACGCCAACGAAATACCTAGCATCAGCCAAGAAGGCCACGTTAAGCTCTCAAGATTGACCAGCTTCGCTATTCTTTAAGCTCTACAGGGCTAGTGTAAAGTTCTTACTTGCACTTTTTATTACCCTACCGACAGCAGCGTCCGCCGCGGTGCTATGGCGGTTACGGTGCTCGGCTGCTGACCCGAAGGTCGCGGGTTCGATCCCGGCCGCGGCGGTCGCTTTTCGATGTAGGCGAAATGGTAGAGGCCCGTGTGCTGTGCGATGTCAGTGCACGTTAAAGAACACCAGATGGTCAAAATTTCCGGAGCCCTCCACTATGGCGGAGCCCTCCACGCATAATCATATCGTGGTTCTGGGACATTAAACCCGAGATGTTTAAAAAAAGATGCGCCCAATGCAAAGTAGGATACGGGTTGTGACAAACTGAGAATCAAAGTAACACGTCAGCGGAGTTGCTAATAATACTAATACAAGTGACGAACCTCTCCACTTTCGCGTTAGACATCCCGGCACACTCTTTCTTGTACAGCGCAAAATCGTGGCTAGTTGAGAGACACGGCTGCAAGAACTGCGATAAGAAAAATGCATAAGTCAATGACGTTGACCCGGAACCACTTATTCACGCGTAATAGGGTTTTTCTGGCTAATTATTCAGCCAGACAAGCAGGCCCTGTCATTACGGTCAATTGACCCGTTGCACGAGAGGCGAAGGTTGATGGAGTGGTGCATAATCTTAGCCGCTCCGTAGAGTAGAGGATTCCTAGAGGAGAGAGGGGGAGAGGACGCGCATGCACCGTGGGGATGTGGGACGCGGGGGGGATTCCTAGAGGGGAGAAAGGGGTTGAGCGTAGGATAGCAGAGTGAGGGGGGAGGGGACGCGCATGCGCTGTGGGGGGTGTAAGACACGGGACGCGGGCGCCGCTCCGTAGAGTAGAGGATTTCTAGAGGAGAGAAAGAGGTTGAGCGTAGGAGAGGAGAGAGAGAGGGCCAGGGCCCGCGCATGCGCTGTTGTGGTGTGGGACGCGGGAAGGGGGACCATAGCCGCTGCACCATCACGGTGGATGTCACTAAAAATCACGTAACATCGCATAACAACACTCGCGCGACAGAACATAACATAACATCACGTGACTATTCCCGTTACTAAAATTACGTAAATCACATAACAATAGAAACGTGACTGAAATCACGAAATATGTAATAACTAGTCATGTGACTGAAATCAGATAACAACTAGTCACTTGACTGAAATAGCGCAACCAAACGTAACCGCTAGCCACGGGACACTCTATCGCCTAACACTATCTAATAGCTAATCACATGACTAAAATCACGTAACACCGCATTACGAGTCACGTGACATGTTGAATAAGTAGCAGTACTCCATCACAGAAATTAATGAGTACCAGTACATCATCACTTCACCTATCTGATAGAGAGTATTCATTTATGTGTTAACAATGTTGTGCATAATCACACACGTATTGTCGCCCATGCGCACGGATCTTGCACCATGTGTAAAAGCGGCCGGAGTACCTTCAATAGACTAAGTTGAAAGTCAGCGCTCTTCCCTGTCTCCGTAGTTCCTTCCTACTGTTGTTGCCCTGTACACGATATTCAGTAAATACTGCTTCCGACTGTGTTACTTAAATAAATTCGTCTTCGTTCTTAAGGCATTTGTTCCTCACTTCGGAGCTGCGGCCTTATGAAGGCAGCTGCGTTATTCATGGGCACGTTTGACATCTCATTTTATCAACTCTTTCAGCACAGGCCGCCCTCAGGTTAGGCGATTGCGATTGCGCCCTAGTAAGGCGATGGAGCCCTTCCAGGGTCTCAGTGGGGATAAAATGCCCCCACCTCCCCGAAGGGAATCGTGAGGAAATGCGAATGCCTTTCGCGCGCGCTTCACTCCATTTATATATACGTGCGAGTGAGCGGACGGGAGAGTGCGGCGCAGGGGAGGAGAGAGAGCGAACGGCGAGAGAAGGAGCGGCGAAGCACTGCACCTACCCTCCTCCTACACTCTCCACACACGCGGGAGCTCCGCCGAGCTCCCGCGATGCGAGCGCCCTCACACACCACAGCGCGCTCCTCCTCTCCACTCACTCTCCGCTACTCCGCCCGCACCACCTGCTCCGGTTGCTAGGGGGCGAGGATAAGCGCGCGCGCCCGCAGCTGTTGCTATGGGAGAGGGAGTGAGAGCGGAGAGATAACACCTGCCGGCGCGCGGACACCTCCTCAACCTATCCTCCTCCTCCTCCGCGGACAACGCCGGATGCCTGACATAGCCCGACTAAGAAATGCATTCGCATTTAAAAAAGCGCGTCGAGTCGCGCGTCGGTCGAGGAAGCAGCTGCCAACTGCATCGCAAATGTCGGCTCCCTCTTTTTTATGCTTGCGCAATACGTATTTGCCGGTTACCCATTTCTTTTCATTTCTTTTAGTTCCTTCTTTTGATAGCGCAGAACAACTAGCTAGGCCTCATGCCAATCTCTCTGTCTTTTACATTACTAAAGTTTTCTTTCTGTATCTCACAATTCCCGCTCAAACTCTGAGGCAGGTTTATACTGCAATACACATTTTGTTCGATGGTCCGTTTGTATTCATCACATTCGCTCAATGAAATTTCAAGTTGACATATATTCGCAGCGGCCATTCCAATAAACGCGAGACATTTGCTTTGCTCGCGATCTTTGCTCTTCCTCTCAAAAAATTACCATCAACAACATACCAAAGAGATTATAGAATTTTACGTTTTTCGTAATTTATTGCATATTGATTAGTAGGTGTCATGACAGTATTATGCGAAGAAAAACGAGCCACTCGTTGGCCACTGTCTGTTGAGTATATATGTATCTGAAAACTTGGTCATCTGTTTTCACGCAGATACTAACTTGCAAGCCATTTCTATAAGAAATATCTCCCTAGCGTATCACGATCACTATGCATAGCCGATCAAACTTACGGTGTTGCTGAGGGATGAAGGTTTTCAAGTTTGGTACGTCTATTGGCGTTGTTATTAGTTAGTCTTGGTATTTTTGATGACGCTCATACCATAGGCATATGTTCTCGCTCGAACTTCAGGCTTTTTCTGGTCCCGCCACCTAACCAATATATCCCAACTAGATGTTTTCGGAATAACTAACTATCACGTTACTCCAAACTATGTCGCCTGCTTCCTTGTTCGTCACCGGTACGATTGCAAAACCAATGTCATCTTGAATTTGTGCCTCATATGTTACGCAAAGCCCTTTGTGTCCTGCAAGTCTTACGAATAGTCGTAGATTGTATTTCTGGATGAGCGCTACCGTTGCGGACCTGTTGAGATTTAGTCATGTAATTGCCTGTCATAGCATATCGTAGCAGGGCACGAGAACAAACAACAAAAACACAGACGAACTTTCTGGGTTCAGTGTGTATTGCCAATAATGACTGACACTCGAAACGACTGGAAACAGCCTAAAAGGGATGCTACGCAACTTCAATCATTCCTCTGAAGATTGTTTTCAATCACCTTGGCCTCAACCTATCGCCGTGTGATTGCTAGCTGTAACTTCCAGGACATCTCCTTTCTTTTTCTTACTCCACAACATCCGGAGGTGGATACCTATCTTCACCTTGAAAGTCTTCCACCTTTAGTTTCTTTGCACGTGGGATTACAATCTACACTAGACTGTTTCGAAACAATAATTGGCAGAAACTGGCTTAATAAGAAGAAAGTTCCTGGCAACAATCGTTGGGTGCGATTGTAGGTAGTTCATCTCTGCCTTTTGACGAGCTTGTATCGCAGAAATTCCAGCATCGACGTCGTTGGTTGTAAGCGCGAAATCAGCTTTGTGCGTGAGCTAGGATCCGAGATAGATGCAAATAAATAAAACATCTTCGGTTCGAGTGAGAAGCGAAATCAGGCCTTCTGCGTAGCAAGCAGCTGCTCTGCCGTGGAGCCTCACCAGCGTTTGAAAATGCAGCGTAAAAAAAAAAGAAAAAAAAAACAAACGCTATAAGAATTTTATGTAGTGGGAGGAGTCTGCTAAACGCATGTAATATTTCGTGGCTGAATCGTAGTATCGCACCAGGCGTAAAACATGCGGATCGAGCAACGAGTGAGTGGTGCAAAGCTGCTCTCTCATTACAAAGCATGCAGCTGCGCAGGTGAGCGCTGCACGTTACAGACGCGTAGTGGGTTCTTCACAAATTTTCAGAAGCAAGAATTATGGCGTAGTGGGCACCTCGCCACTCAACTTGCATAAGGCATCTTAGGATAGTTTGAAACTGCCAATGTTACGTGAACAAACTTTCCTTTCCTTGCTGCGTGGTTGACGGTGATGCACACGTGGCCGATACCCTATCGCATTCTACTCTTGAAGGCGAAGCCCAAGCGCCCTCTGAGTTATTTTGCGCATACCTTCTGTTTGCACGAATACGAATAGTTCACGATGAATGGTACGCGGTTTCAGTTCGCAAGCGCCTTTTTGCGTCTTTCGTGGATACTATTTCAAGGCCAAGTGTTCAGAAAAATGCACTTGACGTGGACTTGGCTTACAACGGCGTTGCCTGTGATACAGCTCTTTTCGGTAGTGGTTATCGCTTATCATATCCTTTACGAATGCCAGCATTAAATGGTATCCATTTACTCGACATTCATTTACACTTTGATATGCATTTAGCTGATCTAACTGACCGCAGAAGACGCACAAAACAAAGCTCATTCATCATCATCATCATCTAACTGACCACAAGTTGTCTTTCCGTAGCCCGCTCAAGTCCTTTTTCGCTCAATGACTGCTTTAACAGACTTGTATCAAATTATTTTCGCAGATTGTTCTACTTTTTGTGAACAATCCATTACGGCCTATGGCTTCCAAAATAAGCTGGAATTACGGAATACAGAAAAATAAATAAGTAGAACTGCTTGTTGTCTGATCCATTCCGATGTCCTTCAATGTCTCATTGTTACACCGGTAATTTTACGTCCCATTGCACGTTGCGTGGTCCTTAACTTTTTATCGGTCTTCTTTGATGTCTTTCAAGTTTCAGCACCATTTCTTCGAACTGGTTCGACGCAGGGGTTGCACAATTTCCGCTTTAGGATGGATCGATGAAAAACGCTATTGCGGTCATTTAGGGCTTTAGGGGCATCGGTAACTTACATTTTACGGTTTGAGAATGCCTCTCGCATGCGCTTGAGCCCATCCTTATTATTCGCTTAATGTGTTTGCATGGTTTAAGCTTCCCCGTTAATTATTGACCTCAGTATACATGTTTTTGTAGAGACTCCAAGAGTTCGTTGCCAAAAGCTCTTCTGCAAGGAAGGCATTGAATTAAATTTAAAAAAATGATTCTACAACTAACCCAGCAACTTTATTTCGGTCATGTCATGCGAGCTACCAGTTAAATGGAGAGAATATTGTCGTCAGGCAAAGTAGAATGTAAGAGAACAGTAAGCTGGTTATGCGCCAGATGTTTAGACGGTATTCGCGGGGTGACAGGAAAGTGTGCAGAGGAGCCTAAATAGGGTGTGATAAATAAGCCTCAGTGATGGTCAAGTACTTAACTGGCCTGTCAACACGAGTCGTTATCCGGTAATTAGCAGCTACTACAACAGGTACTTAACAACTACCACAACAAGGACGACAACGACGACGGTGAAAATGTCGAACAGTGGTAAAACTGAACGACCTTCGCGTGTTCATACGTGCGGTAAGCTAAATTAAACATCTATTGTTTCCAATCACAACAAAAGCAATGAAATATTTTTACACCCAGCTGCACAATAGAAAACGTTCTGTTTTTAGTTCTACATGAAAAAAAAATGGGTAAGTGGGAGCGGGGGGGGGGGGGGGGGGGCGGGGGGGTAGGCTATGTGAAAGCCGGCTATACCATCATCGTGATATTAATATAGAAAAAAAAAACAGAAAACAAGAACAAGAAAAAAATAAAAATTAAAAAAAATGAGAAGTTCTATGTGCGCATGCGATCCCTGGGGTATAAAGAATATCTCTAAGGGCAGTGTCCAGTACACACAGGGTGAAACATTATGGGGATTTACCGGGCGTTCAAATTCAGGCTTTGTGGTTTTCTTAAAATTCAGCATTGGGAAGAACATGAAAATCACCTGTGCGGATAAATTATGCACCCAGGATGGCACAAAGTGTGACAATAATTACCCCTGTCAGCCATGCAATCAACTAGGGTTGAATAATGAACTTTTTAGTAACTGCAGAAAGTGGGTGTGCTTTTATGAAAAAGTTGGAGGCAGTCGTGTTTCTGCACTGTTCCAGTTGGACGAAAACTTCTAGCATGTTTGTGCTCCGAGATATCCCGTTGAAAAATTTCATTTCGGTTTGCATTATTACGCACGCAAGGCGGTGAGGATCGGTGCAATGTTCTTTCCTGACGGGAATAAACAGTCATTGCTTGCTATCGACAGCCGGTAATAAAAGGTAACCGTTATGATCTTTGCCTATGCGTTTGACCCGTTTACAGAATAATTATTTAAACGGCACCCGCAACTGCCGCAGCACATTGGGGAGGAGCTTTGCGCCAGTGCTCAGCGGGATATCTCGAAGCACATACATACTAGAATTCTTCCAAGTGTAGCTCTAGCTGTGTGGAAACGCGACTGCCTCCGACCTTTCAATACAATGATGCCCGCTTGGTGCAGGCACAAGAAAGTTCATTATTCAATTTTACCTAATTAGGAGGCTGACAACATTAATTATTGTCCCACTTTGTAACACCCTCGATGCATAGGTTATCTGCAAAGGTAGTTTTCACGCACTTCCAAGTGGTGAATTCCAAGAAAACCATAACGCTTAATTTTGAACACCCTGCATATAAAAAGAAGCGAGTTATCAGAAACTTGGGGTATGAAGATGCGCTTTCCCTAGAGCGTAAGATACCGTATGAAAAAAGACCTCTCAATTCCCCGTCTTTCTAGCCTAAGGTTACGTAAGTCAGATATCGGGTTTTTTTTTTATGTTTTATTTTTCGTGTTTTACGGCCCAACCTAAGCCTCGTGGCCAATACCGTGGATGTCCTTATTGGCTTCGCTCGAGCGTGGTGGGTAGCCAAGCGGATATGGGCTCGCCATTGTGTAACGCTATCGGTGGCCTTGTTGCTTGCGGTGCACGCTGGGCCTCGAGGGAGCAATTTAGAAAGTGGGCGGGCAACAACTGCACTCTCTCCTCTTTCGCCTGAGAGCGTGGAGCCTTTTGCGAAAGCTACCTTCACTCTCCGCGTTATTTATCTGGAGTTTCTCGCTGCAGCTGCTCCAATAACGGCGAGCAGCTAGGTCTTCTTTTACCGCACTTGCCACGCCTCGCGGTCCCGATTTCGCTGCGTCACTACTGACGCGCTGTGAAAAAAAAAAAAAAGAAAAAAAAGAGAAGAAATTACGTCTACGAAGCTGAATCGATACTAGAAGCGATGAGTGACGCCCTGATTTCAGAAAACAACTTTAGATTTACGTCTACACTGGGACAACGACTGCGCTGTAACCTAGAATAAAGACTCAACCTCACGGTCACTTCCCTTTCCCCCCCTTATTGTACTTTACTCCACAAGGATACGCCACACTTCACCCTCTCCCCTCCTCCTTTTCTTCCTCCTTTCCCTCCTCCTCACGTTCAGATCCATTCCCGATTCCTTACTATACATAGCCATCTTTTAACCCTTCTGAGAACGTCTTGTGTTCGGCCAGACTGGTGTGATGTGTTGCTTCTCACTCACCTTTATCGAAACGAATAGGCCACGTGCCCATGCTTGAACAATGTGAACTGTACTGAAGCATACGAACGTAGTCTACCGACTATCCAAAATAAAACTTAGGACCCTTGTGCCTAACTTTCAAGTGTAGAAAGAGAACGCATAATCGGGCAGCGTGCGCATCACCTCCTTAATAGCTTCGATTATCGGTGCATGCCTCAACCAAGTCCGCCTCGGTGGAACAGTGGCTACGGTGCTCGGCTGCTGTCCCGAAGGTCGCGGGTTCGCTCCCGGCCGCGGCGGTCGCATTTCGATGGAGGTGAAATGGTAGAGGCCCGTGTACTGTGCGGTGTCAGTGCACGTTAAATAACACCAGATGGTCAAAATTTCCGGAGCCCTCCACTACGGCGTCTCTCATAATAATATCGTAGTTTTGAGAAGTAAAACCCCAGATATTAGATGCGAAGTATCTTATGCTCGGGGCTATGTCCGTCCCTCCCGCGTCCCCCCGTCCCGCGTCCCGCGCCCGGCCACTTTCATGAAGTAGGGAAGCACCCATTATGCCAACCAGAACACTGTAGTAATATGAAGGCCGTCAACCCTACCACAGTCATCACAGTTATGGCCGAGAGCAGAGAGAGGCTGCTTAGCAATGGCTAGGCAGGTGGTCTCTGTCGCCCAGGTTGACCCCATTCCATGAGTCATGGCCGAGAGCGCAGATAGGCTGCTTTGCAAGTGATGAGGCTAAACTATAGCTATAATTGTAGTCAATATGAAGATGGAGAAATAGAGCTGGGCGAGCTCTAGCTGCGATGCGTAGGTTGGCCAACTGATGATTTATTGCATTTACGGAACGGACGCCATGATAATGTGGTCTTAGCGGTGGCAGAGGTGTGATTAGTGTGACGAAATTAGGGGACATTTGCACGCATAAGATAGTGTCAGCTGGAGTAAGGTGTCGGTAACTTGATATGGCTATCGGAGACAATGGTTGTGCAGTGAACAGAAAGTATAATCAAGTTGACAATGACGGCGACGCCTTCTATTCAATTAATGCCCTCTTACACTACTGAGCTTAGAGACGCGTTAGTCTCCCAGTGAAAGGTAATGTCATTAAATCTGCAGCTGAATGCAATAAGAATACGGCGTATAGATCGAAAAAGAAAGAACACTTGCTGAATAAAGGACACACAGTGCGTTAAACGTTCGTTTTTCGTGAACCTGATACGCATCAATATGCATGCGATGTGCCCACCAAGCAGCATAATTAGTTTTATTATTGCACTGTAATAATAAAACAGCATAGTTTTATTATTACAGTGCTACACCTGTGTTATCGCTCACATTCTGCAGTTGTATAATACCTGGTTTTTTAATTCTTTTTTTGTTGTTTTGTGTTCTGACTAAAAAATATTGTATAGTCCCCCCTCACACAATACTCCTACCTGGAGCTTGTGAGGTATTTGTAAATAAAATAAAAATAATCATTCGATTTATCATGCGCTTATCGATTATCCGTGTAAAACCATCTTTTCTTTTCTTTCTTCTCACATCTCGGTTTGTTGTTTCTATTCTATTATTAATAAGTTGCTAAGGTCTTGCCGGATAACTGATTCTGCTGTACTTGCCTTTTTGAGTAGATCTGAACTGAGTTCTTAAGCCTACAACCCATGTAAGTGTTAGAATAACAAAAGTTTTGCCGCCCAGTGGTTCAGTGCTTCAGTGGTTACGGTACTTGGATGCTTACCCGAAAGACATGGCTTCGATTCTGGCCTTAGCGGTCGCATATCGATGCTGCTGAAATGGGATAGAGGCCCCTGTACTTAGATAAAGGTGTTTGTTAAGAACCCCAGATGGCCGAAACTTCAGGAGCGCTCCACGAAAAATCGGTGCAGTTCGTATCTTCTTACATTGGTTGCGATGCTTCACTGAGGAGCCAAATATCGAACAATAAGCTTTGTACTGTATCCCGCCCTTTCATGTTTTTATACGTTTTGTATTTACCGGATTACTACACAAAAATATTCTGTGGCACGATCTGTCTTTTTTTTTTTTTTCAGCGAAAGCTGTTATGACATCACAACTTGCACCGTCGTTATCCGCCGCCGCCGCCGCCACCGCCGGTGTCCGTAACCACAATCTCACGAAATAAGAAAAAAAAACTAAATAAATAAAAAATACCTAGGACAAAATGGAAATCGAACCGGGGCCCTCTGCGTGGACTCCCACATATTGCTTGAACGCTCCTGCATTTCGTGATTACAAATATTGCTGCTATAAGTGGGAGGAATATAACCCTTGTACATAAATTCATTGAAACAGTGGCACGTCATGACACTCGCGGTATTTTTACGCTTTCAGCGGGTTCATATTCACGCCCAATATTGCTCCATCGGGAACTGGCCATCGATTTGTTCACCGTAACCCTCGAGGCACGATGCTTTTACAACGAAAGAAAAAAAAAAACAACCTCAAACATCTCACGGACCCTTACGCCTCTTTCGTGGCCCGCACACTGAGCGGCCGAGTTGCCGAGTTCACCGTTCCCTTCGAGAGCTATAAAGCTGCCATCGAATGGCTGTGGCAGCAAGCCTTGTGGGGAAGTGTTTCGCTTCTCCGGGTGCTATCATCTCGGTGCGTCGTTAGAATATTTGATGAGGTGGCACCTTACTGGCAGTTGTTGAAGGAGACCTGCAGTCAATAGCTGCGCCCGCAATGGCCAGGGAAAGCTCACGTGTTGATCAAATCGCAATTACCGTCTCCTTTCTTCAGTAAATTTTATTCATGTTACACTCAGGATTATGCGTCATTGTATAAGGGAGTTAAAACTATGACAAGTCAAAAGAAAAGGAATTCATCAATGAAATAAAGGTGTGCAAATACAAAAATAAAGGTGTGCAAATACAGACTCCTTAATATACAATCTTCGCTGTGCCACTAAAAACACATCAAGGTGCCATCAAAGTGACTCTGAAGATAAAGTCATAATGTTGCGAAATTTCCTGCGTTTTTACCGTAGTTCGCATAGTAACTGTCACGGACCCGCCACGGCGGTCTAGCGGTTATGACGCGGGACCGCTGACCCGAAGGTTGCGGGAGCGAATCCCGGCTGCGGCGGCCGCATTTCCGATGGAGGCGAAAATGCTCGAGGCTCGTGTACTTAGATTTAGACGCACGTTCAAAGCCCAGGTGGTAGAAATTTTTAGAACCCTCCACTACGGCATTTCTCATAATCATATCGTGATTTTGAGACGTTAAACACCAAAAATTATTATTATCATTACACTAACTGTCACAGTGTTCGGTAGTCTTTGTATAAAATATAGCCGTTCAACTGTAGCGCAACTTTTGTAAAATTTCTTCTAGTTCGTTCTTAACAAGTCTAAGAAAAACGACTATCACCTTTTACTCTCTCTGATGTGTCCCGATGTGTCACGTAACTAAGTCTCTTTAAATATATGGACATTTTACTCACTTTCGTACAGTAGTTGCTGCCACGACACTCCGAAGAGAGTGTTGTGATTTCCAGAAGAGACTTAACGAAAGAACAAACGCAGCAGCTGGCATCATGTCTGCTGTAGAAAGCGGGTGACGCCTATACTAATAAAGCTTCTCTACTGCACTATATCCCCTGTGGATAAGGGAGCCTAGGTCAGCTGCAATGGAAGATTCTGAATCAAATAGTGCAAGTGGTTGGTTGCACGACAACGCGCTATGTCACTCTTGTTTTTCAGTGACAGGGAATAAAATATACCTAGAGGCAAAAAATGTTAAGGCAGGAGTGGTAGCTAGAACTGCATGCATACCGCTACCTTATGTACTGAGGGTATGGGGCAGAGGGAGCGTAAAGATAGAAACGCACAGGGTCATTTACGCATTCGTCTAAGACGACTGGAAGGCAAAATCCACCCTCTTCTTAATTTTCTTCCTCAGTCGATGTATTGATCCCCCCCCAAAATCAACCCCCCCCCCCCCCCAAATAAAAAAAAAGAAAAAAGACTGAACAAGCGAATTGGCATTCTAGGTAGGGGGGAACGCATTTAAATTGTCACCGCGTATTCACACGCCTTCGCATAATTCTGTCGTACTCAGTGCTCGTTCAGAGCGCTGACATAGCGCAGATTTCGCCTAATAGAATCGAATGGCCGTGCTCGGGTATAAAGTAGTCAGCTTTCCGATCGGATTATGCCGGCACAAGCACAAACTATGTTTCTGTGCGCGCAAAGACGTGGACTCGATGAAAGCGGGCACTATGATTGTGTATCCCATTTCTGCCAGCCTTAGCATCATGGCCCGAAGTAAGGCGAGAGGGCCCTGCTTTCGACGATTCCGGCACCCGAGTCGCGTTTTGGAGGCCAGTCGGCTTTGGAGCGCCGTAACATCTGAAACCGTCCCTACAGACCCACATTAAAAGCTGGCATTTGACGAAGCGGCCTATTGTTGTCGCTGTGCAATGTACGACACATAATGCCGCACTGTCGCAAAGATTTCGCGTATGGTCTTGCAACACTATATTCGCTGAGCCTAGGTTGGCTCCGATTGCAGTACGGCGAATGTATTCACCGTTTCGAGAGCTGAAAGCAGAGTGCGTGCAGTGTCCTCGCTCCATTGGAGCAAACTCGCAGCTTCAGGGAGTGGTTGCAGTGCTGTAACAAAACGACGAACCTGAAGCTGAGAGCCACGCCACCCTTTTAATGCATTTTTAAGAAGCTAAACTTATTTTGTGTATAAAGTCTAAACATTCACGTTTAGATCTTATACATGAATCAAATTTGTACGTGTATTTTTGCTACCACGAATTACGATACCAAGGGCAGGTTCGAAATAAAAAAAAGAAAAAAAAAAGCGAAGGCATCATGCACTTGAAAATGAATGGAAAGTTTTTTTTTTATTATTATTAAATTCAGAGAATTTTGCCGGCGTCTATATCACCTTCACGGGGATGACTCTGCGGCCATGTTGGTGACGCGTAGTAACGAATACTCAGCGCAGAATTAACGCACACACCCACATATTCACGCAACCTACACAAATACAGCGCCGTACACACTCCTAGGATCACACTCTTCAAGTATTACAAAAAAAAAACATAAATACCCAATACGGTGGATGGGAAAGTGACCGCCACTGTAGATCAAGTGCTAGATCGTCTGACAAAATATGCGAAGGCTGTAGGTTCGGCCCCTACATGCGGGAAGTTGAGTTTTCATTCACTTTAATTCATTTCCATTTATGTCATAATCACTATATGCTAAAGTTAAACCATAGATGTAGCATCGCCTATTGATTCCTCAACTTCATTGTCTATTTGTTTCGTAAGGTTGAGCCCAGTAAAAGAAACTAGACTTTTGCCAACACCCCAACCACCCGTTTTTCATACAACGTTATTTTGGTTATCTGTATATGTCGGTGTGTGCATGTGCGAAAGTGCTATTTTGTACTCGATTAATTTGATATTAAAATGAACTACCAACTAGCCCAACACCAGGTGTTTTTAGATTACACAAAGCGACACGTTGGAAGATTATCTGTCGGGAACAATTAGCCTTCTAAAACTCGTAGGGCATGTGAGGGAATCGCTAATATTTCTTTGCTGTATGCTGTCATTTCGTCTTGCCCATCGTAACATGGCGGTGGACGCTTGGCAACACTTGCGGTACATTTCATCCACTCCAGCATTCTTTTTCGTTGGCTGAAACTCTCTATTAATTTTTGTGAACATTTCCTTGTAATTATGTCATTTTCTAAGATGTAGTAAAAAGTGATAAAATATTATGATTTTTGGCGTAGGGTCTTCTATTTCTGGGGTCATTATAGCTTACTGTTACGCTTCTCCTCTTTCGTGCCCGAATGGTTCGGTACATCACGGATAATTGGTCCACGCAAATTGGCAAGAGCACTCGCCCAGCCAGTAAACGACGGGTCCATAATTGCATCCTCCCAAAACTGCATGTGGTATTACATAACGAACAGATAAAGGTTCTTCGGGTCACGACCTCTCTGTTACACTAAGCAACGTCTTTACGTTCTTACCACAGTCTGCTTAGGTCACACATATTAGGAAACCATGACGCAACCTGAACCTGCGTAGTCACCACTCTTATCTAAAAGCTATGCCACTGCCCGCTAGGCCTGCGGCTATTTTGGTATGGGTACGCATACGCTGTCGTATACTGACACAATTCTCTCTTTCCCTCTCCCTCTTTCCTCTGTAAGCTCGAGTTTCTGTTCTCGCACTCCTATAATTAGAATATAGTGTTTCTTGGGCGGCAGCCGTAGTCCCGTGACTGTTGTTTAGATGAGAACGCAATCGCTTTTGCGTCAGCTGGGGCCCTGATCCTATTAGCGAAGACTAGTGGATAATTGCAAACATAACTTGCGAGGGAAATGCTTTGCGAATTTGACCCTTGCATTGTCACAGCCGATTTCGTTTTCTTCTACAAATAAATGATTTAGTATTTTTCTTCACTTACGCATGCCTTTCGTTGTTCATTACTTACTGATCACTTGTGTTTGTTACGCAAACGACGTATTTCTACCCAGCACTTATGATTGATGGCAATCATAATTTCTTCATCATAATCACTCGCCATTTCAGCCTTTTTACAGCGAAAGTTGTTATGAGATCACAACAAGGGTGTCGTAGTTGTTCGCCACCGCTGCCGCCGGTGTCCGTAACCGCTATCGCATGAAAAAAAGAAAAAAAATAAATAAGAAAAAATATCCAGGATGGAACGGGGTTAGAACCTGGGTCCTCTCCGTGGCAGCCCAGTATTCTACCTCGGAGCCATGCCGGTGCTGGAAACTTCTGCGCACAAAAACTCTATACAAGCGTTATGTCGGGAAGGAACCGCCTTAACATACGTAATATAGCGTGGCAGAAGAGTAAAATAACAACCGGGCATCACAGAATGTGAATTGCGTAACCAGGTGTGCCACAATATGAATTGCGTAACGAGTGAGTCGTAGAATGCTTCCAGCCCATTACAAATGGCTCAGCCATAATTCTTAATCGTCATCAGCCACCGAATCAATTAATGGAGTAGTTCTAGAAATGGCGCTCTTCAAGGCTTCGCTGTGACCGTGCTGCGCTTTCCGCGCAGGCCTGGCGTTTTTTTTTTTTTTTCGTTTCTTTTTTAAAGACGATAGTCTTTCTTGGGATACTTCAACGCAGAAATTTTGGTCTGGCTGTCTGTCTGTCTGTCACCCGATTCAGCCACTCGTCCAAAGTTTAATCACTTTCTGAACGCCCAGCCATCTTGAACTGGTATTTGCGTTCATACTTGTGAACATTTTCGATCAAAAAGCAAATACTACGCATATGCGAGGCGCAACAAAAATATAAAAGTATCAGGTCGTGTATTCCTTTATTAGAAAACACAAGATACGTAATTCTAAAAAAGCCCTTTGCCGACGATAAGGTGCTGCCGCTTGCAGTGGCCCTTGGTTCAGCACAAGCTCATATTTTTCGATGGCGTCCATATCTCGCGCAGCGCCTCCTCTATTTTATCAATGCCAGCCAGATGCGGCCGATTCAACATAGAGTAGGCGCTGTCTAAGGCAAGGCAAAACATAGTAGTATGGCCTGCACACAAGACTATCATCTTTCGACGACATTTGCAGCAATGCACGGAGATACGCGGCCATTTTTTTTTTTTAGTCCCCTGGAGGACGAAGGCTTCTCTCAGTGACCGAGCTGTTTCCAATTTATACTTGCTAGCTTCCTCATCTCGTCGCTCTAACTGATCATTAGGGGAGAAGCACCTTAGGGGCGAGGCTTGCCCATCCGTTTGGCGTCCGTGCACACGGCACGGCACAGCACAATACACGCAGCCTTGAAAATACGCCTGAGGGCCCCTTGAAAAGCTTTTACAATAGACTTCATCGAAGACATAGGCTAATTATAAGGTAAGAGATTGCTGTTCCCGGCGAAAATAACCTATCGCGAATAGTATTGATGAGTTGATCTCTACTAAAATGTGCCTATATGTTGAGGCTTCTCAAGGAAACCTGTTACTCAAATCCACACGTCGAGCACTATACGTTCCAACAAATTACCCGTATTAAAATGGTATCTTGCCACCGGTAAGATGGCGGGTTCTTGGATCCACTTTCGAGGCATATCCTCCACTCCAGCAATTTTCTAAATCCTCCTTCAATCGCCTAAGACGACTGGACAGTGAAATAAATTTACATATATATATACACTTTATGTGACTCAATTTACATTATATGGACACCTAACGATGCCCAGGGGCTTCGCCCACTCGTCATGATTCACTTCGTGGAGATGCGTGGATTTTTTTGTTCTCAACGCTAACTAAAATATCGGCCGCCTCTATTGGTTCTATTAGGGACTCCGGTCTCTTTCTATCGTGTCTGTGCGTGTACTCGTATTCGCTCGCCTTCTCGTGCCATTCTTACAAAATATTGGCATCATAAAACAAAAAATCGCACACATCTCCTCGTAAGGGAACCCTGAGTAGTATGCGAAGCACTCGGGATCGTTCTTACCGTAAATCACCCGTGACATTGCCCACTCGCGCATGTAAATGAGTGACAACGCGTGTGTACAGTATATACAATGTGTTTTTGCCGTTGTTGTCGGCGTTGCCGCTTTGCCTTTCGCAGGCGCAAGAGCGCGTTCACGATCGTTTTCATCCGTGGCAGAAAGAAAATTTGTGGTCTGGAACGCTCTTATTCTTCATCGTCATCAGCGTCATCGTCATCGTCATGACGTATAGTGGGTACCTTGCATGTGCTGTGCCGTGATGGCAGAAAGAAAATGTGGGGTCTGGAACGCGCTTATTCTTCATCGTCATCAGCATCATCATCATCGTCATGACATATAATGGTTACCTTGCACGTGCTGTGCCGTGATGGCAGCGTCATCGTCATAGTCATCTGGCCACGGTGGACAATGGGGGGGACAGCGCTCGTTCTTAACTCTTTCGTTACCGTGGGAAAATGGGCAACTTTTCGTAGGTTTTTGTTTGTATTTTTTTGTAATAAGTAATAAAACGGTTATACTGTAATGCAATACATCAAGAGAAAGCTAAGTAAATGTACTTTTGACGTGTGTAAGTTTAAAAAACTGAACTTGGAAACTAATATGCAGAAAAAATCGTTGAAGGTAACATTTCTTGCAAATTTGAAAGAACATTTGGAATTGTATGTTTACTACATAAAAGAAGTAAATCTGGAAAATATTCTGAAATATACAAATTGTTTAGATAGGAGACATCTACCTAACAGAAAAGCTTCACTGATCTAGCTCAACAATTGCACGAGTTACACTTGTTTACTTGTTGCCCAGTAGAAAGTGTCTTGTTCAGCCAGGTTGCACAGTTTTTTCTTTTTGTTGCACAAATTTCTCACACACAGAAGCACAGTAAATATTAGTAAAATGGGAAAGAAATGGGCTATTGAACCATGTATATATGGACATATTGCGCTCTATGGTTGCTCAAGAAAAAAATTTTAACTGGGAAAGTACAGTGTCACAGACGGCACCAGAACATCATTATGTGTGACTTCACTACACAAAAAATATGTGGAATTGTGTAATTAAAAAAAAAAGCTTCTTGCATCCATGTGAAAGAGAAGCAGCCAAATGATCGCTTCCAGATGCAACAGAATCTCCACAAAGGCGTTATTCGCGCGAGGGACCGGCAACAAAAGCGTCTGCCATCTTCGTAAACAGACGGAGCGAACCGCACAATTGGAACCGCTGCTTAAATCTCCGCCGCACGGGAAAAATACAAACTACGCAAAAAAAATGAAAGATTGGTGCCTAGAGAATACGACAGATAGCGCTGCAAGTCCATAGGAGCGCTCATATTTTAAAAATAGCTTGTGGCGCGTATGGGTCACCGGTGACCCATGTCCTATGGACACGGTAACGAAAGAGTTAAGATGCTTCGCATCTAAAAAAAAAGATGTTAATATGCTTCAGAACATCCGGCCTGGCGTGTCTAACTCTGCGAATTTTTTCCTACTGTATGGACCAGTTCTTGAAGCTACAAAGGGGAGAGAGATGGCAGAGTATAGAACGTTGTTGAAGTAAACCAGAAAGAGTAATAAGGTTTTCTACCCTTCACTAGGAAAATGATCTATTGAACGGTAAGAAAGTAGACAAAGGTGTTTAGGCTTGCAGCTCAGGTACACAATCAAAGCCTAACAGAGTCACCTCGCTCTTACACATCGATGTATGGCCCGACTTGATAAGACTTCATCACCCCTTTGCCTGAAGCAGGAGGGGTATAGTTTTGCACCAAGTGCCACCAGCACTCTGTGGTCTAGGATAAAGAACGAGCTGCTCTTAAGACAATGCTGATGATGGTCAACCTTCATGGTGCGTACCATCTAAGGAAGATGCTCCGAGTGCCTGGGCGCAAGAGGAAACTTACTCAAGATAAATTGTTATTCGAAATGGACAAACGAAAACGACAAGGCAAAATTAAAGGAGGAAGAAGTGGAGAGCCCGAGAGCGTGCAGTCAGCCTAACTACAAATTTTTACAAGAAAAAACTTCAATACGAAATAAATAAATACCCTAATAATAAAGTTATATTATGTAGATAATAAGTACCATCATAATGAACGGTGAACAGCGAAGAGTGAAGCTGCAAACATTTAGGGTACGGGAATCCCTCCTTTAAAAATACAATGCTGTGAAAAAACACCCCTGCTAAAATACCTCGATATTAAACACAATCGCGCTCCCGAGGCATCATTTTATTCTGTATTTATGCACGTACTTCCTGCTACCACTACTGCGTGACCATATTTTTAAAACTATTTTTGCGTCATTCAGACTAGTGCGCTTCAAAGGACGCGCACCTTGGAATCCCTAAAACGCTTTTTAGATTGCATCATTACCGCCCTTCCCTTGAGATTTCGCCCACCGTGCTTCCTCGGACATAAAAAAGCTAAATAACTAAAGAGGAAACTGCAAGAAATGAATTGTCATTAGTTTCCGTGATGTGAACTCATCGCTTGTGTCGTTTATCTCCCTAGAGGAAGCGAGGTACAATGGCCCTGTAACGTAATACGCTGAGCGGTGCCTTGACCAACTAATATCTGCAGGAAATGGCTTTTCTATTTTTAGTCCTCTAGCTAATGATGCTTTAGGAGGGCATTAAGGTCTTAAAAATTAAAACATTCCACCGATTTAAGCTAAAATGTGAGAAAGAAAACAGCTGTGAAGTAAATTGGCGCATAAAACTTTAAATAAAATTATGATCAAGCCGAAGAATAAATTTTGCAGATGAAGTAATTTTTATACAAAGTCCACTGGAAAACCGTCACGGACATTAAATGAGGACCTAGTGGTCCCTGGACGCACTATACTAACATTGATTAACGTTCACTGCAGCAATGGCTTATTGTAAAACGTGAATAATCTTGTCTATCTGTTGGCTTACCTTGGCTTTGGTTAATGTCGGTTAGTTTAGACAAATGTCGGTTACTTCGTGTTAGGGTTGAGGCTCCCCCCTCACGAAGGGGAGACAAAGTAAGGTGGGTTGATGAGGTAAAGAAGTTTGCGGGTATAATATGTCCGCAGCAAGCACATGACCGGGTTCATTGGCGGAGCATGAGAGAGGCATTTCCACTGCAGTGCGCGCAGCAAGGATGATGACGATGATGATGGTAGTAGTGGTGGTGGAGATGATGATGATGAGTATCGAGTCAGACTGGGTGAGACAACGGGCAGGTTACTTCAGCTCAACTCGTAGGCGTGCGCAAGTAGGGGGGTAGGGGGTGGGGTGCTCCCCCTAATTATCTGAGGCGGTGCCAAGTATGCCCCATATCTTTACTGAGTAGGACATGTCCTGTCGTTCCTTAAAGCGTAGACAATGGTCAACCAGGTTCTGACTGTATCGGATTCTGTGGGTCCCGCACATTGCATTCCCAGAACTAATCCCTTCTCATCTTTACCCTAGAAAACTGGGTACCGAAAGGCGTCTTATGTGAGAAACACGCCATAACTCGTCGCTTCATTTTCAGTTGTCTATCCATTGCGAAACACAACTGGGGCATCATAATTGAAGTAGCTAGCATAGCGTTTCGTTAAGAACACCGTTAGTTTAATTTTGAGGACCCATTGTATTTGCGGCGTATGAGAGCTGCGCTACGGGGACTGTTTACCGAAAGCTGTAAACGCGTAGCATAGCCACAGGTTTTCTAGAGCATTACTTTAGGGAGCCTTCTAGAGCTTTACTTGCGTACTCTTTACGACTCGCGTGATGTTTGCCCGACAATCTGGAAATTCCGCACACGTAAAAGTAATCGTTACCACCGTTAATGCCCATGTACATTGCCTGATATTTCTTTTAGATTTTTTTTTTCAGACGGCAGAAAAGCCTCTTCGTTTAAATACCAGGTGTGGAAGAACGAATTCAAGAGATAAGTCAAGACTACACAAGCGCCGACTAGCAACTAAAAGTGCTCACAGCGGCGGAAAAGAAACTAGACATGGAAGTCTTATCTGCGCGGCGTGCCCTGCCAAGAGGCAATACCTATCAGCCAGGCACGCGTGGAGAATTGATAGGCTTTGTTGTATAGGAAGACACGAAAACCCGTTTTTTTTCCTTGAGCGTATTGCATTTTCCTATTTCATGAAGCACGCATCAGCGAGCCCATAAAGTTTTACTTAGATTGGTAGGTACTGCTGCCTAGCTGCGCATGCGCCGGATAAGCTTTTGTGCCTACTTTCTTTGTCGCCGTCATGTGACTTTTGAATTGCTAGTCGGTGTTTGAGCGTTTCTAACTTCTCTCTGACCGTGTTTGTACATCCCGTCGTTTTAGCATGAATTCTTACCTATGACCCCAGCTTTCTGTTATTGTAATGATAATATAACATAATTGTAGATTGTTAACGTCCCAAAACTACAATGTGATTACGACGCACGCCGTAGTGGAGAGCTCTGAAAAATTAGACCACTTGGAGTTCTGTAACTGCACCTAAATCTAAGTACACCGTCCTGAGGAACTTTCACCACCATCAAAGATGCGGCCGCCAGTGCTGGGATTCCATTCCGCGACCTTCGGGCCAGCAGTCAAGCGCCGTAACCACCAGCGTACAGTAGCGGGTGTTCTCTTATTCTAAGCCTAATTGTACTTGTACAAAATCGCGTCAATTCTTTTGCTCCTAATTTGCGGGTTGTCTCACTTTTCTGGCTGTTCCATCGAAGGCCTTCGCTACTTTACCGCATGACAGCAATGAACGCGCGAGCTCCGTTGCCCGAGCAAATCACCCGGAAAGTGAAATCGAGCCACGAGGATACAGGCCATCATCCGGCTCGCTGAAAGCGGAAACATAAAAAAGACCGCGACTGTAGACAAAGAACACGAATTCATCTAAAAAACAAACGCACAACAGTAAGAGTGACCGAGGCGATCATGGTCCACACTCGATTTTCTGCACCAGCGACCACCCTCTGTAATCCTTTTACTAACCTCCTTTTTACGGTGCACAGATTTAATAAATGACTAGTGAAAAAGGCACGAACTAATGGTTCGTGTCAGCTTTTCGACTCCGGACAATTTGTTACGCCTTACTACCTACTTCAAGAACAGTGAACCGCTCCTTTATCTCAACATAGTTTTCTCCGAAGGGCCATCCGAAAAACATGCTCCACATAATTTTTCTATACAGTGTTAAGGGCAGAGTCGCTCTATACGGTTTTTATGGCTGCCGGGTTGTGGTGGCGGGGCATTTATTCGGTACGTGCCAAAAAAAAAAAAAAAAAAAAAAAAAAAAAAAAAAAAAAAAAAAAAAAGAAAACGGCAGCACTGCTTGCAAAGAACCGTATGATATTGTGTAGGAGGCAATGCTCAGCCGCGTGTTGTAATCCGTGATGGATCGTCA
>JALIZH010032963.1:2327500-2597500 GCA_030522465.1 Rhipicephalus appendiculatus
ACCCTGACGTCACAAGACGACATGAGAATCTCGTCACGTGCTCACGCAAGATATCGTCACATTCCCACGGCTGCTCTGCACCGTGGCTCCGTTGGTGACGCACAAGCATCCATTTTGGACGTTTTCTTGACGCACAAGCGGCCGTTTCTGAAGTTTTGGTACCTGACGTCATCACAACTGGCTAGACTGCTTCGTGAAATCACCAGAATTAGTACTGCTGCCTGACGTTAAGCTAGTGACTCGAATATCAAATTAGGATATCTTATAGCTTCACACTTGCTCAGGCCGTCTCTGCACACAGATGTTCACATTAAAAATTAAGGCAGCTTCGCCCTAGTGGTGCAAAGCCTGGAGGAAGTGCGGAGCTGGGCAGCCTTCTTTTTTTCACTTCGGTTTTCTCTTTTTTCCTCCTCCCTTTCCTTTTTGTTCCCTTTTCCAGTTTTTTTCTGTTTTTTTTCTCTTTATTTCTATTTGCTTCTATTTTTCTTCCTATTTTTCCCTTTTCTTTATCTCTCTTTGTATTTCTCGCTTGTTGCTTCCTTCAAATTTTCTACGTGGTGTGTGTTGTCGTACTTCCCCAGCCCACGGTGCAAGAAATACTTTCTTGCACCGTGCCCCAGCCATAGTAATGACCGCACTTAATATCATCATCAAGGCGCTCGAAGAACAAGAGGAAGATGCCTTCTTTTTGGCGCGAGCGCGCGCTCAGTATGCTACAGCTGGCTATGCTATATATGATTTTGCCTGCGTCACGCCAAGCGATTACGACAGCACACGATCACATCATACAGCATACGACAGTCCCGCCCCATAAAGAGCTCCGCACATAAAAATCAATCATCTTTAATTAATAATTTTCATTGCCAACAAGGCTCCCGTGCGTGAGCCGAAACATCTCGCTTTCATGTGAACATTCAGAGTCGCTATTTAAATTGTCCTGATGTCTTTTCCCGACCAGACGGGTTTGCGTTCGAATCTCGACCTCACAACAGGGGTTTCTGGCGGTAGTTCGTTATTCGTGAAAATGATGATGGTTATCTGTGATGGCTAGCTCAGGTGGTAAATCAACTGACCATAAATGCTTTGGACTGATGTTCGAATCCTACGCCAGAAGGAATGTTTCGTACGCTGAGAAGCTTTCCTTCCTAGAAGTACGCACGTGAATATTTCCTCGTTGTGGCATGTTACAACATGTTTGCAACATGCCACTACCTGTTTGCAACATGCCACTACGAGGAAAAAATAAAAGCTACCTGCATCTGATTTTCCCTGGATGGCGATGTTCTGGCGTCATCCATTCTGACGTCACGCACTCTCCTTGCTGTGCATTTATCCCATCCCTATCCAAATGATTCCTGGCTGCTATTTTAAACAGCGAAGAAGGAGCGTTCAAAGAGCGTTCCCAATATTAGAGCTTTTGTGTAGCTTTCGCCATCACGTTGTGCTTGTCGCTGTATACCACACCCACGCATGTACAGGCAGCGTCGCTAGTGTCAATACGCATTCAAAAGCTTTTGTCCTGCTGTTCGCAGAGAACTCTTAAAACTGGGTCGTCGTTTGATCCAATCGAACGAGGTAGACGCGGAAACAAAGAAGCATAAGTTCAAAGAATTCTCGGCTTGTCAAACCAATCGCAAATACTGCGTATTTATTGCGTCATATGCGCCCAGAAAGTAAATGCGTTATTTTGTTACGTTTTCTTTGCCTTCCAACAAGGTTTTCTCTGCGAATACGAGTAGGCGTTACGCAAGCGGGCTTTTTTTTTTTAAACCTCTCAGTGTAAGGTTGCATGGCATTTACTTCTCGATCAACCTTCACACACCCTGGCCACGCATCAATAAACGATTTTCTCTCTCTTCCTCTTGCCTTCTGTCTCCTCTTTAGGGATCTTGTTTTTTTTTTGTTCTATTTTCTGGGCATTTCTTTGTAGATGTGAGCACACATTGAAGAAGCCGAACGACGCGTACCTCGAATTTCATTTTTCGGTGAAACCTTACACGAAATAACAATACGAGAAGAACCACATCAGGCGCTGAATCCTCGCAACTAAGCGGCACGGTTATACAATGTGCGCCAGAAAGAAACAAATGTGCACACTCAATATATATATATATATATATATATATATATTCTGCAGTTCTTTATACTCCAGAAAAGGCGTCACATTGCTTGTATGTGAAATGACAGTTACAGCGTTCTACACTTCGCCCCGGGACAGCAACATAAACATCTGCATCACTCTGCCTGGATGACAAACACTCTCACACTCCTTTCATGAACGATGCCAATGTTAGCGTCCGCATCGGTTATGCATCGTTATCAGAATCAGTGTATAAAAAGAAGCTGTGATAGCACGTGTGCTTTGGATCGAAGTACACTTTCATGCAGTTTCGAAATAAAAAATTATTCCCAGAATCCAAAGGTCACCAGCCTCATCTCGAAGACGTAAACGGACGAGGAAAACATTGATCCATCGGCAATAAAATGCCGGCTGATGAAATTATGATAGACGCGTTCACTCACCCCCTCGGACGTTCTCTATGCGTTCCGTTCCACTTATGACATAATAAGCACAAAAAAAACACACCTCAGAGCACAAGCCTGGAGGTTGTCGTCGCTTAAACAAAAGCTTCTATAGATAGCCCCGTACTTTAGGTGCATCGCTATGCCGGCACGATCAGACGCGATTTGACAGATTGGCATGTGCCCGAAGTGCGCGGGGTGAGCGTTGAGAACATTAACGCTTTAGCACGCGGGCCACTTATGTTGCCGATGTGCGCCGTGTTTGCCTGAAGGCCGTACGTCTCCACTTGATCACGCTTGACGGGTTCGTTGTATTTGAGTGCCTGCTAAGGGGACTGGGCGAAAGTGCCTGAGGTCTACGACATCTCGCGTTCCCGCGTAGGCGTGGGAACACAGTCGGTTCATGATCTCTGGGATCATCGCGTCGTGATGAATCATTTATCGTCTCGTTTTCTGCTTTAGACGGTGCGATGACCGGGTCTTCATAGCGAATATCTTTAATAAGGTGAAAACCTCCCATACCTCATCAAACGCGAACATTGACCGTCGGCGTCGTCAGTATCCCGTCGTTGTCAACACGAGTGATGCGGAAAAAAAAATAATCAGCACTCGATGACGTCACAGATCGCACAAAATTTGAGACGTGACATCATCAGGATGTCACTGTGACGTCAAATAACGTGACGTGACATGACGTGATCGCATGACGTAGTCGCTTGGTCGGCGGTGGGCCAATCCTGGAGGCAGCGAAAAATCGGGTGTCGGGCAGAAAACTTGCCATGCCACCGATAGCAGTGCACATTTATGTTCGCGACAGATGGCTTTCGTACAGGGACGGAGTATGAGCAATACATCGACTCAGAAGAGAGCGACGAAGACGACTTTTGCCTGTTTGTTGTCTCAGGCAAATTGATAGCACCGTGAGTTTCATATTAAGCCTGCGATTTTGGAATAGTTAGAAAATAATTGTGCTGATAGAAAAGCTCAGAAATTCACGGAAAAGCACAGAAGTTCAACAGCCGGGACTAGGAAGTCCCGGCTGTTGCTCTGTTGCTAGGTTTTGCAAATTTTCTCTGTCTTTATTCCTCTAGTTCTTTCTTTTCCTTTATTCTATCGGTTTCTTTTGCACGCCTTTTTTGTCTCTGTTTATGTAAATTTCTTCGTTTCTCTCTCTCACTATTTCTTTGTCTTCTTCGGTCTTTATCTCTTTTCTTGATTCTATTTCTCTCCTTTTTACTGCACTTCCCTCTCTCTATATCTCTTTCTTTTTCTTTCTGTGCTATGCTTTTCTCTGCCGCCTCCTCCTTTCCCTCTTTCTAAACCTCACTCCCCTTTCCCACCTCCTTGCTATGCTATACTATATAAGGCTATGCAATGCTCTGCTAGTGTGCCTGGATAGCCGAATTTTGAAGAGGCTAGCCTTCGGACCTTGGGAACGCGGTTTCGAATCTTGTCTCGCGACAACATCTTCCCCCCCCCCCCTTCCCACTAGACTTTCTGTCTTTCTCTATCTTTATTTCTCTTTCTTTCTGTCTTTCGTTCTCGTCCTTTCTCTGTACTCGTTGTCCCGCCCATCAGAATTATTGCATCGTGCGCCAGAGAGAGCGGCGCACCTGTTTAACCTCAATATGAAGAAGACGACGATGATGAAGAAGAGGACGAAGAGAGCGCGGGTCAATTCATGATGATAGTTTTCGGTTTCCGACAGACAGATTCCACCCGGTTTATGAGCAGCTCCGCTGTTAAAAAATTTTAAGGCCACTTCGCACTAGTGGTGCCTCACCTGAATAAAGGGCGGAGCTGGTCGGCCTTCCTTGCTTCTTTTTTATTTCCCTCTTTCCTTCTTCTACTATTTCTTTCTTTTTCTCTTTTCTCTCTAATATTTCTATGACATTTCCGTCTCTGTTTACTTCTATATCTGTCTTTCTCTGTTTTTCTCTTTCTCGCTCTTTCTATCTTACCTTCCTTTTTTTCTCGATCTATGTTCCTCCCTATCTCTTTCTGTCTTTTTCCTTCTTTGTCTCTATTTATATATCTATATTCTTGATTCTATCTTTTTCTCTCTTTCTTTCCTTGATTTTTGCTCTTTGTCTCTTTTCTTTTCTTTCTGTCTTTCTTCCACTTCTTTCTCTCTATTTAGCTTTATTTCTGTGCTACGCTTTACTCTCCCCTCTTTTCCCTTTTCTTCAGCCTCAATTCCCTTTCCAACCACCTTGCTGTACTATGCATTGCAAGGCTATGCTATGCTCTGCTGGCGTGCTTGGATAGCCGAGTGGTGAGGACGCCCGCCTTCGGATCGTGGGTACGCGGATTCGAATACCGCCTCGCCGAAAGTTTCCCCGTTTCTCTTTCTGTAAGCCTTCTTTCGTCCGTCAGAGTTTTTGCATCCCACGTCGCAAAAATCGGCGCACGTGTTCTGGGAGCGAAGCAGAAGATGAAGAGGCGAAAGAAAACAGCGAGTGCCGCTTCGTGATAATTTCTGTTCATCACTAACGGGGCTTCTACGAGCTTCAACAACTGCGCTGTGAAGTGATCATGCCAAGCCCGTAGCCGGAGGAAGGGGGGGGGGGGGGGGGCGTGCCCTAGCCCCCCCCCGAAATTCGGATGGAGGGGGAGATTTTGCCGAGAATAAATAATTAAAATACGGGTTTTTCATGACCTTCAAAAGGTGCCCCCCCCCCCCCCCCGACAAATATTTCTGGCTATGGGGCTGGACCATGCCCTCCGATTGTGCCCGAACGTAGGGAAGGGGGCGGAGGGCTGGGGCTTTGTCGGGACGCGTGCTTCCAACGTCATTTGAGAGAGAGTGACGTGACCTCAGCAGGCACGTCACCTGTTACGTCATTGGCATATCGACACGTCGGTGTCGACTCCGCTTCTAGCACAAGCGATGCTGGCCAAGCCGTGAGAACTACCAAGCGGCACGGCGTAGGTTTCTGGCTCCCGAGTGACACGGGTCATTAACCATTGGCACTGGAAAAATAGCAATCCCTTTGTAATGCCAGGCAGAACCTTTCATGATGTGCGCTGGTCCTGACTGTGCGTGTTCTTTATGTCTTCTTCTATCGTGCACATGAACTTCGCAGAACCTTTCCCTTTCATTCCGGTTTTGGCGGTGGTAAGTCTTCAGACGATTGTGCAATCAGAATAGATTTAGCTTGCCAGCGAAAGTTTCTTGGCAGTCGGCGCCTTTAGTTTTCATTTCTTTTCCCTTTTTCTCCCGTTGTTCCTGCGTGCAAGAAAAGAACTATCCTAGTCTCTAAGATATTTTCGGCATCAGTATACTCTTTCTTCTTGCGTGTAAGTGACACGCGTAACGTGTTCAAAATTGCTGAAGCACGTAGGACTAATGTGCCTTGGCGAGCACGCGCAGAGAGCGCATTAAGTAAGACGTACCATGCAAGAGAAATGCTAAACCTTTCGCAAAACAAGGCCTGCGTGTTGCCCTCAGAGCAGCGAGGTAAACGTAGTTAAACAACTCAAGTTGTGACGCACGTCTTCTGCAGCCAGTACACTGGCAACAAGACAGGGCAGGGCTTGTTCCTCTTGTTGCTAAAGCTAGGCACTCGGAGACAACAGATGTTCCGGATGTGTGAAGTGGCCCGCAGCGACGAGACGTAAAAGCGGATTGCAAAGGACAGTTTTTGCAATGCGGCCCGCAATACGCACGACTCGACGCGCCTGTTCTCGGCACCGTGTTTGTTGGTACAGGCGCTTTCAAACAGCGACGTTGCTTGGAGAGAACTCGAAAGCCGGTTCGTCGACCACGGTACGCTATTCGGTCAGTCTCCTTTTAAGGCAGCAACGTCACCTCACGCGTTGCTGACTAACTTGTCGAAATGCAAACACAGACTTGTTGTTATCATAGAGTGTCGCGAAGAAAAAAAACAAAAGATTTCAAAAAAGCCAGTCCTACCCCAAGTGGCTCTCGATTGACAAGGTTCATTAGCCACTGGCACTGACAAAATATCAGTCCTTTTGAAACCTTTCAGGATGTGCGCTGTTCCTCAGTGTGTGTGTTTTCTATCGTGTGCATGAACTTCGCAGAACCTTCCCCTTTCATTCAAGTTTTGGCGGTGCTAGGACTTCAGGCGATACTGTAATTATAATAGATTTAGCTTGCCAGCGAACTCTGAAGCATTGATATTGCTTTGTTTCCCTTGTGTTTTTTTTCTTTTGGTTATCAGCTCTTTTCATTTCTTTTCGTATGACTGTGATATTTTTTTATCTTTTTGTGTCCTTTTAGTGTGATTATCTGATTTATTTTGCGAGTACCTACTCACCCGGCACTGGCGTTTCGCCTACGCTTCTATCTTCCGTAGATCCGCGTCTAACTCCCGACGCTGGTGTTTCGCTGTCGCTACGCCGGCACGTGCAGACGAACAAGCACTTCGGCGACACTGGCAATTACGGGCAAGCAAGCGCTGGCATTCCACACGTGCTGCCTGCTCGGCTTAGTGTATCAAAGGCCGGACCTTCATAACGCCGACGAGAGACATGAGAAGACAGGGCGATCCCTTATATTGCTCCGCACTTAAAAATTCAAGGACACTTTGTAAGTTCCAAAGTGTGTTCGGCGAAAGCCTGTGGCCATTCTACTGACCGTGCCATGTCTTTTTTGTTGTCTTTTTTCCTTCTTTTTTTAATTTCTCAGCAATTACGTGATTGATGAGAGAGTGTAAGGGGGGTGAGGCCAGAGCTGACACCGTTCCAGGGCACGGACGGTCGGTGGACGGCCGCCGCGAGTATGAGATGGATAAGTTAGAGCGCTAAAAAAGACGAAGCACAAGAAGAGACGACGACAGCACGTGCGCTCACTACCAACTGATTTTATTCGGAAAATACAGGAATATAAAGGCTCAGTACGCCACAAGCGCGCCTGCGCACACGTCAGGTGATACACACATACACACAACAAAGTTTTATCTAACATTGCGTTCTATCAGCTCACACCCCCCGCAAACATACTGACGTTTGGCTGACACAATCCGTGCCTTTCTTTTTTATATGGAAAGCCTCCAGAAAGCCTTTTTTAGCGCTCTAACTTATCCAAACCATGAACCAACACGCCCAGCAAAGCATTTTATGCGAGTATGAGACATTAAAGGCTTTCGCCTTGAACGTGCAGAGGCCATAACGGTGATTGTTAGCGATCGTGCCGGTACATCGGGATCGCGCTCTACCATTCACAGAGCGCGATCACGATCTACGTATCACGACTCTTGGTTGCCGGTTCTTCAGCCAAGCATGCTGGGTCCAATCGCCGCCGGCGTTGGGAATTCCCGTGCTGCAGCACGACTAGCTGAGGATCAACGAGTTTCGCTGTGCCAAGCTTTTCGCAACTTAGTGCAAACTTCGGGCAATTTTTTTTTACTTCTTTATCTGTCCTCTTTCTGGCCCTATGCAGGATCGCAAGCCGGTTACTAGCGCCAGGTTACCCTCCCTGCCCTTCCTGTACATCTATTACTCTCTATCTCTAATGTCAGCAACTGCGCGTGTTTCTGCAAGAGCTCGACTTTCGGGCAGGGACAGCGCATGTCTGAATCCATCCATCCATCCATCCATCCATCCATCCATCCATCCATCCACCCATCCATCCATACATCCAGCCTTTGTTTCCGGCGTTTTCGCCAATACGGAAATACCCCACAACCAATGTTTGGTCCTTTTAAGCCTCTATTTCACTGTCCACGAGTGTACCTGTAAACGAACTGCCAGCATGTGCTTGTATGAGTTTGACCACGGAACGTAAAAGGTTCTGGGATGAAGATGGCCTGTTTCGTAATGAAAGAGCCGCGGAGGACAAATGGTCGTTGTAAACCGTGGCTGCAACGCTAAAGTAACACGTGGGAACAGTCTAAAGCCAGTTGGCTAGAAGGAACCCACTTCACTTACAGAACACATGTAGGGCAGGGATTCCAAAGAAAAAAAAGATTGCTGGAATCTTCGCTCGCGAGCTAAGCTAAGGTAACGACTTGTTTGTCTCTGCTGTGTCCACTACAGACTTCCACCTTCTCAATCCAGTAGATCGTTGTTTTCTCTTGATTCCTGCCACGTGTCCTGGGTGTCGGATATCCGATAGGTTGGGGACTCTTAATAAGGGCGCAGTGTAAACAAAACGTGAGAACTTGTCCGGACAGCAGAGTTCGAGCTCTGAACACTGAGCATCGCACACCGCCCACCGTGTCACCTGAGAAATAATGAACACCCGACAGAAGTGACAGAACATGCCCAATTTTCCTCCCACTTCTGCCTGTAATCGATTTCTCTTCTTCAGCGCTTGCTTCGAAGTAGCTTGCTCCGTCGTAGGCTGTTGCTAAAGGGTTGTCACACCCGAACTGCAAGGAAATAGCGTCAACCAATTAGTCCTTGCTTCCTGGTTTATTGGACGTGGGGACTAGAAACAAGACACACCACGCACAGTGAAACTTGGGAAAATGAGCTATTTGCACAGGTACAACCTGTGTAGTTCTAGAGCTGTCGTGCGGAATGACAGCGAATGACCATATCGCAATGAACTGGTATATCCTTATCTATCAGAATATCAGAAGAGAAATTTCATCTGCGATAATTATACCATAGCGTTTATTTTAATGGAGCACCTCGCACTTATTCACTTTTCGAGAGCCTTTATATATATGTATATATTTTGGGCGTTTATTAGACACATATACCTTCTTCATACACGTTCATCATCATGGGTGTTCGTCGTCTTCATCGGTTAAGGGGACTCGGCTTGACTGTGATCCAGGCCCGTAGCCAGGGGGAGGGGGGGGGTGCTAGGGGGCCCGCCCCCCCTTCCCTCCCCCCGAAATTCGGATTGAGGGGCGTGTTTTACCGAGAAAAAATAATGAAAATAGAGGGTTTTCAAGGTTTTCAACATGTGAGCCCCCCCCCCCCCCCCCCCCGAATACATTTTCTGGCTACGGGCCTACTGTGACCTGTGCCTCGGGTGTGGTCGCTTCACTGTGCCTTCGGGGCCTAATAAAGGTCGCGTTAACCGTTGTGTCACAATATATAGTCACGAAAAGCACAGAAAAGAGCAGATAACCCCAAGAAAAATCCCAATCGCCTCTCGTGGTCGACGAACCGTCTTTCGAGTTCTCTCCGCGCGCCTTCCGCAGTTTGAAAGCGCCTACACAAACAAACACGATGCCGAGAACAGGCGCGTCGCGTCGCACGTATTGCGGGCCGCATTGCAAAAGCTGTCATTGACAACCCGCCTTTTACGTCTCTTCGCTGCAGGCCACTCCACACATCCGGAACATCTGTTGTCTCTCGGTGACTTGCTCTGGCAACAAGGTGTACGAGCTCTGTCTTGTTTGTAGCCCTGTTTGCAGAAGACATGCGTCACAACTTGCGTTGTTTAAGTACGTTTACTCGCAGCTCGGAGGGCATCACGCAGGGCGCGTTTGCGAAGGATTTAAGGTTCCTTTTGCACGACACGCCATACTTAGCGCGAGCTCTGCGCTTGTTCGGCAGGGCGTAGAAATCTTGCGTGCTTTAACCCTTCTGAACATGTGATTGGTGTCACTTACACGCAAAAAAAAGAAAAGAAGTACTGATGCCGAAAAATATCTGAGAGATTAGGATAGTTCTTCTCTTGTACGCATGAACAATGGGCATAAAAAGGCAAAGAAAAACTAAAGGTGCGAACTTCCAAGAAACTTTCGCTGCCAAGCTAAATCTATTCTAACCGTACTATCGTCTGACGTCTTAGCACCGCGACAACTGGAATGAAAAGGAAAGGATCTGCAAAGTTCATCAGCGCGAAAAACTGGCACAAGAGTATACGCACACACAGGACTAGGGCAGATCCTGAAAGGGGCTTCCTAGCATTGCAAGCACATCGATATTTTTCCAGTTTCAGTGGTTACTGGCCCGCGCCACTAGGAGCAACGTAACTCTACGCCAGGCCACTTTGTATTCATCATCATTGGGCCAGAATCACTCTGCCAAAAATAGAATCGACATCGCCATGTTGTTATGCTAATAAGATTAATGAAACCAGCATATAATGAAGCCAAGGAAGGCATAAGAAACGTTAATTGTACTGTCTATTTAAGTGACGCTCTGCGGTCAATAAAACAGTTGGTAGTTTGCCCTCGATTTGTTCACTCTGTCTCCTATGTGGTGTCCCTTTCAAGATTCGCGCAATTATTTTCCCTGCATAAAAACGGGAAAAATTCTCGGCAACGCGGGATTCGAATCCGCGTACCCACGATCTCAAGGCGAGCGTCGTAACCACCCGGCTGTCCAGGCACGCTAACAGGGCATAGCATCGCCTTGTACTTGTGACGCTATGATGAATGGGAGACGGGCCGTGGTTCATACGCCATGTTTTTATTCCGTTGCACTTGTTCCTTCTCGGGTTCTACCAGCCATCACGACCTTCTTACGTCACATACTATAGCATAGCAAGGGAGTGAAAAAGAGAAGTGAGGGTTAGGAAGAGGGGAAAGGAGGGGAGAGAGTAATGCTTATAAGAGAAAGAAAGAGAGAAATAGAGAGAAAAAAAGGGAAGAGAAACAGAAAGGAGAAAGAGAGAATGAAAAAATGAGAGAGAAAGAAATAGAGTGAGAGAGAGAGAAAGGCATAAAAGAAAAAGTAAAGGGAGAAAAAGAGAGAGACAAGGAAAGGGAACATTAGGCAGCGAGACAAAGAAAGAGAGAGAGAGAGAAAGAAAGAAATATAAATAAACAAAGAAAGAAATATGAAGGAACAGACACAAGAAAAGACAAAAGAGAGAACATAGAAAAAGGAAGAAAGACATGAAGAAAGAAAGAGAAAATTTAATAGAAACGGGGAAGGCCACCCAGCTTTCCATTTCCTTCAGAATTGGCACCTCTAGTGCGAAGCTGTTTATTTTCTTTTTGTACTTTATCTGTAAATCTCATTCGTGAGTTAATTTCTATTCATGTGCCTTGTATGTCTCTCTGCATTTCATCTTAGACTTTGCGTGATTTACTGTAAGCACAAATTTTTCGGGAATCCCAAAATGGCTGGCCTAATTACAAAACTGGCAGAGTCCTTATACATTCGCCTAAGACAATTCGATGCGAAAGTGACCTTCACCATCTTTTTCTTCACAATCGATGTAAAGATTATACACCGTCGCTCTACGAAGGCTTTCTAGACCTAGCGTAATTTTACACTGCCTCCTGGATCGGAGGCATAGGAACTTTTGTGCACGCCACCTGGTTTCACACAGCCTCCGTGATCAGCCCACCTGTGACCAAGCGACGATGCAAAACAAAAAGGCGAGCTAGTTTTATTTATTTATTTATTTATTTATTTATTTATTTATTTATTTATTTATTTCGCCCCCTCAAAGGCCAAAGGACATTACAGAGGGGGGGGGGGGGGGTGGAAACAAAAATACATGGACAAAGCAAATCCAAAAAACGGCAGGAAGGGGAAGATGGAAGCTTGCAAAGAAAAAAATCCGTAAACAGGAGTTCTGTGCTCGAGCCGACGTTTCGACAAGTGGACTTGTCTTCTTCTAACCTTCTAGTCTTCGTCTAGTTCTAGCCTTGAAGAAGACAAGTCCACTTGTAGAAACGTCGGCTCTAGCACGCAACCCCTGTTTACGGATTTTTTTCATACACAAAGCAAAACAAATAACACGCCTACTTCAAGCTATACCAACCATCTGAAGAAGGCAGGCAGATTGTGCAGGTTCGTGAGGTTGCATGATAAAAATATAAAACTTCCTTCGTCCTGTGTATAAGCGCTGTTTTATTTTTTTTATCATGGAACCGACCTTCTGTTTCACGTCGTGCATTTAGTGCGCCGGCCAAGGTCAATCGCTTTCTGCCTGCGGAAGGGCCTTGTGCCAGGCCAAGTCAGTGGCCCTTTTCGGTTCTTTCAAGACTTCGGTAGGACATATAAAGCGCATTTGCAAGATTATTCGCTCGGAGTTGTGGGATCAAGTCCGACTCTCCTGGGACTATTTGCGAGTTTAGCGCCCGACCTTTCTCCTCCATCATGATTCTTGTCTCGTTCTTTCTTTTCTAAGTTCGCGCTGCTATGCACCCCTTTCAAAACAAGTACACTGAGTGAATAAAAAAAATAAAATAAAAAAAGGCTTTTATTTAAACGGCGTTGGGTAGTGCTTCTCGAAAACATTGAATTGTCGGTGATTCAGGCGATTTAAGCGGGAAGATGGTTCCACTCGATCGCGGTGCGCGCTGAAGATGATTCGGAGAACGTTTTCATTTTTGAAAATGGAACACCTATACTTCATGGCGATAATCAGTACGGTGGGACATATACTGCGGATGCAGCTAAGTATGAACAAGCGACGATTTCATGCGATGAATTCTTCATAATGTGAATCCACGTTGTGTAACGTCACAATGACGTCATGATGGCGCCATAAAATGTTTGCGATCTGCGGTGATATTTTTGTATCGCTCATGTTGACGCCGACGTTGCGGTACGCGGACAGCGCCGACAGTCAATTTTCGCTTTGGATGACGTATTGAAGGCATTCGCCTGAATAAACAAATTCGTTATGACGACCGGGTCATCGTACCGTGTAAAGCCTAAAACGAGATGATAAATAATTCATCATAATGCATTGAGCCCAGAGAGCATGGACCGACGCTCTTAGGCTTTCTGTGTTCCTATACGTCTACGTGCGGGAACTCTAGATGTCGTAGACCTCAAACATTTTCGTCTAGGCCTCTTAGCAGGCACTCAAATGCAACGAACCCGTCAAACGTGATCAAGTGAAGACGTACGGCCCTCGAACAAACTCGACGCACATCGTCAACCGAAGTGGCCGAGTACTAAAGCATTAATGTTCTCAACGCTAACACTATACGCTTTCGGGCACATGCCAATCTGTCAAATCGCATCTGATCGGGCCGGAATAGCGAAGCCCTTAAAATAGAAGACTATTTCTGGACGCTTTTGTAAGGGCGGCGACAACCTCCGGACTTGTTATCTTAGCAGCATTCTTTACTTTTGTGCGTATTACGTGACAAGTAGAAGATTGAACGGAACGCATAGAGAACGCCTGATGGGGTCAGTGAACTCATGTTACAGAAGTTCGTCTCTTGGCCTTTTATTGCCGACGGGTCAATGTTGCCTTCGTTCGTTTACGCCTTCGAAACGAGGCTGGCGACCTTTGGATTCTGCGAATATTTTTTTTATTTAAGTATTGCATGAAATTATTCAGATTTCCAAGCACACGTCATATCTCTGTGTGAAACGAAGTTTTTCTTTATACACTCATTGTGATAACGGAGTGTCACCGGTGCTGGCACTCACGTGGGTGCTGACGTTTACGAAAGGAGTGCGTGATGAGTGTCTTTCATCTAGGCGGCGTTGCGTAGATGTTTATTTTGCTGTCCCGACGCGAAGTGGAGGACGTTGTCAATGTTATTGTACATGCAACTGATTGTTACGAGGCAATGGGATGCCTCTTCGAGAGAATCAAGGAGTGCACAAGCGCATGTACACACACACAGAATATATATATATATATATATATATATATATATATATATATATATATATATATATATATATATATATATATATATATATATATATATATATATATATATAAACCGTCAATGGCCGCACCGAACCCCATCCCTTAGTGCAGGCCACTGAACCCGAACGCGTAATGTTGCCTTGGCCTGTACCCTTTCAGGATAACACACGAAACCACAGGTGGTCTGTTTTGTTTGTTCTGGCCGCGCTCCTTCCCAACCCGACGGCAGATGGTAGCACTCCGCCACCTTTCAAACGTCGTGCCGTTTGAAGTGACGAGCTTTGACAGTTTCCATTTATTTAGTTCAGTCGATTGATTGACGGCGTTATCATTCGTTATTAGTCGCGGTCGCAGCATTGGGAACTTCACTGAGCTTTTTTCCTGGGTGGATAAACTCACCAAAGCATGAAGATAAATGTCAACAATATTATTTCAATGACCTTGTAAAGCGTGCTTTGCCACATAAAAAGGCTTTGAAAGAAAAAGCTGGCTTTACAGGACATTTGCACGATGCGTGCCTGTGTGCGCGTGCGTACGCATTCAATTAATTTCGAACATCATGTGAAAGCAAATAAATGTGTTTAAAAGACTAATAAAAGCACAGAAGCCGTAAAGGCGCTGAAAAAAAATATAAGACTTGTTAGTGCTGCTATAAACAACAGAACGGGAAGTCTGGCTTGTAGGTCTTGATTCATAACGTATGGAATTGTACCTGGTAGAGGCAAAACAGCGCAAAACAACAAGGTCCAAGAAAGAATAGACACAACACGAGCGCTGTCTTTCAACTGAAAATTTGTAATGAAGGAACATCATAATATACTACTGTACGCATGCTCTTACAAGGCAAGAAAACTCATGACAACACTCCTAACTAGGCACAAGGCAACTAGTCTTAACACTGTTAACGTTTACAATAATCTAAAAAGGAAATTTCCTTATCCTGCAGGGCGAATGAAGGAAGAGTGACACATTTAGGCCCTGCCTTCTGTTTTCTGTGGGCCTCGAAGGTTTCGCGTGTCAACTGATCGTGGTGGCGGAAAAGAATCCTCGTCCGAGAAAATTCCATGGTGTACCGGGAATCTCGGCCATGCATTTCCAAGTGCGTCGAGCAAACATTACCCCTCAGGGCATTTTGATGCCCCCTGAGTCGCGAGTTTACGCATCGCCCCGAATGACCAATGTAAATATTTCCACACATGAAGGGTATGCTATACACGACACCAATGGCACATGGCACAAAATACATTCGCGTGCTTAATGGAACATGGATCCTGCACCGATTTGTACAGCGCAGAATGCAGGACGAAAGACGAAGCACACACGGACAGCGCTGAACAATGGCCTCCCATGTCCTTGCATAACCATCCCTGCTATAGACAGTCATCCAGTAGGTCTTGTTATTTCGGGAGCAGGACTTAAACTAGGGTATTCTGCTAAACAACAATATTTTGATACAATAGAGCGCGGGCTTTCTTGGAGAGAAAAATTCATCTAGAGATAAAGAAAACAGTATAGAGAAACATCAAAATTGAATTCCTCGGTATCGCTGGATGATGAGGTGACATGAGTATAATGACAGATAATACTTGTAAGCATGGCCACAAGGCAAATTTGGATCGATGACCTGGTCTATATAACTTTAGCGCATAATCCTTATGATTACCTGGTTTAATTTTTCACATTTTGGAACTGCCTAGAAGAAATGAGAAAGACGACAGAAATTGACTGCATTTCTTATGGCGAGTGATGGGAAAGTAATCTTGATTGTTGTTCCACGATGTAAGCAAGATAGTTCATGGAACATTGTGCTCAGTCATGCGGCATCACAAAACATCGGATAGGCTAATGACAAGGGTGACACAAAATAAGGCGTATAACCTTGTTCCTTGCTCCGCTATGAAGCAGCTCGTTAATAAAAAAAAATTGCGAGCACAACTGCATAATGCAAACTTTGGTAGCAGCGTTTGAACATGGTTGCGAGACCAACTGCGCAGGAATTTTCGTATGATTTTCGGGTATAGAAGAATACGTACCGCTCCCAGCGAGTCTTTCAATAACTGGAACAGAGCCACGGTTTTAAATATTATTGCTTGAAACTGCACCTGAAATATGATTTTTTTCTTACGTGTGCAAGAAAAAAGAAAAACACAGATTCTAGGTATCCGCAATACAATGTTTTACGTCACTCTGCTAAAGGCCTTTGTTTCTTTCTGGCGTACATTGTATAACCGTGCCGATCAGTTGCGAGAATGCAGCCCCTAATTTCGTCCTTCTCATATTTTAGATGTTGCGTAAGGTTTCACGCACAAATGAAATTCTAGGTAAGCGTAGTTCGGCTTTATTCAATGTGCGCTCACATCGACATAGAAGTGGGCAGAAATAAAGATAAAAAATAAAATCCGCAAAGAGGAGACGGAAAGGAAGAGAGCGAGACAAAAAAAAATATGTTTATTGGCGCGGGGCTGGAGTTTGTGAAGGTAAATCGAGACATTGATGCAATGGAAACTCACACCGAGAGATTAAAAAAAAATTGCCTTACGTAACACCGACTCGTATTCACAATGAAAAGGCTGTTGGAAGGCAAAGAAGATGTGACACAATGATGCGTTCACTTTCTGCGCGCGTTTGACGCAATAAGTGCGCCTTCTCTGCGATTGGTTTGGCAAGACGCAAATTCTTTTGAACTTGAGCTTCTTTGTTGTCGCGTACGTCTCGTTCGATTGTGCCCAGTTATAAGACGTATCTACGAACAGCAGGACAAAAGCAGCAGGACAAATGTGTAGAGAGAAGAGCTGATATTAGTATTTGAAAGGTAAATTGGTTAACACGCCATGTACTCATTCAAACGCACTAGATTTAGGTTCTCAAAGATAATCAAAAGAACAGAATGCTGATATATATGTTGGTGTGTGAGCTAGGCGCCGAAGTTTTTATAGTACCTATGGTTTAATTAGCTCACTGTCACAAACACTGCCTATCTAACTCTCGGTTGTAGTTCTCACGAGCTACCATGTGAACTGCCTGTGATTCCTAGCAGTTTTCAGCGCAGTAATGAAGTCGGCGAGCTCGGCGTCAAAACTAGCCGCGGATAATTGGTTAGATTAGGTGTTTTAAACTGGCAGGTTTGCCCTGGCAATGTGCGCCGGCAATTGCTGGGCCTGTTTGCATATCGCACTGTTCACGAATATCCCAAAATAGCTGCGCTCATAATAGCATGATAGGAGCAGAGCGAGTACTTAAGACAGGGCTTAAATATGAATTCGTATACTGCATGGAGCAGCGCAGCGCGACGGCAATCTCCTCGGCTATAACAGAAATCGTTTTTGACAGCTGCATTCCCTTAATGCGCAGAAACTCGGTGCGACGTTCTGTGGAATAACAAATTAAAAAAAAAACAGCCACTGTAAAAGCTAGAAACATTGGGTACCCTGGAGTTTGCGCGATCAAAAACCTGCCGGACGCTGCAAGGAGTCACCGCCACGTGGCGATAGTCTTCGCCAGATGTCGTATGCCGGCGGCGTAATGCGATGCATTCGCCCTGCCGGGCTTAATCAAAGATCTTCTCTGTTCTGCACACTGCAACGAGGGATGCTAACGAACTCAGACGCGGTAATATTAAATCAGGCGCATTCCGCTTTTTTATGACTTTGCGAGGCCTGTGCTATCCTTGTGTGCGCGGCAAGAAAGCTCATGTGCTTCTTTATCTAAGCGCATTCACCCTAGCACAACAGGTGGCGTAATATTCACGCCATTCGCGTCCCTGCTGTATGTGATGGCGATCTCTTCTGCGAGTACTCCTTGCGGCGGTCAATGACACCCTTGGGAGTAGCAGTGGATGCTTATGAGGGGGAGAGAAGACCAACTGCTTCGGCAAGTCACTGTGAGAATTGTCGCCTCAGGAAGAATGCAGGCGACATTTTTATTGCGTTGGAGTTGTTCTACCCAACCACCGATTGTCGAAGAAGTCTGAATGTTAAAGAAAGAATTTTCATATACGCAGGGATTCCGTTGTCGGCCCATTCTTATTCTAGTTGTACATTAATTACCACTCTAATGTTCTTCATAACTTAAATATTGTAATGTATACAGGTGACACAGTTTTATTATTTACTGAAGAAACACTGTCTACAACGCAAGCCGATGTGGCTGCCGAGTTCGCGAGAATTTCCTGGCTGGTTGTAGAAAATTAATTAAGTTTGAAAAGCACCTAAACTATGTTTGTAGCTTTTCAGTCGTGTAGAAAATAACGTTGGCACCAATCACATAAATATCTTAAACGAAACAACTTCTTTGACGGGGCTATTGCCCTGTCAAAGAAATTGTTTCGTTTGAATATCTAGGTGCCATATTTCACCAATATAACCATTGGTAAACACAGATTCATAAAGTACGCAAGAAGCTCGCATAGGTTTGTTACTACTTCATTAAAGCAAGGTAATATTTTACTCAGAATGTACCCAAATTCCTTTACTATGCACGATAGAAAGTTGAGCGAGTTGGTTCTGATTCAGTGCATATAAATTGCGTTTTGCCCATAGCCATATTAGTTATTGTTTAGAATCATGGAGCGTGACTGACAGGACATACTTGCAACCTTTACGAAGGCTAAAGAAAAATGGGCCCGGAAAATAATTAGTAATGCAAACAACAACATTGATACATCTCATGACAATGTCCAAACACAGTATGCGTTATCATTTAAGACACTATGTAATCATAGGATGTCAATTTCGGTTAATAACATTATGTGCACCAGCTTTGCTATTCCTCGTAAAGTATTTTCTTTTCCAGCACAGTCTTCTGGACGAGCTCAAAAGGTAACATCAACTTATCAAAGGTCATAATATATACGGTGTAATGGTGATTGAATTCGGTGGCACAAAAATCTGGCATATTCTACTCCGAATGGTTAAGACAGCAGGTAATTTCAAGCAATGCAGCAAATGCATTTTTCTCTTGAGAACCAGCATCTCTAACTTAAATACATTGATAATTTAAGTGTGTTTTATAAACGCTTTTCTTTATTATAAATCATGGCATGTACTGGAATAACGCGTCGTTAAATTCTGCACCTGAATTGCCCGCCGCGGTTGTGTAGCGGTTATGGTGCTCGGCCGCTGACCCTAAGGTCGCGTGTTCAATGCCGGCGGCGCCGGCCACATTTCGATGGAGGCAAAGCGCTAGAGGCTCGTCTACTGTGCGATGTCAGTGCACGTTAAAGAACACCTGATGGTCAAAATTTCCGGAGCCCTCCATTACGGCGTGTCTCATAATCACATCGTGGTTTTGGCACGTAAAACACTAGATATTATTATCTGCACCTCAACTGTCTGTTTTATTTCAAAGACTGGGCCGACAACTAGCCTTCCCAGGCTAGTTGTCGAAAAGATAACTCGCCGCTGGCAGGGACCGAAACTGCGACTCTCGCAGGTTTGACACTCTCAGTTGCAGTGGCGTAGCCAGGGGGTGGCACACCAGGCCCGTGCCTCCCAGCCCCTCCCCCCCCCCCGAAATCCGCCATGGCATACATAGCGCAACACGACCATTTGCCTGCCCGCCCCCCCCCCCCTTCAGGTCAAGGCGGCGCCTCCCCCCCCCCCCCCCGAAAAAAATTTCTGCCAACGCCCCTGCTCAGTTGTAAATGCACAGATATACCCCATAAAGTGGACGGGGGGAATGACCGCCGCCGTAGCCCATTTGGTAGAGCACCAGTCGCGTTATTCGAACGTCGCAGCTTCGGTCCCTGCCAACAGCAAGTTATCTTTCCGTCCACTTTAAGTTCTTCGCATTTAAATCATAATCACTAGAATAACATCCCCAATACATTCCTTGGTTTTTTTTTTTTTTTTTTTTTTTTTTTTTTTTTTTTTTTTTTTTTTTTTTGTCTCTCAGTTCCAATTAATGTGTTCTCGCTTCTATGTATGTTTCTAACTGTTGTGCTCAATAACTGTAGTTTTAGAGGGGAACTGACATCACTTTCTGAAGGCGAGTTAAGTCTTCCATGTAAATTCTAATTAATAGAAAGAAAGAGAAAGAGATCGAAAAACAGAGAGCAAGACAGAAAGAGAAAGAAAAGTGAGAAATAAAGAAAAACAAAGAAAGAGAGCGAAAGAAATGGAAAAAAAGAGAAATAAATATAGATAGAGCGACAAAGAAAGAAATAGAGAGAGAAAGAAAGACACAGACATAAACAGGTACAACAGAGATACAAGAAGCAGAACGAAAAAGAAGAAAGAAAGAAAGAAAAAACTGGGGAGCGGCGAAGCATGTCGGTAAGGGTGTTCCAACTCCACTAAAATAAAATCTGGAGAGGGGCGAAGCATGCAGTGTTTTGGGAGACATTTCTTTGATGAGGCAACTTGAGGTGTCAAGCTTGAAACTGGGCATGTAGGGAAGGGTCCATAAGAATACGCAGCGCTAAAACGACACAACGCACGGCGAAAACAAGGACGGGCGCTGACTGCCAACGTTTGTTTATTGTGCGTTTAACAAATATATAGAGGGCAAAAAAAGAGGGGAAAGGGAAACTGGGAAGGAAGAGAACTTGTGCGCATGGGTATGACGGTGACTTTGGAACAAGATGTTTATGATTATTAGCTGAGATAGCGGAATTCCTTGTCTGTTAGGGTGAGCGACGGGGCACTGACACACTGCGCGCCTTTGCACATCATCGTGTAGGTCTCAAAGATTTCACGTGCTGCATGAAATCTTTGAGACCTACACGATGAGGCTGCACTAATGTCGGCTGCGTGTTTTACTGGACTGGACGCACAACCGCTTAGGAGTTCCAATACAAGCTGCACTGCTAGCTTTTTTAGTGACGATCCATCACGGATGTCGGCGCTCGGCTGGGCATTCCCTCCTACACAGTATCATACGGGTGCTTCGCAAGCAGTGCTGCTGTTTATTATTTTTTTTCCGGCACGTATTGAATAACTGCCATGCCGCCACAACACGGCACCCATGAAAAACATAGAGGGGTTCTGCCCTTAGGACATTCGCTATACAAAAAAAAAAAAAAAACTAAGCGGGGCGTGCTTTCCCGACGGCCCCTCGTAGGCAACAACGTCAAGATAAAGGAGAGGTTCGCTGTTCCTGAAGTAGGTAGGAAGGCGTAACAAATTGTCCGGAGTCAAAAAGCTGACGTGAACCGTTAGTTCGAGCCTTTTTCGCTGGTCATTTATGAAATCTGTGCACCGTAAAGGGGAGGTTAGGCAAGCGATTACACAGGTAGTCGTTGGCGCGGAAAATCGATGTGGACCACGATCGCCTCGGTCACTGTTACTGTAGCGTGTTTGTGCTGCGATGAATTCGTTTTCCTTGTCTGCATTCGCGGTCTTGTCTATGTTTCCGCTTCAAACGAGCCGGATGATGGCCTGTATCCTCGCTGCTTTATTTCGCTTTCAGGGTGATCTGCTCGGGCAACCCAGCTTGCACGTTCATTGCTGTGGTGTGGTAACGGAGCGGGAGCCTTCCAAGCAACAGCCAAAGAACCGAGACAAGCCGTAAATTTGGTACTAAGAATTGACGCAATTTCGTACAAGTACTATGAGGTTTAGATTAAAGGAACATCCGCCACGGCGGTCTGCTGGTTATGATGCTCGACTACCGACCCGAAGGTCGCGGGATCAAATCCCAATGGCGGCAGCCGCAAGAGGACTAGGCAGGTCATTTTTCGCCACGTTTAACTCGTGGTTATTTTCTTACTCGCGCCCATGAAATTCGTTGCCATGTTTCTTATCTCGGCGCGTGATCTGTCACACGCAATGGTTCATTGCCGAGATAAGCATACCGCAATGATTTTCATGCGCGCTTGAGGACACAGCCCCGAGCGAAGCGTGGCAAAATATGATCTGTCACGTGAGTGTATTTCACCCACCGGTCAGGCAGAAGCGAAACCGAAATTTACTAGTTAAATCAACCCGCGCTCCATCTATCGTTAGCTACAGCAAACATACCGTGTCACACACTTGGCGGCAGTGGTGTAGTCAGGGGGTGGCACACTGGGCACGTGCCCCCCCCCCCTCCCCCGAAATGTTCTTCGCCATGGCATACAGAGCGAAAAATGACCATTTCAAGGAGGTGCCCCCTCCGAAATCAAGGAGGTGCCCCCCCCCCCCCCCCCCCCGAAAAAAATTTCTGGCTACGCCCCTGCTTGGCGGCGCTGACATCAGTCGAAGCGGGCCGAGACCACGCGACGCTGGGTTCGAGTTAAGCGTACTGACGGATGTACGAAGACGCCAAGAAGGTGCGACAACCGCACCACACCCTGAGGTGGTCTGTGGTCACCGAGCGATACCGCTTCTACCCATGGAACCGGGAGTCAAATGAAACCATCGCGCCGTTTCTCGTTGAACTGGGGGAGCTCGCCGCGACATGCTCTTTTGCAACTTTGCTCTTTTGCAACTGCAAGAACCGCTACGGGACCGCCTGATTGCCAGACTACGGAGCGACACCGTCCAATGCCGTCTTCTCGCTTTGCCCAACGACGAGGTCACCTGGGACCGGGTGTGCGAGGTAGACACCGCCATGGAAGCTGCACAGAAGGACACACAGGACATGTTGTTCGTCAACGCTGGTGCCAGCAACGCTGAACTGCACTGCCAAGGAAGCCAAGTGAAGCCTACCGCAACAAACAAGGTACCTGAAAAAAAAAAAGAAAGAAAGCTATACACGAAAAATTGCAGTAGTTTGTCGTAAGTGTGGTGTGGACAGCACGCTCCTACAAAGTGCCCATTCTTAAAAAGTGCTTGTTTTAAGTGTTCTAAACTTGATCATGTCGCGCAGATGTGCAAAACGCGAGTTGTGCACGCTGTAGAAGTACCGGCAACAGAGCAAGATTGCCCAATTTGGCTGGACAACTAGAAGCACTTCACCAGCTTCTGCGCAAAGGAAGGATATTGCAATGGTCGTTTCAGTGCGATGAGTGTTTCACGCGGTGTAAGCAGCTGCTAACTAAAAAAAAAGAAAACAGCGTTGGAGCTGTGTGACGTAAAAAAGGAAAATCCACCTCACATGTGATGCTTCTGCTTACGGGATGGGCGCGATGTTATCGCACGTAGTGAATGGCGTTGAACGTGCAGTCGCATTCGCTTCCAGATCAATGTCACAAGCGGAAAGAAACTATGCACACATTCAGAAAGAAGCACTCGCCATCATTTTTGGCATAAAGAAATTTCATGAGTATCTTTACGGCAGCACTTCGTTGTTATCACTGATCGCCCACCAGTCAGGATAATATTTGAAGCTAGACATCAAAGCAGTGCTGCGGCAGCGGCGCCACCACCGCCGGACCATTTTTCTGTCAAAATGCCGCTCGGCATTGAACACAAATCAGGGGCAAAGATTAGCAATACTGACGGCTTGTCGCGTGTACCATTGTCTGAAAACAGTGATATAGATACGATTTCTTTTTTTTTTTTTACTTTTCCCCAGTCAGAGAATTGCCCTTAACGGCAAAGGACATCGAATGTGAAACGTCTACGGAATCTGTCTTGAGTTTTGTGCGTGAAATGACATGGCATGGCTGGCCGTGATCTGTGGATATGCAGTATTATTTGGAAGACGGTCTGCACTTTGTGTAGATGATGGTTGCTTAATTTGGGAGAACTGATTGGTTATACCCGGGGGTCCTCAGAAGGAAGTACTGTAGCTGTGATATCCACACATAGGCATCAGTAAAATGAAGACCCCGGCAAGATCAATCGTATCGTGCCAGGAATCGATAGCTGCCTCGAACAAACTGCAAAACAATGTCACATCTGTCAGAGTGTGAGGCCAGTAGGCCAGCCAGAGCCACTGAACCCGTGGAGGTGGTGTGCGAACAGTTGGGAGCGAGTGCACCTAGACTTTCAAAAAAAAAAAAGATATTTCTTGTCACAATCAATTCACACTCAAAGTGTGTAGATGTAAAAGATAATGACTTCGAACTACTGCGCAAGAGACTCTTGAAACGGTAAGGTTACTGCAAGCTATGGGTTGCCTCATGACATAGTTACGTACAATGGGCCACCGTTTTGGGCAAAAGAGTTTGATGATTTCTTCCAGGCAAACGGCGTCAAGCATACTTTGACTCTTCCTTATCATCATCAATCTATCGGCGCAGCAAAACGAGCAGTGTAGGCTGTTAAGCAGTCATTTCTAAGCAGCTGCTAGAGGATTAACGGAGCCTACGTTTCATATCCTTGCAACGCAGAGTTGAACTTCCTTTTCGCTTAAGGAACTACGCCACACACATTCACTGGTAAGACACCAGCAGAGATGTTTTTAAAGAGAAAGTTGCGCACAAGACTGTCTCTGCTCAAACCAGACATGGGAAGCTACGATCAATGCTAAGTCAGAGAGGGAAGTGTGCAGCGCAAATGAGCGCAGGGGCAAGCTTAGAGCATTTTCCTGTTGGCGATCGTGTGCCCGTGCGTACTGTTCGTGGTGAACTTGTGAAGTGGCGGCCTGGTAATGTTGTAAGTGTGAAATCTTCCGGTAACGTACCTGGTGTACGTTCACAAACAAACGCGCTTTGTGCATGCCGATCACCTACGTTGTACTTGAAACAGGAGTATATGGAAGACTGTGGTGATTAAATGTCGTTGCCGCATGCCAGCGATGTTTAGGAAGGGGGTGGAAATTGCTCAGTACAACCAGCAAAGTCGTCACCGCAGCAGTCGCACACCCCTCCTGTATTTAGACGTAGCAATCGGGTGACGCGCCCACCAGATCGACTGATGTACGACCGACTATGATTATTTCTTTCGGGTGGAGGGGGGGGGGGTTGTCATGGCGAGAAACGTGGTGTCTGTGATAATTATCTGCCCTTTGCTGTTCAGTGCAAAAAGCAAGCAAGCGCATCCTTTGTTGGCGCTGTTATCTTGCTAAAAGTAGGGTGCCTCGACGGCAGCTTTCCTTCGTTGCATTGAGGCGCCCTAGCTGAAAAGCGCGGCGACCAAGCTGTATCGCGTCAGATGTGTCCCTGCCATTAAATGCAATAAACGTATTTCTAATATGCGGCGTCTCCATTCTAACAACCAACTCCTCATTACTAACAACCAACGCCTCATTTAAATGTCCGTGACAGCTTCCCCGATGGACTTCTGCAGAAAAATTACTTATTATTCAAGTTCATACTTCCTCTTGATTAAAATATTATTTAGTTTTATGCCTCGTTTTACTTCACTGCTGTTTATTTTTTTCTCCGATTTAGCTGAAATCAGAAAAATGTTTTATTTTTAACACCTTACTGCCCTGCTAAAGTAATATTACACACAGAACTGAAAAATAGAAAAGCCATTTCCTGGAGCCATTAGTTAAACGACGCACCGCTCAGCGTATTACGTTAGAGGGCCATTGTGCGTCTCCTGTTCTAGGGAGATAAACGACACAAACGATGAGTTCACATTACGAGAACTAATGACAATGCATTTCTTGCAGTTACCTTTTTAGTTATGTTAGTCTTCTTTTTATGTTCGAGGAGGCAAGGTGAGGTAAATCTCAAGGGAAAGTCGGTAATGATGCAATATAAAAAGCGTTTTAGGGATTCGAAGATCCGCGTTCTTAGGAGCGCATTAGTCTGAATAACGCGAAAATAATTTTAAAAATGTGGTTCCGTAGCCGTGGTAGCAGGAAGATTGTGCATAAATACAAAATAAAACGTTGTCTCTGACACCGCGGTTCTGTTTAATGTTGAGGTATTTTAGCAGGGATGTTTATTTTACTGCGTTGTATTTTTTTGTTTTGTTGAATGAAGGATTCCCGTACCAAAAAAATTTTTTGCAGCTTTGCTCTTTCCCTTCACCATTCATTCTGATGGAACTTATTATTTCATATAAATACTTTATTATTACAGCATTTATTTTCTTTCTTATTAAGACCCTTTCAGTAATTTTTTTGTAGTTAGGTTGACTACTTGCTCCGCTGCTCTCTTTGCTTCTTCCTTCTTTAATTTTGTCTTGTACTTAGGCCTTCTCCACTTGGAATAACAATTTATCTTGAGTAAGCTTCATCTTGCGTCCAGGTAGTTGGAGCATCTTTCTTATACGGTACGCGCCATAAATATTGGCTATCATCATCATGCCTTTTAAAAGCAGGTCAGCTTTTGGCCAAGACCCCAGAGTCTGCTGAGGGCACTTTGTGCAAAACTAAACCCTCCTGCTTTTGGCAGAGCGGTGATGAAGTCTTATCTTGTCCGGCCATACTTCGGTGTGTAACAGCGAGGTGACTCTGTCCGGCTTTGATTGTGTGCCTGAGCTGCAAGCCTAAACACCTTTTGTCTGCTATCTTATCGTTGAATAGCTCCTTATGCTAGCGAAGGGTAGAAAACCTTGTTACTCCTTCTGGTTTACTTCACCGATTTTCTATACGCTGTCATCTCTCTCCCCATTGTAGCTTCAAAGATGGTCCAGTCAAAAGGCAGGTTGTAAATTCGTAGAATTAGAAACGCCAGGCGTGATGTTCTGAAGCATATTAAGGTCTCTTTTGTGTGTGTGTGTGTGTGTGTGTGTGTATGTGTGTGTGTGTGTGTGTGTGTATTTGTGTGTGTGTGTGTGTGTGTGTGTGTGTGTGTGTGTGTGTGTGTGTGTGCGTGTGTGTGTGTGTGTGCGCCTGCATGCGTGCGTGCGTGTGTGTGTGTGTGTGTGTGTGTGTGTGTGTGTGTGTGTGTGTGTGTGTGTGTGTGTGTGTGTGTGCGTGCGTGCGTGCGTGTGTGCGTGCGTGCGTGTATTGCCACACGCCCTTCCTTTCTTTTGCATTTGTATGTTACAACCCCATTACACGTGTAACTGCTGCCTTGAGCAAACCATACCGAATGACTAGGAACATCTAGATAATCTTAGAATCTTCCGATGAGATTACGCGCACAACGCGAACATTAGTTTCTTCTGGAACTTACGTGGCCGCCAGCGATAACGCTGGAATATTCGATGGCGCACGTATAAATGCCGACGCGCTTCACCGCTTGTCAGTTTACCGACGGCCGACGCTCTGTACTCCGCTATCAGTGTACGTACAGCGTGCATTGCTCGCTTGCAGTTTAACTCTGTTTCCCGGTCACAAGTTCAGCCAAATAAAGAGTTACGTGTTTCCGAGTTCTGCTGGAGTCCTGTGCATCGTCACAGCCACGTGACAATATCAATATTGTGTAAGAGTGGCACGAGAAAACCAGCCAATACGAGGATACGCAAACACAAGGCAGGCCTTGGAGAACGAATAGAGGCGGCTGACATTGTAGCTGGCATTGAGAAGATATAGTGGACTCGAGGATGTTACGGAATGCGATGGAACCGGTGATCAGTTAGATCGACGAGATCGTGAAGTTCGCAGGTATAAATTGGAACCAGCTCAAACAGGATGCGTTAAACTTGGAGATCACTGGGAGGGGTCTTTGTTCTGCAGTGTGTATAAAGTAAGGCTGAAGTGCAGGATTATTATGGTGAAAAAAATATGAGTATGATCGATCATGAGTGCAGCGGAGAAATTAGGCATTTACGCAACGAATACAAGTCATCAGTAAGTAATGAACAAAAAAGGAACTCATAGGGGAACAGATATATTAAATTGTTTATGTATAGAAGAAAACGAAAACTGCTGTCCCCATACAAGGGCCAAATTCGCAAAGATTTTCCTTCGCAATTTATGTTGCAATTATCCACTAGCCTTCGCTAATAGGATCAGTGCCCCAGTTGAAGCAAAGTGCGATTGCGTTCTCATCTATAAAACAGTCACGGGACTACAGCTGTAGCGCAACAAACGCTATATTCTAAGTATAGGAGGGCGATCACAGACGCTCGATCTTACAGCGGAGAGAGAGAGAGAAATAGAGCATTGCGTCAATATACGACAGCCTATTTTGTAACCATACAAAAATAGTCGCAGCTCTAACCTGCAGCGTCATAGGCTATAGATAAGGCGGGCGACTACGCAGGTTCAGGTTGCGTCATGCTTTCCTAATAAGTGTGACCTAAGCAAACAGTGGTAAGTACGTAAAGCCGTTGATTAGAGTAACATAGAGGTCGTGACCTGAAGAACCTTTATCGGTTCGTTATGTAATACGACATGCAGTCCTCGGGGGGTGCAATTATAGACCTGTCGTTTACTGGCTGGGTGAGTGCCGTTGTAAATTTGCCCGGACCAATTATCCGTAATGTACCGAACCATTGGGGTAAAACGTAACAGTAAGCTATAATGACCACAGGAATAGAAGACTATTTTATACCGTAGCTTCAGGCTTTCACTTAGTCTTACGTCTTAGGAAAGGACAAGATATGCATGGAGATATTTAGAAAAATTACTAGAGAGCTGCAGCCAATGAAATTCGGAAAAAAATGCTGGAGTGGAGGATATGTCCCGCAAGTGATGCCAAGTCTCCGCCATCTTACCGTGGGCAAGACGAAACGTCAGCTTACAGCGAAGAAAAAAAGTAGCGATTCCCTCACACGCCGTACGAGTTTCAGACGGTTAATTGTTGCGTGCAAATACTGTTCCAGCGTGTCTCTTTGTGTACTCTAAAAGCACTTGCTGTTGGGCTTGTTGGTAGCTCATTTTATTACGAAATTGATCGGGCTCGAAAACGGCACATTTGCGCACGCACTCACCCACGCATACACGAAACCAAAGTAACGCTTTATGAAAGAAAGGAGAGGAGGGGGGGGGTGACTGGCCGAAGGCTTGTTTCTTTTGCTGGACACAACCTAATGAAACCAACGGACAATGAAGCTATCAAGCTGAAGAATTTATGGATGTTACTTGTATGTTTTAACTTTAGCATAGTAATTATGACATAATTGGCAATGAATTAAAGTGGATAACAAGTCAACTTCCCGCTTGTAGGGGCCAAACCTACAACCTTCGCATATTTCGTCGGACAATCTACCATTTGTTCTATACAGCGGCGGTCACCTTTTCCATCCATTTTATTGGATATTTATGGGTTTTTTTTAATACTGGAAGTGTGTGATCCTGGAGCGTGTACGGCGCTGTACTTGTTTTGGTTGCGTGAATGCGTCGGGTGTGCGCATTAATTCTGCGCTAAACATTCAATGCTACGTTTTCACCAACAAGGCCGTATAGTAACCCCTGTGAAGGTTATAAAGACGCCGGCAGAACTCTCTAACTTTAGTATTATTAACAAAAAAAAAAAACTCTCCTTTCTTTTTCAAGTGAAAGGTCATTCGAACGAATATGTGTACGCCTTCCGATTGCACAACGACCGTGACTTGCTTCTCTTCCCTTTCTTTATTTTTTTTTATTTCGAAACCTGCCCTTGACATGGTAATTCGCGGTAGAAAGAATGCACGTGTAAATATGCTTCATGTATAAGATCCAAAAGGGAACGGTTAGACTTTATACATGAAGCAATCTTAGGTTCTTAAAAATGCATCAGAAGGGTGACCTGGCTTTCAGCTCCAGGTTCGTTGCTATGCTACAGCACTGCAACCTACCCTAAAGCGGCGCGTTTGCCTCAATGCAGCGAGGAGATTGCACGCGCTTTGCTTTAAGCTCTCGGAGCAGTGAATGAGTTCGCCGTAATGCAGTCGGAGGCAACGTAGTCTCAGCAACGAATATAATGTTACAACAGCGTCCGTAAAAGCTCTACTGCAGTGCGCTCACATATCATCTGCACATGGAAGAATTAGACGGATTCAAGTAACCTCTTTACACACACATTCGCTGTCCTGCATCGCACAGCGACAACAATAGATGGCTACGTCAAAAGGGAGCTTTTAAAGTGGGCCTGTGCGCATGGTTTCAGATGTTACGGCACTCCGAGGCCGACTGGCCTACAAAATGCGATTCGGGTGCAGGAATCGTGGGAATCAGGGCCTCTCTAGCCTTAGTTCGGGCCATGATGCTAAGGCTGGCAGAAATGCGATACACAATCGTAGTGCCCGCTTTCAGCGAGTCCACGTCTTTTCGCGCTCAGAAGCTTCGTTTGTCCTTGCGTCAGCCTAAGCCGATCGGAAAGCTGACCATTTTATACCCGAGCAAGGCCATTCGATACTACTTCGTGAAATCTGCGCTAAGTAAGCGCTCTGAACGGGTACTGGGTACAACAGAATTATAGTACGAAGGCGTGTGAATACGCCGTGACCATTTAAATGCGTTCCCCCTATACCTAGAATGCGAGCTCTCTTGTTCTGATTTTTTTTCCTTTTCTTTCTTTTCGTTTTCTTGTTTGTTTGTTTTTTTTTTTTTTTTTTTTTTTTTTTTTTTTTTTTTTTTTTTTTTTTTTGTCTCCGTCTTTGCGTTCCCTCTGCCCCATACCCCCAGCGCATAGGGCAGCGAAATGCGTTTAGTTCTTGATATCCCTCCTGCTTTAGCTTTTTTTTACTTTTAGTTCTTTTTTATTGCTTCTATCTGAAAAAAAAATCACAGCATATTATCCACGGGGTGAATGATGATGAGTGGGCGAAGCTCCGGAGGGAATCATCGGTAAACCATGAATCTTCCGTGTAATTCGCCCAGTCGATCATCGTGTAAAGACGTGAGAAACACTGCGTGTATATATACAAATCAACTTTTATTTGTTCTTAGACGATGGATGGCTTGCGGTGTCCCTTCATTATGACGACTTTATGGTCCGTGAAATGAAGGGAGAGCGGTTCCTGTATGGGTTGCAGTGGACAATTTGCAAATACTAGGTCTATGCATGTTCCTCGGATCGTGGTAGGTTTCATATGGTCAAACGATATACATCTGAGTGCATATCTAGACGCCATATGTTGGATTAGCCTATTATTTTCAATGATGTCCACGTTAAAGTTCCCAACTACTGCGAGCGCGCGCTGCCGCCGCCCTGCGCGCTAGTCGCTACGCAGGATCCATCCGGCAACTCCGAGTGAAAGTGAAAGCGCGCCGAGACCGAGCGCTAAATCGAACGATCGCCTTCCTCCAATGAGAAGCGCCACACGTGTAGTGGGTACATTCCACTATACTGCGTCATCGTCATCTTTATCACGTGGAGTGGGTACATTCCACTACACGTGGCTACCTACCTACCTACCTACTACTACTACGACAACTACAGAGGAGGGACAGACCCACACCCTAAGGAGCTTCGCCCCTAAAATCACGCCATACCCACGAAGTGAATGATGTCATCGTCATCGTTATCACGTGTAGTGGGTACATTCCACTATACTGGAACGCGCTTACACTTCATCGTTATCACGTGTAGTGGGTACATTCCACTATACTGCGTCATCGTCATCTTTATCACGTGGAGTGGGTAAATTCCACTATACGTGGCGAGCTACCTACCTACTACAACTACGACAACTACAGAGGAGGGACAGACCCACACCCTTAGGAGCTTCGCCCCTAAAATTAGAGCAACCGAGAGCGCTGTTGTGCAGCAACTAACTTGCACCGTATGATTCAGCATCTTCAATTACGGCTGACCTAGGCTCCCCTATTCACAGGGGATATAGTGCAGAAGAGGAGCCCTATTAGAATAGGCGTCACCCACTCTTTTGTAGCTGACGTGATGACAGCTACTGCGTCGACTCTCCCGTTAACTCTCTTTTGGAAATCATTACACTCTCTTCAGAGCGTCATGGGAGGCGATACTCTACAAAAGGGAGTAAAATGCTGGTATATTCAAAGAGACTTAATTATGTGACAACTCAGGACACATCCAAGAGAGTAAAAGGTGATCGTCGTTTTTCTTAGACTCTACAAGTACAGCCTAGAAGTGTTTTTACTAAAGTTGCATTACAAATAAAAGGCTGTATTTTATACACAGACTACAGAGGGCTGTGGCAGTTTATGCGCGTGTTACGTGCAAACTACGTTACTCAAATATGTAATTTTGCATTATTATTGCATTTATATCACGTTGGCGTCACTTGCTGTTCTTTTTTTCCGACTATACACACCGAACCCCGCATAATTACGAGTCTGAATATTCATATCTTAGTTTCATTTTCGTATTCTTTTGTATTCTTTTTTTTATGCTTTGTAACAACTGCTTCTACCATGGCATACGCGAAGGAGGGTAACATGAATAAATATGACTAAAATTCACGTCAAGGAAGGAGACCAGAATTGTGGTCTGGTCAACTCATTAAGCTTTCCCTGGCCATTATGGGCCGAGCTATTGACTGCAGGTCTCCTTCGACTGCCAGTAAGGCGCCACCTCGTCACTTATTCCAACGACGCACCGAGATGATAGCACCCGGAGAAGTGGAACACTTCCCCACAAGGCTTGCGCCAAGGCTATTCGATGGAAGCTTTATGGTTCTCGAAGGAAACCGCGAACTCGGCCGCTCAGTGTGCGAGGCACGAAAGAGGCGTAAGGGTCCGTGAGATCTTTGCAGTCTTTTTTTTTTCTTTCTTTCGTTGTAAGAGCATCGTGCCTCAAGGGTTACGGTAAACAAATCGACGGCCACTTTCTCGAAGGGAGCGATAGGGGGCGTATATGAACCCGCTGAAGGTGAAAAAGTGCCGCGAGTGTCATGACGTCTCACTGTATCAATGAATTTATGTACAAGGGTTATGTTTCCCCTGCTTATAGCTGTCATATTTATAATGACGAAATGCAGCAGTGTTCAAGCAATACTTCGGAGGCATTCTGTGCGTGGTTGTGACGAGAGAGAGAGCGAGAAACGAAGAGGAAAGGCAGGGAGGTTAACCAAGCTTTGGCTCGGTTGGCTACCCTACACGTGACGAAGGTCATGAGCGAGCTTTGCAAATAAAGAAATAAAGAAGACAGATCGTGCCACTGAATATTTTCGTGGTAGAATTTCTGTAAACGCAAAGCTTATAAAAAAAATTCAGCAGAAACCCCCGTACCATCACTATCGTATGAGGGTGAGGATGAAGAAAAGGAGGAGGGGAAAGGGCAAAGCATTGGAAGCCCATGTATGGTATGGTATAGAAAGGGAATTGGAAAGAAATTTGAGGGATGAGGTGGTCCTTATATCACGCTTAGGAGGAGGAAAAAAGGAATGCGAATGCGACGAGCTACGCTGTTTTCTCAGTCTTCGCGCCACTAGAACGTAGCTACCCCAATTTGGTTAAGCGTGCTTTGATAATTTAGGTACATGTACCTTGAATTTTGATAAGGCGGCAGCCAATATACAGAAAAAGCATAAAAATATGTTTATGTTGCATGCTACCAGCATTTATCAGCACTAACCAATGTCTGCTACAGTTGGCTAAATGGTTAATGTTGGCTGTTACTGGCCGTTGTAGGCGACACTTTGTAATAACACAAAATTGTCGTGCTTTTCTTCATATCCAATGATCAAGTTGTCTACCAGATTTTTATTATAGGTTAAATCGTATTTCTTGTGTCTGTGCAGACGAAAATTTAAAGTTGTTTTCTGAAATAAGCGTGTCACTTATCACTGTTAATATTGATACAGCTTCCTAGATGCCGAACAATTGACGTTAAGGCAAGTTGCAATCGACTATGCATTTTGAAGTGGGCAGCGCGAAAACGAGTACCCAAGAAGAAGTAATACAAATCACACAGCGCCGTCTCACAATTAACTTTATTAGAAGGAACGCCCGCTATCTTGAAGCACGGCCGAATATCACGTGTTTTACGTCAGACAAGAACATGTGCTTCTGCAAATATTGCATACGGTTACGCAAGATTAAAACGGTGTCCATCAGTATACGCTTTTACTAGACGCCATTTCTTCTTTCTACACGTCATTTCTTCTTTTTTTTTTTTTTGCACAATGCATCAGCAGTGATGTAGCGAAATCGAGATCGCGGTGCGTGGCAGGTGCAGAAGAAGAAGAGCTAGCCGGCCGCCGTTATTGGAATAGCTGAAGCGAGAAACTCCGGAGAAAAAAAAATGCAGGGTTCCTTCAGCAAAAGGCTCTGCTCTCGAAGGCGAAAAGGGAGAGAGCGAAGTTGTTGCCAGCCCACTTTCTAAATTTCTCCCTCGAGGTCCAACGTACAGCGCAGGCAACAAGACCACCGGCAGCGTTACACAATATCGAGCCCATATCCGCTTGGCTGCCCACCACGCTCGAGTAACGCCAATAAGGATTTCCACGGCATTGGCCACGAGGCTTAGGTCCGGCCGTAAAACACGAGAAGATAAAGATAAAAACCGGTATATGGTTTACGTAACCTTAGACCAGAAAGACGGGAAAATGAGCGACCTTTCTCCACGCGATAACTCACTTTCACGTTATGCGGATAGCCCATCTCGAAGCCCCCAAGTTTCTCATAACTCACTTCGTCGTATGTATAGCTTGTTTAAAAAGCCATAGACAGAAATGACTTTTACAAAAGAAAACGTTGAACAATCTGTGAAAACAATTTCAAAAAAAAAATATGTGAAACTTGTCATTAAATCGATGCTTTCCTTGCAGAAAGCCTTTGGCAACTCTTGGAGTCTCTACAAAAGTATGCATACGTAGGACATCGTAGGACTTCACGGGATACGCTCGCAGACTGCAGGTTCAATGAGGAAAGATTTTTTTTTAAAAAATAAAACGCATTGTATTTTGAAAGAACGTGAGCGTGGGCATGTTGGTATTCCATCGTAACACTTATAGCGCACAGGAGGGACAGAAAAACAGAGATAGTCCACGTCGTATCTCTGTGTTTCTGTCCCTCCTGTGCTCTATAAGTGTTACGATGCATTGTATTTGCCAGCATATTTATGAAAACCAGCTAAACGTTTCTATTTTTAATCAACAAACTGGGTGTCACGTGACCTGTTTCACAGACGCAAACTGGGACAGCTTTTCACGTGTAACATGTGCCAACCGCAGTTGGCGCTAACTGCAAATGCTCTTTATATGTATATTCTTGTACTACTCAATTCTTACCCTCCCTGTAATGACCCTCAAGTGAGGGTTAGCAGTATAACTAAATAAATAAAACTGTAGTTTACTCCGCTTAACTGAGGTTCGTCGTAACTGAGGCTATAGCGTCTGCGTTTAAAGGCCAACTCCGGCGATTTTTTTGACTGTGTCAGGATAATGGTGCTTTTATGTTCCTGAGACACTCTTGTCACGCGCCCGATAGCTCAAATGCTCAGCAAAGTCGAAAATAATTTTTAATAAGCAAAAAGGCGCAATACCGAAATCGAAACCCAACCGAGTGTACTGTCCAAGTATGACGTAGTAGTTTGTTACGAACCGGAAGTGGTGCAAGGCATGCTGGTCCCGCCGGCGCGGAATATCACACGCTCCTCCACAGAGAACAGAAAATCGCGCGCCAAACCAGCGAAGCGCCGGCAAAACACCGTCGCCTTGTGACCAGCACAATATACGCTGTAGCGGCCAGAGTTAGCAAACCCATCGGCTGCGTCACTTCCGTCGACTGGCAAACCAACACGTCACACACGCAATGTTGCCAATAATTGTGGGAAGCCGGGTGGGCGCTTGCAGACAATCTTTAAAATTCATTTGCAAACAATCAGCGCATGTCTCAAGCTTGAAATTTGGCATAAATGACGGAAATGTGCAAAGGAACGTACCCAGCGAATTTCATTGAGATCCATTGACCTCGAAAAACCTCCGGAGTTGGCCTTTAAGTAGGGTGTAAGTGTTCTCTTACCTCCTACTTTGGCTGACAGTAATATTGTCTCCATTGAAGTGGTAGCTCTCATGACATTACTGAAATGAAGTTCTAGTTTCATTACGCTCGTTTCGAACGAGCATTCAGGATCATTATCTCTAATGACCGAGATATCTGATCGCTTAGCAGTCCGTGCGATTCCCACCAGTATTATAAATCAAAGCAATCTCTCTTTTTTTTCTTCCCGCTAGGTACACGACTTGCATCCGTGCGTTACCGTGGGAAACACGAGGTGTTTACCTGATGAATTTTTTCTTTTCAGGCTGATATCGCTGTCTTTTATAGCCTTTAAATATATACCCATTTTTCGCTTTCTTAACGTCATTTTTTTTTCTTTTGGTACAGCAATAGTCAGTGTCTATTCTGGATCCTAGGAAAACGTGGTGTTGCGCAACATCTTCGACCTCGTTGTTTATCTGAATGCACTTACACTATTGCCGCGGTTTGTCTTTTTACAGCGAAAGCTGTATATGGCTAGGAGAAACGAAAAACCGCTCGGCATCTGTGTCACGAGCGGTCTCCATTGGATGTGCTATCAGTTACGTCGTTCTGAGCGTCGTACCCAAGCTCGCGCGCCATTGGCGCGCAAGCTTGGGTACGACGCTTGCAAGGTCAAACGCTCGCCGCCACGGCGCGCCCTCTGGCGCGCCTAAGAAACGGCGTTGCGGGTAGACGCGTCGACGTGATTCCGGGAGCGCGTTCGCCGGGGCGAGCGCCCGCTTTGGGCGAGAGTTTCTCCAGCGGCACTTTGGCTTCGGCTGCGACGTCTGTGACCGCCTGTGGTTCGACCACAACCTGGCAACGATAATTGTGGAAGGCTTCAGTGCAGCGTCGGGTTTAACCCACTGCTAAACACTGGGGCCGCACATTTCAGCTTCGCTGGTTAACCATTTGTACGGAGTGCTTGGGCGGTGATTTTTTTTATGATTATATAAACACCAGCCTTCTCGAATTTTCTTTTTTACTTTAAAAAAAGAGTTTTTTTTAAGTCTTGTGCGATTCTTGCTGTGATGAATTCAGCCTGCTTTGGGGAGTAGTTTTATTACCATTTGTGAGGTCTCACTCTTTCTCCAGGCTATTTAGCTTTATCATTGTCTTCAAAATGTTCAAATCTAGCCCTAGTATAATTCTTTCTCGGCTTAGTTCTTGAATCATTTCTTTTAATTCGACGCTTTCCTTGCACAGGGGCCGTTGGCAACGAACTCTTGGAGTCTCTACAAAAGTATGCATACGTAAGTTAAACAAATGAGAGAGAAGCTTACGCAATAAAAACACATTAAATGAATAGGTATGGGCTTGAGCGCATGCGAGAGGCACTCTCAAATTGCAAAATGTAATTTACCTGATGTCCCTAAAGCCCTAAATGATCGCAATAAAGTTTTTCACCCATCCGTTCTAAAGCGGTAAGTACGCAACCATTGAGTTCTACCAGTTTGAATAGATAGGGCTGACACTTGTAATATAACAACGAAGATCGATATATATCATGTAATAGTAAAAAAAAAAAAGATCGATGAAAAGCTAAGGACCACGCAACGCTCTTTTGAACAGAGAATGACCGGCGTACCACTGAGAGATTGGAAGACATCAGAGTGGATCAGAGAACAAGCATTTCTACTTATTTATTTTTCTTTATTTCGTACTGCCAGCTTGTTTAAAAAGCCATAGACAGAAATGAAAATGTTGAACAATCTGTGAAAATAATTTGAAAAAAAAAATATGTGAAACTTGTCATTAAGCGAAAAAATACTTCAGCCGGCTACGTAATGCTTAGTAAAGACGACATGGGGTAGTTACATCAACGAAATGTAAATGGATAGCATTTACTACTAGAATTCGTTAAGGATGTGCTAAGCGATAAACACTATGGAAACGAGCTGCATCACGGGGAACGCCGTGGTAAGCCAAGTGCGCGTCAACTGCGCTTGTCTGAACACTTGGCTTTCAAACCGTCTACCGGAAAGACGTGAAGGGACACATGTGAACTGAAGCCACGTACTGTTCATTGTAGAGTTTAGCGCAAAAAACAGGGACAAAGAAAGAACCACGCGAACACAGCGCAAGGAACTAGTGCAGGCCCGTAGCCAGAAATATTTTTCGGGGGGGGGGGGGGGCACCTACTGATAACCTTGAAAACCCCCTATTTTCATTATTTTTTCCCGGTAAAACAGCCCCCCTCAGTCCGAATTTCGGGGGGGGGGGGGAAGGGGGGGGCCGGGCCCCTAGCACCCCCCCCCCCCCCACCCTGGCTACGGGCCTGAACTAGTGATGAACTTCCCAACTCGCCCAACAAACCACTCTTCTGAAGTACCATGCATCTTGTACTATTCGTGTTTGTGCAAACACAAAGTATGCGCAAAAAGATTCGGAAGACGCTTGAGCTTCCCATTGAACAGCATCACGTAATAGCGTAATGGGGCCCGGTGTGCATCGCCTTCAACCGTGCCTCAAGGAAATGGTGGTTTGTTCACGTAACATAGGCGGTTTCAAACTACCGTGTACTAGAATGCCTTCCACAAGGACAGCTGCGAAGGGCCAACTACACCATAACCCTTCCTTTTGCAAACTTGCGAACTTACCCACTACACGCCCTTAAGGTGCCACATGTCCCTGCGCAGTTGCACACTTTGTAACGGGTGGGCAGCTTTATACCACCCAATCGTCGCTCAATTCACATGTTTTTACGCTTGGAGCGATTCTGCGATTCTACCACGCATTATTACACGCGTTAAGAAGATTTCTCCCGCTACATGACATTCTTATAGCGTTTTCTTTTTTCTTTTTTTTCTTTTTTTTAACAGTTGCGAGGACTGGCGAGTCTCCATGGTAGAACACCTGTTTGGCACGCAGAAGGCCTGGGTTCGATTCTGACTGTGACCGAAGATTTGTTATTTATTTATTTGCCTCTATCTCGAATTTTCGCTGTCGCACAACACCGATTTCTCACTATCAACCAACGGCGCCGACGCCGGAAATTCTGCGAAACCAGCTCATTAACTCTATCACGTTAAATGGCAGAGATTGACCGCCTCCATTCGCACGCAACATCATGCGGCGATAGGTTGAGTCCATGGTTCTCGAAAAACAATCTTCAGAAATATGGTTGACGTTGCGTAACGTTCCTTGTAGGTTTCACCCGGTCGTTTCAAGAGTCAGTCATTATTGACAATGCACACAGAACCCAGTTAGTGTTTGTGTGCATATGCAATAGACTAGCAATCCCCCCAACGACAACTACGCGGGCCCGCATCGGTAAGAATCCTTCGGAAATACAATCTACGAGTGTTCGGAAGACTTGCAGGGCACATGGGGCTTAGCGTAACAAATGAGGCACAAATTCAAGGAGACGCGGGTTAGGCATCGTACCGATGGCAAACAAGGAAGCCGGCGATATAATTGGAGCCGCGAGATAGTGAACTACTTCGAAGACATCTAGTCAGGATGTATTAGTTGGGTAGCGGAACCAGAAACAGTCTGCGATCTGACCCACAGTACATGCCAATGGTACGTGCGTTATCAAAAATGCCAAAACAAACCAATAAGAACAGGAATAGACGTACCAAACTTCAGACGCTTTATCCGTAAGCTAGTTTGATTGACTGGGCATAACAAAGGCGATACGTTAGGGAGAAATGCTCAGAGGGTCAATTATGCGCTCGCTTAAGACGACTTGAAGGCGGAAGCAGTCCTATTTTTCTTCCCTGTCGTTGCATTGATCCTCCCCCCCTTACCCCCCCCCCCCTCCCCCAGGAAAGCTTAGTGCACTTTTAGGACGGGGACAGACAGCGCTGGACACAGGACGGCACAGGAACTAATCATGCAACAACCAGCCAAGTTAGGTGCTCTCCTGCAGTTAGTGTTAACGTTATTTAGCACTGCCTACAGGAGGCGTTGCAAGCTTTCTGCACATTACCTGGTTTTGCACAGCCTCCGTGATCAACCCACCTTTGACCGAGCGACGGTGCCATGAGATGACGTCATGATGTTACGTCACGTTATTTGATGGTATAATGACGTCACAAATTCTGCCGATCTCTCACATCCCTTTTTTCACGTTATAGTGACGTCACAAATTTTGAGGATCTTTGATGTCAAGATGACGTCATATGGTGACGTCCTTACGTGATGATGATTTCTTGCATCACCTGTGTTAACGCCGACGCCGCGGGACGCGGACGCCGAGGTCAATTTAGGCGTTTCATTAGAAATCCAAGGCTTTCGATTGAATAATACTTACAGATACGGCTTGGTTACTAGTAACGTGAAACCAGATCACCGAGTTTTCAGATGCTCAACATACAGTGGCCAACGACCGGCTTATTTTTATTGGCATAACTTTCATAACGCCAACGATTCAATCTGCAAGTGAATTACGAGAAACGTATAATGCTATAGAACACTTTGGTACGTTGTTGATTTTAAAGAACTAGAGGAAAGATGGCGGGCAACGCAACTGTCTCGCGTTTATTGGAACCCCCTTGACAAATATATGCCCACTTGAACTTTCATTGACCGAATGTGATGAATAATAACTTGCCAACGAGCAAAATGTGTATTGAAATATAATCTTGCCTCAGAGTTTGAGCGGAAATATTGAGATACAGAGAGAAAAGTTTAATAATATAAAATACCGAGGTTGGCATAACGCCTAGCCAGTTGCCCTGCTTTATGAAAATAAGAAAGGGCAACCGGATAATACGTATTGCGTAAGCATAAGCAATAGGGAGCCAACATTTGCGATGCAGTTGGCAGCTGCTTCCGCGACCGACGCGGGACTCTCACGTTCCTCATTCCCACTGTGAACCGGGAAGCGCTCTCTTGCCTTAATATGGTGGAATCGCAACCGCATAAGCCAGAAGACGGTCTGTACTGAAACAGAGCCGATACAATGAGAATGCACTCGCCCATTTCTGACACAGCTGCCTTCATAGGGTCTCAGCTCCAATTTTCAGAACAAATCATCATCATCATCATTTATTTATTTACTCTTAAAGACCCTTTCATGGTATTACATAAAGGGGGGGGGGGGGGGACAACAGCATCGATAACAGCTTAAATGTCATAAGAATGAAGACGAGCTTAAGGAATACAGTTGGATGCAGTTACCAACGATGTCTCAGTGCTCAGCAATGCTGGTAGAAAGCTGAAAATTGTTGCATATCAAAACTGCGCCCTATATTTTGGGATATTTGACGGTTTCCAGCCGTTCCTAGTCAGTGTGGAGGTTGTGTTTTGCACTGATTCACTTTAGTTCCTTGTCAAAGGTCACAGCGACTGTTAATCCCAGTTACAGTGACAGCGTAACGTAATTCGAGCTTATGAGGTATGATAAAATAAGGCCAGTATTAATTCTTAGCAGATATAAGCTCTACTTATCAGTTCTACCTTCCTTCATCTCCCTTCTGAACACTGATATTGAGGGGTAGTCATGGCAAACGTACGCTCCACATGATTCTAACGACTGATTTCGTTAAATGATAGCAGCTATACTACCTGCTGGCAGGTGACTGTACACCCAAAAACCTTATTTGAATTTGTGCACTGTTAGGGGAAATAAGCTCTCACTTCATATTGGGCCGCAGGCGATGATGCCAAGTCGCCAAATCCCTGCACTGACGTCGCGTGGTAAGGACGCCACCAACTGTGTGTAACCAGTGTACCAAACAATGCCAATGCGCTGCAAATCACAGTGCACATACAATGGATTATGATTTTTTTTTTTGCGCACACAACACGAAGACAAAACGAAGAGTTCACAAGGACCAGCGCAGACTATCAACTGACCTATCAACTGGTCAGTTGATAGTCTGCGCTGGTCCTTGTGAACTCTTCGTTTTGTCTTCGTGTTGGTCAGTTGATAGTCTGCGCTGGTCTTTGTGAACTCTTCGTTTTGTCTTCGTGTTGTGTGCGCAAAAAAAATTTTCATAATGCAGCCAAACCAGCTAGCCCGCCTTTCCGTTTTATTGCACGTACAATGGGGCGAGAAATTAGGTATTGAGTGAAAAAGGAAGAACAAAGATATGTAAAAGCGCTGAATGCAGGACGAAGTTCTCACAGATTAAAAAAGGTCATATGAAAGAGTGCAGTGCATAAAACGTCTGATTATATTCCCTAATGTTATTGAACATTCACACACGCACACAAAAAAGCGCAGTTTCGCCGCAAGGGTGAAGCAACAAAGGTGATTGCAACAAATTAGCACGTTATACGAAATAAGTCAACCGGTTAAATCCTTTAGGATCCAATCTCGCTTAACTGCAGAAAACGCTGGTGCAAGGCGCCAGGGAGCGAAACTGTTTACGTGCTATCTGTCGTCTCAACGCGATGTAAGCGGTGAGAGCACACCGCTCACGTTTACGAAACGTCTATACGAACCGTATACCAACCGTCTATACTATGTGTGCTGAAATAGCGGGCGTGCCAGAGCTCGCGACCGCGCCGTGTGATCAAAGTTCACTGTTGCTGCTCGAGAAACGGAGCAGCCCTATCGTTCCTTTACCGCTGACACCCCTTCATGCTCCGTCGCGCGATGAAAGTCGGTCGGTACGTTTCCTGTATGCTTCAGGAACAATCGACGACAAGACTCGTACGCAGGGCGATGCTACCACATGACCCTTTCGTGCGGCGGAGATGACCGGCTCGTTTCATCTCTGCTTCAGCCACGTTCGTCTTCAGCGCTTGCGCTTTTTTACTCGCGCGTAGGCCATGCGACGCGCGGGGGTATTTGTTATCAAGCTGAACTTTATACGGAACATGACGGTGACGACGACGACAACGGCAAAGACCCGACGAGAGTGTCAGTATAATTAACACTGCAATAAAAGAAAAAAAGAACAATTTTTGCGGTGCTATCATTTTGTTCAGGAACATTGACAATGAACTTCCGCTACGAAAAAGCCCGAGCAGCGTATTCGCTGAGGAGTCGGCCACGTTAATTGGACACAGTTCGCAATATTTGCCAGCCCACTCATTGATAGTGCGCCCTAGGCTTATCTGAAGTTCCCGGAAATGGTGAGGACACGGCAGGAAACTTATTTCCTCTGTGTTTGTGGTGTGTGGGTGTATCTATTTCCCCTCTTGTGCGCCGGTACAGTACAATTAATTAACGCGCGGTATACTCCTTCGCGTTGCAACAGAACAAAACGTCTTCGTTGAAAACAGTGACAGCCACACTCAGCAGTTTCGACGTGCTGCTTATTAGGGTCGCTTGAAAAGCTGTCGCACGCTACCCACGCCAACCGTATACAGGCTGTACGACGGGTATTTTTATTTACACTTCTCCGCTGTGTCTCTTCACCGCAGTCTGCGCAAGCTCAAATTATGCGTTAAAGAAAGGGCTTTGCCACGTGTAACTGCGATTCCCCCGTTTGTTCTCTCCATCTCTACGGATGCGACGTGAAGCCTTGTCTACCTTCGATTTAATAATTCCTCAAGTGTAGAGGTTCAAACCGAAAGTTTGAATTCCGGTTAACCTTCCTGCCTTTCTGTGATTTGTGTTCCTCCCTCTCTTTTTCTTCTATTGAGTTCAACTTGTCTCGCTCAGATGCCTGCCTTTGTTTAGCCCTAACCGGAAGTTAAGTGCCACCCGGAAGTAGGTTCTGTACAGACCGGAAGCAGTAAGCGCCTGTGATGGCGTCGTTAGTCGTTCACGTAGCGTTGCTTGGTGAATTCATGCCTTTCCGTTTTCCTGTCCTGCCTTTCGTACTACACCCAGGCTTATTTTGCGAGTAAACCTCGCTGCTTGTGTATTACAGCTAAGATGCAGAATCCGGACGCAGTAAACCACATCCCGCTCGCGATATGGCCATGCTTTCTAGGCGGAGTGCGCTTAACGCGAAAGCGTTAGACAGCCAGTGTCAGAAAATGTGCTGTCGGCGTCCGCGGAGTCTTGCTTGAGTTATAAATCCTAACGTATGCAAAAAATAAATGTCAGAATTCGAGCCGGAAGTGAACTTAAGCTGGTCTACAGATACCACCCGGGGTCGTGCTCATCCACTTTAAAGGCGTTTAAACTTTTTAAAAAAATAATTATAAAAAAGAACTTCCTTGCGCTTGTCCCTGGGTACCTAGCTTGTGAACGTGTCTCATTTTCGCGCAACTTTTAAAGACGATAGTCTTTCTTGGGATACTTAAACGCAAAAATTTTGGTCTGTATGTCTGTCCGTCTGTTTGTCTGTCGGTAACCCGATTCAGCTACTCGGCCAAAGTTTAACTTCTTTCTGAACGCCCAGCCATCTTGAACTGGTGTTCACGTTCATATTTGTGAACATATTCGATCAAAAAGCAAATACTACGCATTCTTGAGGCGCACCATTAATATGTAAGTGTCAGGACGTGTGTTCTTTATTAGAAAATACATAGGTACGCAATTCTAAAGACCCTAGTGTTTTTAGGCTGTCTCAGGCAAGGAAAAACATAGTAGTACGGCCGGCACAAGACTATCGTCTTTCGACGACATTTGCAGCGAAGCACGCAGATACGCGGCCAATTTTTTTATTTCAAGAACTTCCTTGGATTCATTACAGCCACCGACACTCTGGTTGAGTGTCCGATGCCCTCAGTCGCAGCTGTAGTGATAGCACAGACGTTTCAGGACTTTGCAATTCATGCTTGGACCAGCAGGACCGCAGAAGCAGCAGCATTGTATTGATTTCCCCTCTTACAAGCGAAGCTTAAGGTTCCTATAAGAAATTCTTTTCTGTTTTATTTTGCCCTAGCTGCGGCGCAGTGGTAGTACCGTTTATTTTTTCAGAGGTAGCGTAAGCTGTTTCGAACATTTACCGCCGCAAAGCCTCAGATAATGCGCCACTCCATCAACCTTTGCATCGCGTGCCACCGGGCAACCATTGACCATAATGACAGGGTTCCGCTTGTGTGGCTGAGTAATTAGCCGAAACAGCTCTATTACGCGTGAAGAAGTGGCTTTCTGGTCAACGTCATTGACGTATGACTTTTTTCTTATCACAGTTATTGTAGCTGTGGCTCGCAATCAGCCACGATTTTACGCTGTACGTGAACGAGTACTTCCGAATACATAGCGGGAAAGTGGACATGTCCGTCACTTCTTCCACAATAAATAGCGGAAGTCACACCACCCAAGTTTATCTTCCCGGATGTTTTATTTCTCTAGTGAAGCACGCTATGACTCACAGATTTCGTTGGTGGCGTCGTACGAGAAAACCCGGCGCCGGCGAGCGTACAGAAATGCGGACTTCGAATGTGCGCTGCACACATGCGTATTTGTATGCACCGTTTTCACATAATCGATGCTCTCTTCATCGCTGGCTTGTTGGTGATCAGCCAGTTTTTGATATGGCAATGAGATATTTCGTCGAGTTCACTTGTCATTTCACTTTGGCACACTTTTAGGCTAACTAGCCTAAAAAAGCGTGTCAGTTTCCACCGTGGTGGAAACTGACGCGCTCTTGTTAGGCTAGTTAAGAACAACAAAAGAACAAGAAAGTTTAACTTGTTTCAGTGTGCTATTACGCTTTTTTTTTTTTGTAGCTGCTCAATGTTCATTTTGGGTAACATTTTTGTTTGTTTGTTTGTTTGTTTGTTTGTTTGTTTCGCTGCAGAACTCATAGATATGGAGTAGCCGAGGCAACATGAAGCTCAACCCTCTCCACAGCAAGACAGATACAACAGAACAGAACAGAACAAAATCGGACATGCATTTCCAGCTTTTATCCCAAGCATACAGCTCTTACTCTTTCTGGCGATTCTTTCAGCTATCCATGGAAGCCAGCCGGCAAGGGCGCTAACAATATTAATAAATAATATCTGGGCTTTTACTGTGCCAAAACCACGATATGATTATGAGAGACGCCGCAGTATAGGGTTCTGGAAATTTTCGAGAACTGGGGTTCTTTAACGTGCACTGACATCGCACAGCACATGGGCCCTGATAAGGGTGTGAATGTCCGATTTCGCTTATACTTATTGCGAATAATTTTGTCACGTTGTTAACGAGGTTAACCGACGCATGCTATCGGGCGTCGCACAGTGCTTCCGGAAGCCGCGATAAAGAAGGGCACGCATTTCTTGCGCAGCGATTAGCATAACCGCTCCACATTATCTCTGACTCACAATAGCTCGTTCGCAAGCTTTGGATCAATAGAGCTAAATGGGAGCAAGCGATACTCACGTGGAGAAAAAATTTCGCCGTATAAAACATGCTTGAAGTTACCCCCCCCCCCTCTCGCACCCATCCCTCTGTAATCTCTTCCTAACTTATTGAAAAGCCCCGAGGGCCGAATGAATAAGTAGCTATCAAATAAATAAATGAAAAATGACTGGAATTTTTATGCGCTTAAGACGACCTAAAGGAGACAGCTTATGCGGCCATTTAAAGACGGTGCTCCTTCTCACGCGAACGCCACAATGACGAAGCCATAATATTCTTTTTTTTTTTTGTGTGTGTGGTATCTTTTCAAACCATTTATTGATCACACTAGATTCTCCCTCAGGGTGGAGCGTATAAGGGTATCGCCTTAATAAGTAAATTATCATTTTATGTATTAAACGCTTTACCTTTCATGCGCATCCTCAAAAATGTGGCAGTTAGGAAAAGGAAGAGAAATATGCAAATACCGTTCTCTGACGAAGATAGAATGCGATAAGGTTAGCGTGCTATTGGCTAATCCCGATTATTTCTATACTTAAGTGTAATGATAATGAAGAAAATAAGGAGGCATTATTTAACACAATATGTTCGAAGTTAGTGCGCTGAGCCCGCGTCAAAAGCAAATATCATTTCTTCAGCTAGCATGACGGGTTTCAGATAGGAGGTGTGTCTGGTGGCTGACGTCGTCAACTCACTCTCGTGCGAAAAAAAAAAGCACAAAACCACAAACAAAGGAAGCTGACAGGGTCCCTTTTGCATTAGCATAAGACAGCTTGAAGACGATAGCCCTGCCCAACTACTTCTACTACTACTACTACTACTACTACTACTACTACTACTACTACTACTACTACTACTACTACTACTACTACTACTAATGCTACTACTACTACTACTACTACTACTACTACTACTACTAATGCTACTACTACTACTACTACTACTACTACTACTAATGCTACTACTACTACTACTACTACTACTACTACTACTACTACTACTACTACTACTACAATCTTCTTCTTCTTCTCAGTCGATTGTATTGTATTGATCTGAGCTTGCGCCACGATTAAAACATATATAAAAATCTGGGGCACCTGACCAATCAGTGAAAGGGGGAAAGCATTGCAGAAGGATCGAAAGGTGGGCTAGTTGGTACTTCATCTTTTTTGTTCACTGAACCGGGAGCGTTCGTATTGTGTGATCCTTCCTGCGTCCGTTGTGTGTTCCCGCGCTCCCGGTTCAGTGAACAAAAAAGGGGGAAAGCTAAGCTTGGTGTGGCCGCGCCTTCCATACCGTTTCTTTTTTTTTTCTTTCTTTTTTTTCTTCTTGCTTTCCTTCTTTCTTTCTTTCTTTTCTTCATTCTCTCTTTCTTTCATTCTTTGTTTCTTTCTTTGTATACAGGAAGCTGCCCCGAGAAATATATCTTGCACTGTGGCAGCGGCCATCCTCGGAATGCTGTTCTCGGTGTGAATGGGCACGTCGTCTTTCATGTTCTTTCCACCGTTCGGGATCGATCATCATCTCGGCAAGCAGGTCATGCGAGAAAGCTCGACGGCGCGTTGATTGCAGCGTCAAAAACAAAACTAAATGTGGCTCGATGGCTACTCGGAGGATTCATAAGTCTTCCCAGAGTGCAGCAAAGACAGCGTACTCAAGTATGTTCGATCTGTATATCGCGACGTCACGTCATGCCACGACGATGGATGTGGTGCCATTGGCTGTCACTAAAGTTGAAAATCTCAGTGTGTTGGAAGAATACGGTTTATGAAGGAATGAATCGAGGGTGTTGTGAAGGGGTCTAGTAAATGGACTTTCTGATTTGCTCATGCTCTGGGACATTATTGAAAAACGAAAAAAATATATATACAGACCAACGGTTCGCAGCTGGGCTAACTGGATTATTTCTTCCAGTTCAAACTTGTCGTGCCGCTGAAAAGAATGGGAGTAGAATAGGAAGGAAAAAGAACTGGCCATGATGCCAAGAAGCATCGACCATATAGGTACGGTTCTTTATGTATTTACAGGACGTGGTAAATATATACAACACTAAGGAACTAAGTATGAAAGGCATGTCTTCCCAGATCACAACCATGCTAACCTGGAAACGAACCTCAATGCGTTGTTGTCACCTCTCTTTTAGGTGCGAAGCAGCTATTTGACTCACGTGTGTAACGCCGTACGTTACGTAAGTCCGTACGAATGCGCCGCAACGCGTTCCCCTCGCCGTAGGTGTTGGAGCGTTGCCAAGTAGGTCACGCTCCCCTCGCACGCTTCGCTCGCAGGTGCGCGCTGACGTCACTCTCTCCCTCACCCGCAGCATGCTCGCGGCAGCGCCCGCAGCTGCCGGCTGCTCCGCCCGCTCGCAACAACTCTGACCCGCCTCCCGTGTCTTTGCGTTTCAAACAAACGTTTACTCGAGTAAACGCTACACCGAGTTTCGCTTCAAACCGTTCTTCCAGCACCCGCGTCGACGCCCGTTTCAACCGGGTCAATGCCGTGCGCACCGCTGCTGCTTCGCATCCCATCAGGGTTCCCTTCGGGGAGATGGTCCAAGTTTTTTTTTAACACGAAACTGTTTTATGCCTTTCTCCACTAAGACTTCAGTGACGTATTTCCGTCACGGAAATGACGTCGAAAAAAATGCACGCGATAGGATGGCACAGAAAATTTTCAAGAAAACGTTTTCGTCAACGAGAGTCGAACCCCTGACTTCTCGGTCCGCGACAACAGATGCCGGGCACGCTATCCGCTGCGCCACCACCAAACGTTGGGAAGGTTTCCCAAACGCGCCTTTTATATCTCACACTTTCCTCTAAAAGTGCTCTTGGTCGGCGGTGTTGTGTTGCCGTCTGGGAACGGCAAAGTGAACCAATGCATCATGACCGCAGCCTCCGCGCTTAGCACCTGCAACGTGCCGTTGCTACGCGTCCGTCCCGTTCGGTGCACCTCCAATAGGAGAAGTGCAATTTTGTTTACACCTTAACACACCCCGAGGTGCTGACCTTAGCCCAAGCCCCGGCCTCGCTTATATCGCTCATAGCATCCATTCATATTAAAATAGCTCAGTAACGCTCGCCTGCCTCACCTGCCTGTAACACCGCGTTCCTCGCTTAAGCTTGTCACGAGAGAAATCGCGACTGGGCTACACTACGCTTATTGTGTTTCCCTCTAGCCCGGCCGTGGTGTGACTTCTTTCGTTAACTCTTCGTCATGCCGCGGGATGGCGACTTTAGCCCAAGTTCTGCGTCCAATCAGCGACGATTTTTGGATGTTACACTTCCTTCTCCGATTACGCTGTCACCGTTAACTACTACAGCTGCCACAAAGGTTAAGTCATTGATTCATGGACGTTAATCGTCGGGATGGAGATGTGCAACCAAGCGCCAACGTGGGTGCGTCCACCTTAAACGGTGCTATAGCTGCCAAAGGCCAATATATATTGTGCAAACTCCCATACATCAGTGTACAGCAGTCAACTATTCCTGTGGAGACACGGCTCACTTTCGTGTTATACCGATTCCTATGACGGGGGGAATCGACGATGTTTGTTTTTTGCTCGTTTTCTAGCATACATATTTCTTCTCGCTACAAGAGTAGTAGTGCTTTTGTTGTTGTAAACGGATAATTTTCTAATACCAGAGAGCAGATTTCTTTTTTTTTTTCTTTTTTTTTGCATTCCTTTACACCCTACTGAGCACTACGTGCGTACAAGAGCACTAATTTCTAGGTCACCGAGAAATGCCACTCACGGTCGTTTATTTATAGAAAACGGCACGAGAAACTTCAAGATATAAATTAAGAAATGTAAGTGCGCTTAGACACGGTGTGCTTCAATGCTGAAGTGGGGTTCACAGACTTAACAAAGGCCCTCAACCACACATCGAGCTTCAGGTTCACGCCTCTTGAGCACGAATCTCATCTCAAGTCCCCTCGATCCATTGTAGGCTTTTTTCCTAATCAGAGTGTGTTAACACAGGTATACGCAGAAGCGCAGACGCGACTTATCCATGGCATCCTTCGCTTTCGCAAGCGAAGTGCAAATCTACCTGCATGGGAATTAAATCGCCATTCAGGGATATTACGCAGTCTGAGCAAAAGCGCACACAGCTACGGGTGGATCGTCCGGAATTATTATTATTATTTGATTTGCATACATAGATACACAAGGACACAGAGGAAAGAGGGAAAGAGCAAGCTGGCAACTGCCACCTGGAGGGAATTACGTTAGATCAAATTAAGTAATGCCTCAGCAGTGTTTGAGGCTCCCTTTAAGGTCACGATTGCTGATGTGCACTGTGCCACAAAAGGCATAACACTTCTTTTGTAGGTTTTTTGATCATCCTGATGATGGCGTTTTCATTATCCTGGATGCGTAATCCGTATGCCGTCGCTGTGCTAAAGACTAATGATAGAATATTAGGCGTGCTAATACCGACCCAAGAAGAGGGAGAACTATAAGAACACAAATACAGTATTTTCTGCTTCTCTTCCCGATAAGAAAAAGATTACCCGTTTTTTAAATGCGAATGCATTTCTTAGTCGGGCTATGTCAGGCATCCGGCGTTGTGCGGCGTTGTCCGGCGTTGTCCGCGGCGGCGTCCGCGCGCCGGCAGGTGTTATCTCTCCGCTCTCACTCCCGCTCCCATAGCAACAGCTGCGGACGCGCGCGCTTATCCTCGCCCCTAGTAACCGGAGCATGTGGTGCGAGAGAGTGTAGGAGAGGGTAGGTGCAGTGCTTCGCCGCTCCTTCTCTCGCCGTTCGCTCTCTCTCCTCCCTGCGCCCCACTCTCCCGTCCGCTCGCGCCTCACTCTCGACCGTTCGCTGGCTGGGCGCCTCTCAAGGCGATGGCAGAAGTCGGTGAAGGCGAAATCTCTCGGCGCAAGAAATGCATTCGCATTTCCTCACGATTCCCTTCGGGGAGGTGGGGGGCATTTTTTTTTATTCGTCCTAATTTGCCACGTATATTCTCTTTAAAGCTACACCCTAACTCTCTTGCCGAGAACCGGGCGTTCCACGACTCTCTGAAGAGAGTATGTAATGATCTCTGAGACAGAGCAAAGGTGTATATCTATAGAAAGTTATACATGTGCAAAGTTAGGACACACCTATAAAAGTAACAACTACATTTTTTTTTCTTTTATTACGTCCATGCTGCTAGGCCCTACCTTTTTTCATGATGAATCGCTGCCAACAAACTTCAGTCGTTCTTTGGAAAGGCTAAGCTCCGTGTGTTCTTCCGTTCAGTTTACAAAATGGGCAATGAGGACATCCCGACGCAGTTCGTTCGCTGTAAAGAAATTGGTCTTAGTCGTCATGTAGGCGTTGATATTCTACGTCCGCAACCACCCAAAAGGAGCCGCCGATTCCCAACAGCCATCGGCAGTCTGTCTACATTGTTATAAGGCTTGTTTCATGGATAGTCTTTGTCCATTCCTGTCTTCTTAAGCAACCTCCCATCCAATCGCCAACAGAAGACCAGTGGGAGGCACAGATGACAAGCCCTAAGTCCGAGCTGGTAAACAAACTGATGAGCATGCTGGTGAGCATGCTAGTCTATCGGCTCAAGCTCAAGGTTAAGTTTAATGTTTAGTTTTTCTCTTTTTTTCTATAGTTGCTGCACTGCTGTTGCTTCAGCTGCACCCAGCTGCTTGTTCATCAGCTGCACTTAGGTGAATCAAAGCAGAAACTCCAAAATAGCGATTTTTTGGTCGAGTTGGTTCAGCATCTGACGTGGGGGAGCCCAGAAGCAGATCGGAAGAAAGTGCACAGGATTAGGGTTACCAAACACCCCCGATTTTGCGGGACTGTCCCGACTTTTCGTATAGCACACCCCGAGTCCCACGCCGTCCCTGTAGGGACAGCTATATTTCCCGGATTTCTTTCGAATCGTCCAGTAAGAAATTCTTTATGAGACCCAACACACGCCCAACAACGCGCGTCACGCTACGTAACGCGAAGTTCGCACGAATCGCGCGCAACAAAGCAATGTTACGGTGGCTAGCGGTGGCTAGCGGTGGCTAGCGGTGGCTAGCGGTGGCTAGCAGTGGCTAGCAGTGGCTGGAAAGGGGTTTATTCACTTCAGCTGAACTTTCGCGTGAAACTCGAGAACTTTTAGGAGTACATTCTCCAGCAAGAGGATGTGTTGCGAGCAGCACGTAGCCAGCTAAAGTAGTACTTCAAGAGGCCCAAAGAGTAAAGAAGCAGTGGACTTGTCTGGAAGATACTTCAATAAACAATAATTTCGCTGGCTTCCTATATTAGTGTACACCCCTCCCTTCCTCTGTCCCGACTTCCTTCATTAAAGAGTTGGTAACCCTACACAGGATAGGAAAGACGCGGGTTTCTTGGGCTGTGCACTTTCTTCCGAACAGCTTCTGCGCTTCCTTACGCAAGATGGGAGATTCTCATGAACCAGGCTACTACGTTGGCAGTAACTACTTGGACTTTGGTAGCCACCCACTTCTGGGCGTAAACAACCTGACCTAGGAGATAAAGTTTAATTCTCTCTCTCTCTCTACAATGCAAAGAAAAAAAATGATCTTTTGTCCATATTAACCGTATTTTAGCTCCGGTTATATCTTAACCCGCCACGGTGGTCTAGTGGTTATGGTGGTCGACTGCTGATCCGAAGGTCGAGGAATCGAATCCCGGCCGCGGCAGCCGCATTTTCAATGGAGGCGAAAATGCTTGAGACCCGTGTGCTTAGATTTAGGCACACGTTAATGAACCCTAGGTGGTCGAAATTTCTGGAACCTTCCACTACGGCGTCTCTCATAATCATACGGTGGTTTTGGGATGTTAAACCCCAAAAGATTATATTATCATCTCCGTTATATCAATTACCCGTCTGCCGAACAACTGTATGAAAAATATTCCTCGCAAAAATACGTGACTTGCACAGCCCCCTTTAGCGTGGAAGAAATTAGGGCGCGGTTGTCGGGCTTTTTAATGGCTTTCGAGGGAGGTTGAGTATCCTGACCTAAAATAAAAATAAGTTGTGAACGTTTCGGCTGCGCATCCATTAAACTTTTAAATCGTGCTCACCTTCTCTTTTTCTCCCCGGAATGGACATTAAAATGAAGGCACGTTTACCATAACACAATACAAGTTTCCACCTTGCTGGCCTTCGACGTCACGTAATCAACAGATCATTATGAGCACGTGACTAGATGCGAGATCAACCGTATTAGGTTGATTTTATATATTTTAGATCACGTCACTAGTGCGCTGTTCTGTATGCTGTCAGCAATACAGATTCTTGTGCGAGCTTACGTACCTTTCAAGAGAATTATCTTGAATGTGCTCGCCCAGTGGGAGTCGAACAGGGAAAAAATGGAGTGAGAACTTTCAGAGAAAGAAACATTTGTATTGGTGAGCTGAGAAAGCAAATAATAATAATAATAATAATAATAATAATAATAATAATAATAATAATAATAATAATAATAATAATAATAATAATAATAATAATAATAATAATAAAAATAATAAAAATAAAAAAGCAAGGCGACCCTATTGCAAGACTGAGGGGTGGAAATCACACCGCTTTACGTCCCTTCCATGTACAGTCAGCCACAAAGGTTTACGGACCACGCGAGCGCGTTCCACACTGCTTATCCGCGCCACCTAGCGGTGCGCCATCTACCGTCGACCGCAGCAAAGCCGAAAACGGGTCTTCTTGTTACTCACTGGTATATAAATTTTGCACTGCCGTGCAGCATGTTGTTAGCTCGTTGTTTTCACGCGAAGCGCATATGTGCGGCATGAGCGCCACACTTCAATTTTCATAGCAGAGTCAAAAGCTGTCTCGGCGAGCTTCGAACGGTGTGCCTTTGTGTAGATAGCACATTGTGACAAAGGTTGCGACTGATAACAGTTATGTTGATATTCTGCTCTTGAGATAGAAGTACATAGCCGCGGCTGATCAAGCGCGCGTCACGTTAAGAAGTGGAAGGTGGAAAATAAATATTTGTGCCCAGTAGGAAAATACCCAGGCAATCGATTAAGGGATGGATGCGTCCTTGAGCGCAGCGCTGCTGTTGATCGCCGCTGAACGTAGCGGAAAATGTCGCGAAGAGGCTCTTGGCCACGCGATCACGTGGTCCGTAAACTTCTGTGCTTGACTTTACGTTTTTTTTTTCGGCGCTCGGAGTTTCACGTGCTGCCGAAGCCTCGTAAAAAGCAGCGCGTGGTTGAGATCTGATCCGTCAGGTGGCGCAACGGGCCTCATCCAAATGGCTTTCTGTAATGTAATTCTTGTTTACACCTAATTTCTACCAATTATATGACAGCAATTGAGCTTGTGACGTACCTTAATGTCCACTCTATTACATAAAACCCTTGACCTAATCCATTCCATCAATTTTACATACGTTTTTATTTTAATCAGGGTTTTCGGAAAACTCCCCGCGGTGCTTGACAGGGAGGTCTGGAAGATAGCAAAGTGTCACTCAGAGGTCCCACCACTAAAAAAAAAAAAGTAAATAAATTAAGGGAGCTTAGGGGTGCCAAGCCTGAAGGAAGTGCGGAGCTGTGCAGCCTCCTTTGTTTCTCTTCTATTTTCTCTTTTCCCTCCTCTATTTCTTTTTCTTTTTCCTCTTTTTCCGTTTTTTTTTCTTTTTTTCTCTCGCTTTATTTCTATTTATTCCTTCCTCTCTCTTTATCTATTTGTTTCTCTTTCTTGCTCTTCCTATTTTTTTCATTTCTGTCTCTTTCAATTTCGCCCATGCTCCTTTTTTTTTCTATTTTTATACGTGATTTGTACTGACAGACGGTAAATGCGATTGCTTTGTTTTTATTAGCATTCTAACCTTTGTCCTGTGTAGTTCTCTTCTATATGATCGCATAGCAACCTGCTAGGAACGCTTAATTTCATCTACAGTATACATATGAATAAATCAGTCAGTGAAACGTGTTGCTTTGCTCATGGCTTCTTTTTTTTTCTGTCTGTATATAGCGCTGTTACTGCAGGAAAAATAAATGTACTTTGAGCTTGAACTCCATATTGGGCAGCGCAGTTGAAATTTGAGCATGTTAGTATATAGCGCTGGGTGAACGCCGACACTGGATGTGTACGCGTCTTCCCCTTGTGTCCGTGCTCACCGAACATCATTTTATTCTCCGCGTTGCTGTTTGCTGTTAACTCATAGCGTAATTTTACTTGCATCTCCAAGTGTACAGAAAGTTAACCGTCAACTCCGTCCCTACCCTTTCGCTGCAAAGCCTTTCTTTTCTTGGAGGATGTCGCTACAAAAGTGAAAAAAAAAAAGCACGTGATATCGAGCAACGCGGTTTGAAAGCAGTTGGCACAACATGGTTAAAAAAAAATGCAGGAAGTACTAAGTTTCCGAAGAAACGACGTCCTACACACAAGCCGTGTTTGTCGCATCACTGCTTCTTCGCGTACATCCGGTTTCATCACCCTCACTCATGTCCTTTGATCCTCTTTTTCTTCTATCAAGTTCCTCGCGTATTTGCGCAATATGTCCTGCGGGATTTTCACCCGTGTATGAACCAAGATTGCAGGATGTTCGTGAGACGAATGGCATCGCTGCGGCTCTCAAGGGATGAATGCTTAGTGAAGGCGGGCAAGAATCGTGACACGGATTGAGCATGTTTCTAGCTCTTCGCGCGCGGCAAGTTCTTTGCTGTCATATTTAAACTTTGTTTCTCTCCAATCGACCCGCCACTCCCAGCGCGGGGTGCTTGCCGGCCATGCGCCAGAGCATGCTCCGTTCCCTTGAGGAGCTGTTCCCGGGAGCGCCAATGCGGACGTGAATGTGCCCGGAAAATCAGCATAATGTGTGATGGTAAAACAACATGAGACGGTCGGTCTTTTTTTTTTTCTAATAACAAATACGACACTCGTGGTGGTGCCTGCCTCGTCGTTCCAGAGCGCTTGTATATAAGCAAAGAGTTGGCACTGTGCTGGTGTGCAAGCGGTTATACCGCCAAGGACGTGTGGTGTACATCTTGTGGCTCCTGTTATTGTTGTTGTTGAATAAACTTTATTTTGCCCAACGGTTGTGCCCGGGGCTAGGCTACCAGGGATCCACCGTTCGAGGAACATCTACCGAGTTCCTCGGCGACAGCCCTGTTAAACACTTGAGCATCTTATATTAAGGGTAGATGCGAGTCGAAAAACGCAAGTTTTTTTTTTCAAAAAATACGTATTTTTGTTTTTATTTGCTTTCAAAAGTTTAGTTTCTCTACTTTCACGACAAAAAAAAACTGACGATTGTAATTAAACTCGAAGTAGGTCAAAATTGATTTTAAAGAGCACAGCGTGGCTACTAAAAATCTAAGAAGTCCTGATTGTCTAGCGTCCCCTGGAAATTGTCACCTCGCTGCTTGCCATTGCATTTCGCATGAGGGGTTCACTAAAGTCACATGCTCAAAATAACCATGATTCCCAAGCTCTCATGATGGAATAAATCATCTTAAATGACAAATCTTTTGCGCATAGATGAGCTTTCACTTATACCTTTAAAATGCGTTTTTCTCAAGATACAATTCTGGGCAACTTCATGAGTTTTTACATCATGTTTTTGGTACTTCTAATAGCCAGATCGGGAAGAAATTTTGCTCAAATATTTTTTAACATGTGCAGAGTGCAAGTATATGCTTTAAAACTTGATATCGCCTCATATAATCATTACGAACCTAAAATAAGCAATTAGTATGGTCTGAGCATTCTAAGGCTTCTCACATTACAAATTTTCTTGTCCTTTAAAATGTCTTATACGTGCTTTCTTGATAGTTATTTGCATTCTACAGATAATGTGGAGCAATATAATCCAATAATGGCTCAGAACGATAAACATTTACTGGCAAAAGAAGAGTCTACAAAAAAAAAGCTATATTTTACACATTGTCGTGGCACAAAACGAAAACTGTACAACTTACTATAAAACTAATTACATATTTGAAATCAGCATAAAATCCTATATACACAGCAGAAATTTCACTGCCTTAGGCTACAGATTAACGCATCTTTTTTTTCCGAATCGCATCTCCCCTTAAGTGCGGATCACTTTAGGGGGCCGGGCTGTCGTATGTCGTCGTCGTCGCTTGGCGTAACGCTCCATGTGTAGCTTATTGAGCGCGCGCTCGCGCCAAGGAGAAGTGTTCTTCCTCTTGTTCTTCCTCTTGTTCTTCGAGCGCCTTGGTGATGATAAGTATGGAGCAGTTTAGGGGCCAGAGAAATAAGAAAGAAATAGAAAATAAAAAAAGGAGGAAGCCAGCGCGAAATAGAAAGAGATAGAACGCGAAAAAGTAGGAAGAAAAATAGAAAGAGCAAAAAAAGAGAAAGAAATAGATAAAGAGAGAAGAAGAAATAGATAGAAATAAAGAGAGAGAGAGAAGAAAAAAAGACAGGAAAAAACGGAAAAAAAGAGAAAAAAGACAGAAAGAGTGGAGGAAAGAAAAAGAAAACCCAAAGAGAAACAAAGCAAGCTACCCAGCTCCCCACTTCCTTCAGGCTTGGCACCCCTAGTGCGAAGCTGCCTTAATTCTTTTACACTACTCATACTCATAGGCCCTCACTCACGTTCATACTCACGCCTATTCACACACATAAGCACTCACTCACGTTCATACTCACGCCTACTCACACTCATGAGTACTCACTCACGTTCACACTCACGACTACTAACACTCATAGGCGCTCACTCACATTCATACTCACGCCTACTCACAAAGCATAAGCACTCACTCACGTTCATACTCACGCCTACTCACACTCATGAGTACTCACTCACGTTCACACTCACGACTACTAACACTCATAGGCGCTCACTCACATTCATACTCACGCCTATTCACACACATAAGCACTCACTCACGTTCATACTCACGCCTACTCACACTCATGAGTACTCACTCACGTTCACACTCACGACTACTAACACTCATAGGCGCTCACTCACATTCATACTCACGCCTATTCACACACATAAGCACTCACTCACGTTCATACTCACGCCTACTCACACTCATGAGTACTCACTCACGTTCACACTCACGACTACTAACACTCATAGGCGCTCACTCACATTCATACTCACGCCTACTCACAAACATAAGCACTCACTCACGTTCATGCTCAGGCCCACTTACACTCACAGGCACTCACTTACGTTCATACTCACGTATACTTACTCGTAGGCACTTACTCATGTTAATACTCACGCCTACTCACACTTACAGGCACTCACTTCCGTACCACACCTCACAGTCGAGAGTCTGCGCTGACAAGATGCATAGACACACCAACAAAAAAACACTCACATAGAACAGCAAACTTGTAACCAGCTTAGTTAATGTCGAATGGTGATACAATCTGGCAGAACACGAAAACTGGCGTGACTATCTTCACATTAGGCATGCATACATAAGGGCTAACGCGGAGAACGGAAGCGAGCTCGCTTATATACAACTGCCACCAAAAAAGTGCCACGATGCCTGCCGGCTCTATAGAATTACCGCATATTGCTCCCAGAGAAAGCCAATTGTTACGCACATGTTTTCCACGTGCCACTTCCCCGCTATTGGCCACGCGTACCTCCGCAAAGAGCTGCGGAGAAGCCGACTCTGCGGGTGCTGTGCGCGCAACGCGTTTTATCTCTTGGGTCTCGCCAGTTCTAGCGCTATCGCCTTTGGTTTCCGTGGTCGGACACGCGCGGTAGCTTTTGCAGCACAGACGCGTGCCATGTTTTGTGCGAGTCGCGTAACATTCCTGCTGTGCTGTGTCAGCGCGTCGTTTTCCAGCCAGACAGGGTGTGGGGTACAGTAGCGGTTTAAACGCATTAGGTGGAGCGGAAAGGCGTTTTAGTTAATACCGTGTGCACGCCGAGCCATTCGGTGCAGACTAGAACGGCTTTTGCGAATGGGAGTAGGAAATGCTAGCTCCGAGAAATGCAACAATGCCAGAAGTCGGATAGCGCCTGAAAAATACTGGGATTTTTTCTGTTTTCTCAGAGTATGCCGTTTGCTTTTAATCGCTTTTATAACAATTGGTTCGACAAGTAGCCTTGAGGAAGACAAGTACACTGGTCGAAACGTCGGCTCGAGCACACAAACCTTGTTGACGAATTTTTTAGGGGCGAAGCTCCTAAGGGTATGGGTCCTCCTCTGTAGTAGTAGTAGTAGTAGTAGTAGTAGTAGTAGTAGTAGTAGTAGTAGTAGTAGTAGTAGTAGTAGTAGGTAGGTAGGTAGTTAGGTAGGTAGGTAGATAGCCACGTCTAGTGGAATGTACCCACTCCACGTGATAAAGATGACGATGACGCAGTATAGTGGAATGTACCCACTACACGTGATAACGAATGAAGTATAAGCGCGTTCCAGTATAGTGGAATGTACCCACTACACGTGATAACGATGACGATGACGCTGATGACCATGAGGTATAAGCGCGTTCCAGACCACACTTCTCTTTCTGCCATGGATGAAAACGATCGAGCTTCGCCCACTCATCATCATTCACTTCGGGGATATGGCGTGATTTTTCATAACGATTGTAGCGCTTTACGTTCCACAACCACGATATGACTTTGGAAGACGCCGTAGTGGAAGGCATCGGAAACTTTGACCACTTGGGTCACTTTAGTGTGCACCTAAGCTTAAGCACGCGTGCCTCTTGCGCCTTGTTTCCTTCGAAATGCGGCCGCCGGGCCAGCAGGCCAGAGCTCATGCATTCCCTTCACAGATGATAGCTTCTCTTAACGAAGTTGCAGAATGCCTGGAGCATGAGAAGCAGTCTCCTGAGAAATTGCTTCTAGTGAGAGTACTGCGGAAGCGTTTCGTAACACGGTTAGCGTGCGAGGGATAGAATGTTATCACTCTCGGGAAATTTCTTCTTTTCGCTATTTTGGTGCCATCATGAAAACTGGAATTTTTTTTAATTGTTGTTCTTGCACTTTGCAGCAATTTCTGTCGCTTCGTAGCCCGCTCATAACCCCGCTAACAGGCCAACGTGGAAGCGCTGTGTAAGCGTAGAGAAACATAATTTGCAAGTACGCTGGCACAAAACCACCAAAGCGCATAAAAATGCAATCCCATCTTCCGTGCTATCGTTATAAGAAGCTCGTGGCGCTTTTGTAACAACAAGTAGTAAATAACGAAGAAGTGTGAATCACCGAAGTGGCTGAGGCAGTTATTTTTGGACAGCGTCGAATATTTGCGACAGTCGATTGCTGCGTTGCCCGGCTGATGACCTCTGTGCGCTGAAAGACGTTAACAACGCTGCGCTAATGTAGTCAAGCCACCACCAGGCCCCAATATCCTTTCCTTATCGAGTGCGAGTGCTTACGAAGTTAGAGTAAAAATGCCCAGTGCGCGTCGGCTTTGATCTATCGTTCCGGTGTTCGTGCGAAATTTAATAGGTTACGTCACTCTTTCGACTGCGTTCTTGGTCTGCCGGTCTCTGTCATTGTACGCGAACATCTATTTCTACTTGAACTCGGAATCACGTGACCCGAGCAGAAACGTCACACATGACGTCATACCACCACCGTAAAAGTCGAATGAAAGTCAAGGTTCCGCCTAAAGGTTCGTTCACACCTGCGGGTGTAGCACCGGTCGGTCGACCAAGTTAATTCGCAAAGCGACTATTGCAAAGCGCTTTCCTTGGCTCAGTCGCTCGCTGCTCAATCTTAGGGACGAAGCACCTTCGAGTCCAGGCTTGTCCGTCCACGTCCGTGCCCGTCACGTGAAGATTCGTGGATGTGAGACACACAAAAAAACGTTTAACAATAGACTAATAGCAATCATAACTTTGACAGAACAATATAAAACACCTAGAAGCACAAACCCTTTGTACTAGTCGGCGACTTCAACGTACACATTATGGACCTTAGGACCTAGCTTTGTGGTCGACGCTTACTGTCCACTGTCATGGTGGTTAGAAAAACGTTCCTATAGTCGAAACATATGTGTGTACGGGAGTCAAAAAAAGTTTACAATACACGAACAACAGTCATAATTGTGACGAAACAATATAAAACACCTCCAAGCACAAACCCTTTATACTAGTCGGCGACCTCAACGTAGACATTATGGACCTTTGGACCGAGCTTTGTCTTCGACTCTTCGTCACTTTATGTCAGTTTACGTCACTCAATTTACATTATATGGGGCAACGCTCGGGTAACATATGTGACACACAAGAAAAGGTTTAACAGTACACTAATTTCAATCATAATTGTGACAGAATATAAAACGCCTCCAAGCACAAACCATTTATTCCAGTAGGCGACTTCAACGTAGACATTATGGACCTTAGGACGTAGCTTCGCCCACTCCTCATCATGCACTTCGTGGAGATGCGTGGATTTTTCGCTGTCGCGCGGCTGCTGTCGTAAACGTGTCAACCAATCAGATGCGCACGAACAGAAGGCCCGCTCATTTCCCGGAGGCAATGACAATGCGAGCCATACTAGAACACAGGGTTGCCATTGGTGGTTACCTTTGCACCAAATTGGCTTACTTTACGACCCCTTCTGGCGACAAAAATTTTCAGCTTGGCGCCACGGCTGTCTGGCTACTTTGGACTTCTTTCTTGGCGCATGTAGTAGCCATTTTTTCTTATTATTTGCAGATAAAATACTGAGCAAGACTAAAGAATAGCCGCTGTTTCCAAACTTTGCTGACTTGCCAGCCGCTCGTACTTCACGGGATTAAAAAAAATTTTTTTTCTGGCAGTCGAATCGTGAAGGCAATAAGCTCTTTTTAATCAAGGCCATTCGACGATTACATGAAAAAAGTCGCAGTTTCGCCGCAAGGGCGAAGCAATGAATGCGATAGCAACAAATTGGCATTTCACTTGAAGAACGGCAAGCAGATCGAAACTTGGAGCGCACTGCTCCACATCGCAAAGTATCGATACTTTGCCAGCGTCAGTGCTTGGCCCGTGCCACGGGAGTGGGGAACAATAACTTACGCCGTCAAGCTTCGCGGTCGTCCCTATTTTTCCAGCATCACTAATGCCGGAGCCAGGATCGCCAGCGACGTGCTGCTTCAGCAACAGCAACGCCATTTGTCGAACTGTGAAGATTTTCCGTAGCTATACTCTCAAAAATACTTAGTGCGGTGCTGTGTCATCGGCGCAACTTCTTCCTGAAGAGTCCTTCAGAGTAACAAAAGGGTTTACTTCAAAGTACTTCACTTTCGCCCGTGTGTCAGATGAGGAAGAGGTGCTTTGGGGCCACCCCAATTCTTTACCGTCATAACAACGTGATGATAATTATACGTATATTTCTTTCGTTTGCGATGCACATATAAACTACTTGTACAAGGCGGTGTGTGCACAGGCCGCATTTTTCTGAGCCACTTATAATACGGACGTGAAGCTTTCATGGAACGGTGTTCGTGCAACTTCGAGTTCGGAGTTTTCGGCCAGAAATCCCCGCATCATCCAGGTAACACAGGCAGATTTCCCATTTGAGGCTCCGCAAGACGGTGGCCATATATCTATCAAATGTTGCTGGAGCATTGCACAAGCCGAATGGCATAACATTAAGTTCAAACAGAGCGTCGGGCGTAGCAAAAGCTGTCTTTTCTTTGTCGGTTGGATCCATGGGAATCTGCCAATAGCCAGATCGCAAGTCCACAGATGAAAAATTGGACGTTGAATGCAGGCAGTCGATGACTTCATCGATGCAAGGAAGCGGGTACATGTCCTTCTTAGTAATAGAGTTCAGACGCCTGTAGTCAACACAGAACCTCCAAGACCCTTCTTTTTTCTTGACGAAGATCCGTGCAAAATGATAGGCGCTGCCGACTCACAATGCTCGGAAAATCTATTTTGTCCAAATATATATCCACCACTCCCTGACTATGGTCGTCGCACAATGACTTTTCAATGTCCCTTTCAAGGTTATAGCGACATCTCCAGATATTACTTAACCATTCTTAAAACATGGGGAAGGGGGGAGGGTAGGAATTGGAGTGTAATACATAGGGCAATCTCCCAATGCACGAATCCGTTGAATCTTACGTTGCCTGTGGGCTCCAGCAACTCAGATCCTCCTCAACAAAACTAAACACATGAGCAGACCCTCAGAGGCAAAATTTATTGTATGGCCCTTAGACATAAAGGCTTTCTCAAGAGCATCTCTGCGCCAAGTCATATCTAATGAGAAGTGCGTCCTAGCTGGAACATATAATGCGCAAGCGACTTACGAAATAACTCGTATCTGTTGTTACGAAGACAATTTCGCCATCACGTCGCTCAGCCTGCGGACTCATTACAGAAAATTGCGTTCGTCGGTGAACAGGGTCGAAGCAGCCGGGGCGTCTATTATAATGAGACGCTGTCAACGAGCGCGCAAGGACAACGCGGTAATGGGCACCCGACGAGTTTCTGAGGGACGTGATGAAAGGATGTGCGAAATGTGGGACGACATTCAGCGCTCAGGAGAAGCTCAATTAATTTTCTCCATCAGTGTAACAAGTTTGTTTTCAGCTCGGCCTGGTTGCAATAGCCGTAAGACACGCATTATATATATATATATATATATATATATATATATATTTTTTTTTTGTCAGGATAATTTTCTTCCTGGCTATTCGGTTAATGATATCTATGACAGACGCTTTAGGCCAGGTACCGGCCTTTTCCGGCGTTCGAATTTATAACACATTCCCGTGATAGATAGATAGATAGATAGATAGATAGATAGATAGATAGACAGATAGACAGACAGACAGACAGACAGACAGACAGACAGACAGACAGACAGACAGACAGACAGACAGACAGACAGACAGACAGACAGACAGACAGACAGACAGACAGACAGACAGATAGATAGATAGATAGATAGATAGATAGATAGATAGATAGATAGATAGATAGATAGATAGATAGATAGATAGATAGATAGATAGATAGATAGATAGATAGATAGATAGATAGATAGATAGATAGATAGATAGATAGATAGATAGATAGATAGATAGATAGATAGATAGATAGATGGGCTGGCGGGCGGGTGCGCATTAGTGTTGGTGGGTGTGTGTGTGTGTGCATTTTGGAACAGCGCAAATAAGACACAGGTACACAGGCGAGTGAGACGATAAAGGCGCTAAAATGCATTCATACCAACTAGCTCGACTTTCCTCACTACTGCGGGTGTGTGTGTGTGCGTGTGTGAAGTTGCCTCTGTAGTCCTACATTCGATAGCCACGTAGCTCTCTATAGCGTCAATGATTTTTCCGGCTAGAAGTACAGGAGCGCGAGAACAAGAGAGGAAAAATTAATATTAGCTGCGGGTCATACCATCCTACTCTCGAGGTTACTATGCACTCTTCATGAGAATGAGTGGCGGGCCACAAGGCTCCAAAAAGGCCACGCGAACGCCATCGCTTATAAGTGTGGTTTACTTATCGACTTTGCGTATACTGCTGTTGATTTTGCAGCTGGAGAGCTTTAGAGACGAAAGAACCTGAGAGCGGCCGCGCATATAGACCGGCGTAAGTTCGTGGAATAATTAAGTCTTTAACGCCAATGGCATATTACGTCCACAATAATACCGAGAAGTTCTAAGGATGTCTGCGTAATTTTAATCAAGCGGCTACCGATACGAACCTGAAGTGTTAGGCGGCGAAGCTCGGATATTGTGCTTCGCATTAGGCTAAGATTTTGCTAAGAGAAAATAATTAATGTAAGTTTTCCGCGAAACGAAAGCTACGTAGTAAAGAGCAAAAAAAGATGCGAACTAAAAAAAAGAACTCTAGCGTCCTTCTCCGTTACCGAATCCTTCGGTTTTCTGTGGCCGTGCTCTTCACTTCTTGCCGCTTGTCCTGCGTTTCGGTTCTTGAATGTATCAATCAAGAAGCCATCGGCAGGTTGTGGGTTCAGTCCCCACCGGCCACTGGTTGTTTTTCTTATTGCGATAGCAATTATATGGACACTATCGGCTGATTTTTTCCGTCATTATCGCCGTCGCCGTGGTGCCCCGAATATGTAAGATATATATATATATATATATATATATATATATATATATATATATATATATATATATATATATATATATATATATATATATATATATATATATAGGGCACAAAGAAAAATAAATCAGCGGAAAAAAGTTACAAGGCAACGGGGATTCGAACGAGCGACCCCTCGCTCCGCAGCGTGCTGCGTTAAACCACTCAGCCACACGCAAGGTTTTCTCTTTTTTTTTTTTTTAGTGAGGCACCCGCCATGCATGCGCCGGCGTAATAACGGCAAGCTATTTATAGACACAATTTACTGCTGGCGGTATGCAGACCTCGCAGAAGCTTGAGCGTGTTTTCTATCACGCAACGCTCCTACATTCCCTTTCAATTTGAAAACTGCCCTTGAGACGCGCATGAAAGAGGGGCCCCTTTCTGTACCCACTCGTGATGTAGAACGGAAAAAAAAAAAAAACCCATGCACACCTAAAGTTCTTTCCTCAGACGCCACAGCGTGGCAGGACACGCAGAGGGGTTATTCCGCGCACCACACTTTAAAAGAAGAAGAAATATCTAAGAGCGTAGAGTTCTGTGTTGTCGACACTTGCAGCGCGTTGCTCGAACACGAAGGCGTAACAACTGTGATAGCTTTTAGTTCACGCTTCTCCTGTGTATACTTGCGCGTCCTTTTCGAGCGTCCTTTGTGCTTCATCGGGAAGCTGAAAGTATCGAGCTGCTCGTCGATCTTCGTCTGATATTCCAATTTCTTGCTATCGCATTCATTGCTTCGCCCTTGCAGGGAAACTAACTTTTTCTCGAAAGCCAACCCTGGCTTTCTAAAATGATTAGAGAGAGAAGCGATTGGCAGAAATCTTAAGCAGGAAAGCATCAAGATCAATAAAGCAGGAACAACAATGAAGAAAATAGCAGGGGCGCTGTAGCGGGAGCAATTTACCAGACTACGATGAGATGTTCACAACCACAATGGCTTGGATTTCCCGGGCGTCAGCCCACTCAATTACTTGGTGGACGTTGAGGCATACCTTACCAGGGGGGTGTATTTGGATACATGTTACCACGTGATACATAGTTCTTGTGCGCCCCGCATATTGCTCCGTGAACCCGGATAAATTATGATTGAAGCTATGGCAAGGGAGACTTTTTCATTATTAGGTGCGAAGCAGCTATTTGACTCACGTGTGTAACGCCGTACGTTGCGTAAGTCCGTACGAATGCGCCGCAACGCGTTCCCCTCGCCGTAGGTGTTGGAGCGTTGCCAAGTAGGTCACGCTCCCCTCGCACGCTTCCCTCGCAGGTGCGCGCTGACGTCACTCTCTCCCTCACCCGCAGCATGCTCGCGGCAGCGCCCGCAGCTGCCGGCTGCTCCGCCCGCTCGCAACACCTCTGACCCGCCTCCCGTGTCTGCGTTTCAAACAAACGTTTACTCGAGTAAACGCTACACCGAGTTTCGCTTCAAACCGTTCTTCCAGCACCCGCGTCGACGCCCGTTTCAACCGGGTCAATGCCGTGCGCACCGCCGCTGCTTCGCATCCCATCAGGGTTCCCTTCGGGGAGATGGTCCAATTGTTTATTATTATTATTATTATTATTATTATTATTATTATTATTATTATTATTATTATTATTATTATTACAATTGCACGAGGACAAAGACGAAAGAAGATAGCAAAATAAGGAAAGGCAAAAAAAATGTGACAGTTTCGCCACAAGGGTGATGCAATGAATGCGATAGCAACAAATTGGAATGTCACGCGAAGAACGGCAAGCAGATCGAAACGTGCAGCGCGCTGCTCAAGCACAAAGGACACACGAAGAAAACGCACAAAGGACGAGCGCAGCCGGAATGACGGAGCGTGATTCGCTACCGAAGCTTCAATCATCCTCTTGTACTGATGAATATTAATAATTAACATTAACAAATTTATGGCATTTATTTCACTTTTTTTCTAAATTGCAGCATTCCTTTGCGAACACATTTCTGTAACTTACGTGCTGTTTATTATGCGCCAGAGCCATGTGCTTTTTTTTTTTTTGCTGTATTTTTTCTTATGCGCAAGAGACGTGGCTCTTTTTATGTTGCCATCAACTGTAATTTGCTTTCTTGTCACGATTATTCCTAATATTTCTCTCTAATTTACTTTATATGCAACATTGTTCTTCAAGCACGCGATTGTTGTGAACACTTGTGGTTCTCGCGTATCATTTTTCTGATCTCATTTGTCAACATTCACCGATCAGCTTTCATTCGTCGCAAAAACTGCGCACCTTTAAGCACTCGAACTAGCACAAGCGTTTACTGCGCAAGAAAATAACGCCGCATAATAACCTTTTTGTCAATTTAGCATGCACAATATATATGTTTTGAAACTGGAGTTTCTGCAGGTGATGGAGGACTATTTTTGGAAGGAAGCCTCAGGTTCTAATAGAGTACCACGTTTCGTTCCTTGTTGCTGGGGACACACGCGCGAGGTTGTTATCCTATAAGACACAATTATTTTCAGGAAATGAAACCTGAAACTAGTCCATGCAGGAGTGCACCGAACATGGGTTCATATTAGATGATCAGGAAAGGAAAAAAAACAGCGCTTTTCTTTTCCTGCTTACATGACCATGTTCGCTTTGTGTGACACTCTGTTCTGTATCTGCATCCGCAAATGCGCAAGACATGTTTATATTACCTCAAGCTCCTCCTCCCCCCCCCCCTCGCCACGTCCGCTATAATGATCTTAGAGCGAATGCTGTAAGGAGTGGGGGGAAGAATATATATATTCGATCGGCCACTTGGCTCACTCCTGCGTAGTCTATGATGTTGCTTACACAACTCACTTCTTGTGCCGCACCCAAATACGAACGTCCCCACACTGCGACCATTGTGACAATTCCAATACGTCAGTGGAGCATATTATAGAATGCCCGCGATATGACGAATAACGTGTTAAAATGAGTGATCGGTTGAACAGCCTCTACAGACGACCACTTACAATTACCAAAGTCTTTGGACCATCACCACGTAGTGATAACTCAAAGACGCGCAGAGAGCACTCGTCGTGATTTTTATTTGAACGCAAGTTTTATTAATTGTTTATAGTTGTCCTTATGACTTACAAGTTAACATATCTCATAGTCACGATATATGTAAGTGTATGGAAAACTACCTGTACGGACCCTATCCTCGGTGTGACCACACTGTATGTACTGGACTATGAACTCTGCTCATTCTTTATAGGACACATACTGTATATGTAGATAGTGCTTCTGATTATTATTGTAATTTTCTTATTATTTTATTTGCCGTAGTTTTTCTCATTTTTGTGTCATGTTGATGGCATAGCCGGCTCTAACGTAGCTTACCTTTCCATGTTTTTTTTGTTGTATAAGTAAAAAATATAGACATATTCCTTCACACAAAAATATACAGCCTTGCTTGTCCTCTCACCGTCCCGTCTCAAGCGCTGTTTGTTCATGGTCCCTGATATGCTTTATCATCGTCATATTCATAATCATCCTGACTACGCCTACTGCAGGACAAGGACCTCTCCCATATACTATATGCTTTACAAACATCCAGCGATTCCAGAAATTACAGAATTTTCCCAGGAATTTGAATGTCAGATCCCAATATTGCCAAAACACCTGAAATTTTCCTTCAAAAACATTGTCTAATACCGTAGTAACCATTTTTTTTTCCGGCACAGTTCCACAATTGCTGCGTCGGGGTGCTGTTCGAGACGACCCTGCACTGAACCGACATCACATGCACCTTCATTATTCATTCAGAAATCCGCAACACATTTTTTTTAAATCTTTGTCAACGAGCGCTGTCGCACTTCCGAAATCAATTTCGTGGTCGAAAAGGAGCAAAGCGTTCATTCAGGAAATGGTACGCGTAGCCAGACAGCTCTTCGGCCCGAAATGACTCGTCGTTTGAGTAACATCTTTTTTTTTTCAGCAAGTTCTTCAATGAACTGCGTTTTACGACCAGCTTCCTTCGCAAATAAAGAAATAAAAAATATATTTGCGCGTCGTCATTTGCGATATTGGTAAGAAAGGCGGGACCTATAGCGTGTTTCTTCTCGGCGAACCTTCTTTTTAGGAGCGAAGCTCCTTAGGCTGGTACCCCGCCGTCGCCGTCGCCGTTGAAGCTCCCTGGCACCGTGCCAGCTGTGGCGTCTCCCCCTCACGCGGGAGTATAAATGAGCTTTATGAGCGCTGGAACACGGATGGCGTCTGCACGATGCGCAAAGCGCGAGAATACGAACGCATGCGAAACGGAGGCAGATTAGTCTCCCTCTCCCTCTTTCTTCGACTCTGCCCTCTCCCCTCAAACCGGCGAACGCGCGAAACCATCGCTTCACCCTGTCGTCCGCCCAATGGTTGGTCCGTTGCGTGGACAATGAAACGCCGGGCGCCAAACGCCGCGCGCGTCCCATTTCTAAGGAGCTTCGGTCATCGGTTGTATTCGTACACGGAACAACTGCTAGTTTTATAGTTCTTAGCTTGAAGTCAAGCGAAAGGCAGTCCTCGTTTGCGATGGAAACGTTGCAGATGCCATGGGCAGTTGGAAGTAACATTATGCCAAGCATTTCTGCAGGCAGCTGGTCTCCCGACTGCAAGAGGCTTCCATAACACCTGACCTTTGAGCAAAGGAAGTTTAAGCTTTCTCTCCCTCTCTCCCTACCCCCTCCTCCTTCCTTTTCCCTCCCCCCCCTCTCTCTCTCTCTCTCGAAGAATGGGCAAACATACATACCTAATTTAACAGTAGTGAGATTGCAAATAGCCAATGAGATTGCAAATAGTGAATAATGGCCAACAAACGACGGCCTGGGAATTAGGTAGCCAAACTATCGTAAGTTAAAAAAAAACGAATAAGCTGTTGAATAATGCGTTAGTACTTTATTCATACTACCCACAGCGCCTGGTGGCATTACAGGGGGGGGGGGGGGGGGGTACATACATATAATACAAACATGAAAGCAGAATACAAGAAATGTTTGAGCATGGCATACTACAGTATTACATTTCAAGGCAACAAGCAAACATACAAACTCAAAGCGCGGCAGCGAAGCTGGCGTTATCAGCAATATGCACAACAGCTGATGGTAGGCGATTCCAGTCACGGATGGTTAGGGGGGGGAAATGAAGTTCTGAGTAGTTCAGTGCGGCACTTGTGTTCGCGCCCACTTTATGCGCATGGTCCATACGGCTGGATATATAATGAGGTCGCAGAATGTAGTTATCGCGGTCTATGCCAGTTCTAGAGTTATATAAGTTGTGGAAAAACTTAAGTCTCAATTTTTTTCTTCTTTCGCGAAGTGACTCCCATCCCAATGTATGTTTTGCAGCGGTCATGCTAAGCTGTCTACTGTAGTTATTCAAAACGTATCGGGCTCCAAGATTTTGCCCTTTCTCAAGTTTGTCCCTGTCAATGTCTGTTGGAGGGTCCCAAACCGTACAACCATACTCCAGGATAGACCATACATATGTTTTGTACAACAGATCACGAGCTTCTTTAGGAAAGAGCTTGGTATTCCGTCGCAAAAAGCCCAACATTTTGCAAGCTTTCCTCGTGATGCGATCAACGTGATTGTGCCAAGACATGGTCCGTGTTAGACAATTTCCGAAATATTTGAATTCTTGGAACGCTATCCAAACGAGATTGGCTGATGTAATATGCCGTGCGCTGTACCGTTTTTCTTCTTGTGAAATGCATGTAAACCGTTTTTTGCGTGTTTAGTTGCATGTTCCATTTCTTGCACCATGCATAAATTGTTTCTAAATCATTCTGCAAATGTTTAGCATGATCTGAACAGGTTATTTCGCGGTACACAACACAATCGTCAGTGAATAATCTCATCGTTGACAAAACATTTGAAGACACATCATTGATAAAAATTAGGAAATAACAAAGGACCAAGTACCGACCCCTGACGGACGCCGGAGGTTACTTCAACGACATCCGAGCTCGCTCCATTTGTTACTACGTATTGTGATCGCCGTGTGAGGTACTCCTTTATCCAGGCGATCACTTGGAGATTAATGTTGAAACAATGCAGTTTGTAAACTAATAGATGATGATCCACAACATCAAAGGCTTTCTTGAAGTACGACGATAATATAAGCCACGATCACGAATAATATCACGCATTGCGTAAATTATACAGTTTACTATAACAGGAAAAACGAATTTACCATTATTTTTACATTTTACGCCGAGAGCAAGCAAGGGGACATGATTCAATGACTTTCCACGACTGAAGCTCCTATTTCGGCCAGAATTTTCTATTCTCCACGGGGAAAGTAGTTCCACATGCGCCATTGCTTGTTTTTCTCAAACTGAACAAGTGCTGCTAGGCGGGATGGTTGGTTCATGTCGTTTAAGGAATAAAAAGACAACGCATAAACGGGACGGAGCGAAAGAAGCACCCGTCCTTGTTTTTCTCAAACCGCATGAGTGAACCGGAGCGCAACAAAGAAGCATCTACGTACCATGAGGAGTAAAAAATGTGCGGCAAGTTTTGTCAAAGAAAGTGCGAACAGGCGGCAAACAGCATGCGTTCTGGACGACTCTTTCACTAAAGACGGTATCAAAACTTCCGCACTTAGATCGGTGACGTCGCTGTTTTAAATGCGAATGCATTTCTTAGTCGGGCTATGTCAGGCATCCGGCGTTGTGCGGCGTTGTCCGGCGTTGTCCGCGCGCCGGCAGGTGTTATCTCTCCGCTCTCACTCCCTCTCCCATAGCAACAGCTGCGGGCGCGCGCGCTTATCCTCGCCCCTAGCAACCGGAGCATGTGGTGCGAGAGAGTGTAGGAGAGGGTAGGTGCAGTGCTTCGCCGCTCCTTCTCTCGCCGTTCGCTCTCTCTCCTCCCTACGCCCCACTCTCCCGTCCGCTCGCGCCTCACTCTCGACCGTTCGCTGGCTGGGCGCCTCTCAAGGCGATGGCAGAAGTCGGTGTCGGCGCAAGAAATGCCTTCGCATTTCCTCACGATTCCCTTCGGGGAGGTGGGGGGCATTTTTTTTTGGGGGGGGGGGGGGGGGGAGGGGGGGGGGGGGACTCGTGCCTTGGGACATCTGCTATTCAGGTGACGGATGTTTTCATTTATTTCAGTATACTGTTGTGCCTGGGATCTCGCAATTGCGACTCTACATTTTCATAATTTTTTTTTGGTATTGCGTTATGTACAGCAGAGTGCTGGAAGGCACTGCTCCAATGGGATTCGCAATACAATTCCACCTTCGAGTCCCAGGCGGGGCGAAGAAATTGCAAACGTGCCACACGTGCCTCGGAGTATTTGCACGAATTCAACCTTGAACTGCAGTAGATTGCCTATTTCATCAAGCTGCTTCAAATTTCAATCTGAGACACTATGGAAATATGCAGCACTCGAAAGCACTCGGCACCGGTTTCGTCCTCGAATTGGTTCAAGTGCTCAGTTTTTTAGTTTCGGAACTCTCTTTATTTCACGGAACTCATCGACGCGATGAAGAGAAATTCAGTGACGTAGGTAGCGGCCCGTCCCCATGTTTGCACGTTATCGCGAAGAGCAGTCTAAATTCGAGAACGAAAGCATTCTAGCGCTTTGTTTCCACGATACTCTTGCCGCGTTATTTTTCGCAACGCTTCGTTGCAAACCTTTAGCGCGTGAGTTATGTAATCTTTTCTTATTTGTCACATTTAAAAAAAATGCTTTCAAGCATACTTCGGTGGCGCAAAATTGAAAATTTTTGCGCGCCGCTGAATTTCTGAACGCGTGCGTTACTACCTTTGCGCAAGAGACGGGGGTGGAGGGGTTACCTCCAAAAACGGTGCCTCTGTACTGTTCAATCATACTCTGGCTTAGCTCTTTCAAAATGCTGCATGCAAAATGTGCTGCGGAGCAAAACTGTTCTGTTTGGTGTTTTCATTACATCCCTTTAAGGTATGGATGTGAAACATCCATTTACATAACATCGTTTTAAGATATAAAGGTGAAGCCCAGGGTTCGACTGAAACCCGTCTGCTAGTGAAAATTCATGGCGGGAAATAACAACCGCCGACCAATCGTCAAAACACAAGTGACGTTTCGGCCCCTCTACGGGGGGCCTTGTTCACAAGGAACAGTTCATTGCTTTTGAACAAGGCCCCCGTAGCGGGTCTGAAACGTCACTTGTGTTTTAACGATTGGTCGGTGCTTGTTATTTCCAACCAAAATATAGAAGTGTACTATGCTAAGTCATCATCATCAGCCTGACTGCACTCACTGCAGGGCGAAAGGCCTCTCCCATGTGCCTGCCAATCAACCCAGGTCCTGTGCTTTCTGCTGCCACGTTATACCCGCGAACTTCTTAATCGCATCTGCCTATCTAACGTTCTTTCTGCCCTTTGCGCGTTTTCCTTGTCTTGGAATCCAGTCTATTGGTCTTAATGACCAGCGGTTATCTTGCCTGTGCGCTACATGTCCTGTCTATGCCAATTTCTTCTTGATTTCAACTAAGATGTCCTTAACACCCGGTGTACTGTGCGACGTCAGTACACGTAAAAGAACCCCACGAGGTCCAAATTATATCGAGCCCTCCACTACGGTACGCCTGATTATACTATCGTAGTTTTGGCACGTGAAACCCAAAAGTTGGTATATTACCTTTTTAGGTATACAGTATGATCCCCCCTTCTTTTTGTATACCCGCCGGTTATACTAGGACAAGCCTCTCCTTTGTGCTCCGTCCCGTTCGCGCTGAAAAGTTTTCAATATGAATCAGTTCCAACTCGCCCACCTATCTACTTTACTGGACAAGCCAACAAGAAACATACTTGTTGAAAGCGTAAGAGATAAAAGCTCAGATCTTGCAGCACATATTCGCCTACCCCCACAGAATCCTCCGCCGCGCGCAAATAAAGGCAAGACGCACTGTTACATAGCAGTTCAACACACAGGAACTCAGTGAATGTAAGCGTCAAGATGTATGTATGTATGTATGTATGTATGTATGTATGTATGTGTATGTATGTATGTATGTATGTATGTATGTATGTATGTATGTATGTATGTATATGTATGTATGTATGTATGTATGTATGTATGTATGTATGTATGTATGTATGTATGTATGTATGTATGTATATATGTATGTATGTATGTATGTATGTATGTATGTATGTATGTATGTATGTATGTATGTATGTATGTATATATGTACGTACGTACGTACGTACGTATGTATGTATGTATGTATGTATGTATGCATGCATGTATGTGTGTATATATGTACGTACGTACGTACGTACGTATGTATGTATGTATGTATGTATGTATGTATGTATGTATGTATGTAAAAGAACAGATACTTGGGCGAATTTGTAAGGATCTATGGTAGTATTTAGAAGCGCGAAAACACAAAACAAACGCAAGAAAGGATAACAGCTGGATCATGCATGGATAGCTTTCCTTTCTTGTGTATCGTGTGTGTTGTGTATCAAGTACCATCATGTATGCATTTATGATAAGCTCTACTATTAAAAGGGGTCCCACAACTCTTTTCTAAGTAAGCCATCGAATGTCATTATAGGAGTTTACTCCTCACGAATCGACCGGCGTAAAAGTTTTAGAATCCGTCAAGTACGAGCGGTAGTTACGGAGATTTGTCGCACGCTGTAATTGCTTTCTGTCTTCTCTCTTCCCGACGAGCGCCTAAAGCTAAGCAGGGAGGGATGGCACGGAGAAAAAAGAAGTTACGTCACACACGCGTCATGACCTCGATCACTTCTTCGTAAGCGCGGCTTACGTTCCGTTCGATCGTGAGCGCTCACGCGGGCATGCGGCTGCCACGGTAACTATGTAGCTCACGATACTCAGTCACCCAATGGGCGTGAAATTCGGATATATGGCATCATTTGCAGAAAAAATAGAGAGCGATGTCTTGCTGACCTTGGGAATTAATTGTAAATTCCAGGCCGCGTGCAGCGCTACAATGTTTTGCTCACGTGCTCTCAGGAACCTCGACTACCGATCGGCAGCGTTTTCTGACCATGCTGAAAAAGTGTTGCAGGGCCGCTTCAACTACTTTACGTTGCATGGGAAAGGTCTCCTTGGCAGTCTCGAATTTTAAACCTTCCTCCCGCACAACAATATCAAATGATAATATAAAATGTGTGCGATGGGTTCTTCGTGGCACTGGGGGGTGAATGCACTAGTAAGGCCAAGGAAAAGCGTAAAAAGGTCGAGGACGCCTCATTTGCTTAATTTTGAGTTTTATACAACTGCTGTGACCGAAAGAAAAAGACGTGAAGGAAAAAATTTGCATTCTCGCTGCGCTCTGGATATAGTTCCACTGCGCCTACCAAGAAAAAATAAATGACAGCCGTGCATTTCTAATGTTATGCTTTCAAGGGCAAGAACTCTAAGCACATGAGACAATTTTGTAAATTGCGTGTTCGTTCTTGCGGAATAAATAGTCCACGCTCTTTATACAGCTCTCACTAGTTATTGCCATGCCACTCTCTCGAGGCCATATCGAGGCATTGAACCTCAGATTACAAATCGTAGTGGGCCGTAAAAAAAAAAAAAAGAAAGAAAAAACGAAGATAAAAAAGTTTTGAGTAATTTCATGCTTGCAATTTATGCAGCTTGCGCAGAATAAGTGGCATAAAATTTGCCTCAATATAAGTTTTGCTTCCGAATTTTTTGTTTCGTATAAGTTTTTCATCCGTTCTTGAAGTGATCACTCCATTTTTTCGACTTAGGCCGTGTAGACTTTATACTACGAGTCGCCCGAATGTCCTGGTCGTTGCCCCCCACCCGCCGAGGATTGGCCCCATTACCCGTTTTATGACCTCTTTCCAAATCGCTGACGCAACACCGTCAAGCATACGTAGAGGGTTGTGCATCAATTGCGGTACTTTGAAATAGAAAATGCAGAACGTACGCGCTGCGACATAACTGCGTGACAAACTTAGCGCGTTTCATCTTTCTTGTCTATTTTAGAGCACAGCTCTTAGGCGCCCGTTCATGCGTTGAGCGGTGTCGCCGTCGGGGTCGCCGTCGCCGTTGGCGTAACCGATATAGCGAACGAGGACGAAAGAGAGCGAACGCGGAGTCTATCGATATCACGAGCCACTGGCCTCTAACCTCACTTTCTTGCTCCGTCGCGTGCGCTGGCCCCTCAATCGGAGCTCGTGCGCATGCAGGGCTGGCACGTGCACTGCGGCTGGCTTCGCTTGTCGTAACGGGAGGAGGAGGTGAAACTTTATTTGACCAAGGGGTTCGGGCACATACGGCCCAGGGTCCCCGCACGACCCCACTGCACTATGCGTTCATTAGGTCGTGCAGTTCCATGACGTGGGCGGCCCGGTCAGTGGCGATCTTCTGCTTGGCCGGGTCCGTCGAGCGCAGCAGGGTCTCCCATTCCTCCCATGTGGTCAGTGGCTCCGGGCCCCGCGGGGAGGGTCCGCCGGGCATTCCAGGAGGATGTGGGTAAGGGTAGCGTGGGGGGTGGGTGCATTGAGCACAGGATGGGTTGTATGCTCCCGGGTAGATGCGGGAAAGGAAATAGGGGGAGGGAAGTGTGCGGGTCTGAAGGCGACGCCATAATATTTGATGAAAATTGTCCAGGGATCGGTGGGGTGGGGGGGTATAGCTGGCGTTCGGCGCGATATGCTTGGGTCATTTCGTTGAACGAGTGCATGCGCTCCCTGGAAGAGCCCGACTGCGATTCCGACGCCGCCCGGTTGATGAGACCTCGGGCGTGGTCATTGGCGGCTTCGTTGCCGGGATTCCCAGAGTGCGCAGGCACCCAGATCAACTCCACATGGCGGGCCGGGTTTTTGGTGGGCGAGGTGAGAATGCGGAAGGCGGTCTCGTGGACGCGTCCTAGCGCAAAATTTAGAATTGCGGTTTTAGAGTCGGAAAGGACGTACCGGGCATCAGTGTGTGTGAGGGCAAGCGCGATCGCGGCTTCTTCCCAGGATTCCGGGGTCGGATGCAGGAGGGAGTCGGAGAGTTGCGATGGGTTGGAGTGTGCGATCAACGACTGCAACTGCCGCGTCGTCGCCCGTGCAAGCTGCATCCGCCCATACGGCGTCCTCTTCGGAACCGTAGTATTTGTGGAGAGCTTTTGCACGGGCCTTGCGGCGGGCCGAATGGTATGTAACGTGGGTGTTTCGAGGGAGAGGTTTTATGGTGAGTTGTGTGTGTATGGGTGGAGGAACTGGTAGAAGCGTGGGGTCGGCCGCTGGTATGTGAATGTTGAGGGTGTCAAGTATGTGGCGTCCGGTGGCAGTCTGAGCTAGACGAGTGTATTGGGCTTGTCTGTGGGCCTCTAAGAGTTCGTGTGTGGTATTATGGAGCCCAAGCTGAAGAAGTTTAGTGTTTTGTTTGTTAGGAGGGAGGTGTAGAGCCACCTTGTAGGCTTTACGAAGCATGGCATCCAGGGTGGCTATTTCTTCTTGTCGAAGTCGGAGATACGGGACTGTATATAGGAAGCGGCTCAGTATGAAGGCATGAATAAGACGACACAAATCGTGTTCCTTCATGCCATAGTGTTTGCCAGAAACTCTGCGGATGAGGTGCGAGAGCGCTTCCGTCACCCGCTTGAGTTTCCGGATGGTGAAAGTGTTACGGCCGTTGTTTTGGATATGAAGGCCCAAGATGCGGAGTGTGTCGACTTCCGGGATAGGGCGGCCGGTCAGAGTAACGGTGATGGGGGAAGTGGGAAGAGTACGTGGTGAAGGGCGTATGAGAAGCAGCTCAGATTTTTCCGGGGAACAGGAGAGGCCAATGCTTTGGGCGTGTTGATGCGTGATGTTGGCGGCGGTTTGTAATGTGTCCTCTATGTCGCCATCACTACCGTGGGTGGTCCACAGAGTGATGTCGTCTGCATAGAGGGTGTGGTGAAGGTGAGGGATATTATCAAGAGCGCGGGCTAAGGGAATGAGTGTGGCATTGAAGAGAAAAGGGGAAAGGACTGAACCTTGCGGAGTGCCTACTCCGCTGAGGGTGTATGGAGGGGACGCATGGGGGGCCCATATGAACCTCGGCCGTGCGCCCCGAGAGGAAGGCTTGTATGTAAGCGTACATACGAACGCCCACATTGAGGGGGGAAAGAGCCGCCATGATCGCTCGGTGTTCTATGCGATCAAAGGCCTTGGTTAAGTCCAGGGCCAAGACGGCTTTAGTATGAGCGGGGAGGATAGGATCAAGGATGTCGTGCGTCAGTTGAAGCATGGCATCTTGGACGGAGAGACATGGGCGGAAGCCCACCATGCTGTGCGGGTATAGGTTGTGGTCGTGCATGTGTTGAGTTAGTCTGTTTAGTGCAACATGCTCGAGAAGCTTCCCGAGGCACGATGTGAGTGAAATGGGCCGGAGGTTTGATATGTTAAGGGGTTTGTTAGGTTTAGGGATGAAGATAATCTTGGCATGGCGCCAGGATTGTGGCAGGGTGCCTTCCTTCCAGCATTTATTAAAGTATTCTGTAATCTGGGCAATCGATTGATCATCCAGGTTACGGAGCATAGAGTTAGTAATCCTGTCTTTTCCCGGTGCAGAGTTTGTGCGGATGGTCTGGAGGGCCATGCGGACCTCTTGCTCTGAAATATCCTTGTCTAGGGTCTCATTCGGGGCTCCTGTGTAGGGTGGGAGGGGGGAGGAGGTGCCGGGTGTCGTGTGTGTTGTGCGTTGCTGCCACTGTGGATAGCCAGAACTCCAAACACAGTTGGCGTTGCCCCAACGCCAAGCCGCGCTCAGATTTGGCATTAGGCAGTATCGTAACCATAGGGGAACTTTTTCCCTCCCCGAAGCCGAGCAAAAGGAAGATAAAAGCTGCAGCAAAAAAAAAAAGAAATTACAAAAATTACAAAAGACCGACAGGCATATAGAAATGTAGCCGTGCTCTTCGTGGACTGTAGTATGGGGCCTTGTGATTACAAACAGAACCCTGCGGTAGGTGACAAACTGAAGCAGATCACGACAGAAAAAGCCGGAGAAAGAAACAAATAAACTAACAAACAAATTTTCCAACGATTCGCGCTGACGTTTAGACACGGCCAGGGCACTTCGCACTGAAGATTTTTTCCATCTTTTTTATTATTTCAGTCTTTCACAACGCATAGTCTTACGGTGAATGTGGAGTCTTAAATTCTTGTTTCCTCCTTTACGCACTTTTTACTCCCATGTGCGTTTTCAGCTTTTAACTACACCAAGTTGCCGCTATTTCCAAGCAACCTCATGTTAAGAAGTTGCAGAAAACAAAACGAAAAGGAGCTAGAAATTATGCTTTCGTTCTTCAGAGATTACGCCCTTTTTGTGCGCACATTTGCGCAACGGTGGATCGAAAATCAACCAACGCCTCGGTAGACAAAGAACGTTAGGTTTTCAACCACAGCAAATACGAACTCTTATTTATGCTTTTACAGGGATTTTTAACGTACATTTGTGGGCCCGGGCTGAGTTAAGCCATCCAGAAATTGTAAATGTGTGTGATACCCTCTGTTTCACGCACAAGGCCTGCTAGAAAAAAATGTTCGCGACTAAAACTACCTCCAAGAACGTGCACTGAAGTTAAGTATATTCCTTTCCAGATATCTAATTAGTGTTTTCTCAAAACTACAGTGCAGATATACTTGTTTCTGCGAACTCGTCAGATTTGGAAAGAGTGCATACCTCAACGAGGATTATTTTGAGTACTGCGTCGTAAAACAGCTTTGCGTTTCCGGAGCTCATTTGCTTCTCAGCGGAAATCGAAGCGAGCGGCGTTTGTTTACTCGCGCGTTTCTTTATCCTTGAACAAAGCAAGATTTAGCAACTGTTATCAGCAGAATGCCCAAAATCGAAACGCACCGTCGCGAAATTACATTTTGAGGCTTATGGGTTTCATAACGTCGCGTTGAAATTAGGATTGCGTGAGAAGGGGATCGCAACCAACGGAAGACGTGGAAGTGAGTGCAATAACAAAAAAATAAAAAAAAACTCTGTGCGAATGTTTTTACGAGAAATTCCGCGAAGATTGAGGCTCCAGCCACCTGAAGGGATATCACAATCCTGCTAGGATTCTTTGTGTTCATTGTGGTTTCTTCACTGTTTTTTTTTTCTCAGTATTATATCTTCCTAAGAATGTTGTTGTTTTTCGAGAGGTAAGTCCCTCGGGACGAAATCATTCCTTCGGACCAGTAAACCAAAAAAAAAAAGTATTTGCTGTCCTTTTTATCGCATTCTTCCTATCGTATTGAAGCATATTCTTTCATTTCGACATCCAGATGTTTATATGTAAGATATACTTTCCGATGCTGATAATGATGACATATTACGAGTTACTCACGGCCCCTGTTTCTCTGCTTAGCCGTGTTTCACGTTAGAAATTTCAATATATATGATATCCACTGCCACATAAACTAGAAGAAAAACTAAAAGGGAAGAATGTCATTGAAATAAAATAATCAAGCGGTTCCAAACGCCATATATCTGGGTCCTGAGGTTAAGAAGTACTACTGTAACGGCGACGACGACAATATATGCGTCACACAAAGATCCTAAGCCGTGCAACAAGGAGTGCAACAGGCAACAGTTCGCGCCAAATTTCGAGGGAATAAGCTCATGCGTGCGGCATTATTTGTTTATGCCATGAATCAGTACAGCAGCCACAATACAAACTTGCCAATAATAGCTAAGATTATTCCCCGCATCAAAGCAACAGTATTTTAAGTTATCATTATTGTTATGATTGCGTATTATATGTAATTATGATGTAATCAGAACTGCGGAAAACGGTTCTGTCCACACCATCGTCCACAGGATGATAATGCGGGCGGAAGTGTTCACTGCAGTTCCGAGAACTACGCATGCGTGTCAGGATGCTCTATCCCTATGCCATGCTCTGTGGCTCAATTCAGAGTACAAATGTGAGCTTGGTATGTCATATTGCAGTTCTTTTAGTTTAACGCTACTGCAAACGCGCAGCAAAGGAACCATACAACGTATGCCCTGCACTTCTACGTTTCTGCAGAGGCATCACTGCACTGAAAGAACATAAACCAGTGGCAGGACTTAACAAGCATGACTTTTCTGCCCGACATCACGTGACGCAACGTGGAAATACGTCTAGGCTATTAAACTAAGAAGCAACGAACATGTGAATGCTGCTCATTGCAATATCTCATCTCAAAAATAAATTTTTTCACTAAAGCAAAACTGATCTTCCTGACTCATAATCAACACTCCGGGAAGCAAACACTCGTGTCACCTCATCGCCACATGAGGATCGCGTGAAAAGAGCAATTTTATTTTATTTCTCTTCAAACATTTTGTTTCAAAAGCTACTCATATCCAAATAACCGTGTGGAATATTGGCGAAGCAGCGTCCTGGATGACAGTTTTCGTAGCAGAGAATGTCGCTTTCACAGCGTATGACGCAGCTCATAATGCCTTCCTAATGTGCTCGAAGGCATTTTCAATAAGCTTTCAAGACTCGTTAAACTACACCTGTTCAAGAGCCCTCCCGAAGACTCATAAAAGCGCTCACAAGCTGTCCTAGCAACGGCGTCTTCTTTCCCGTGGGACCCTCTAATGTTCAATAAAAGCCTACATTCCCAACAAACCCGCCTCTACTTTTCACTTCATTTTTTTTTTTTTTTGCTTGAGATTTGCATTGGCCGTTGAATCGAGAATACTGCCGTCGGCAATTTAATTATTCGACTGAAAATTCTAAGAGCTTCCCGATGACAGCGCGGCTGACGAGAGTTAGCTTTTTTATTGGTTAACGATGCAAGCAGCCGCAATAAATATTATCCTCATGCACACTTTATATCCTCTAATTACAATTAATGCTAAAAAACAGCTACTGTTCAGTTCACTCGATGTGTATGAATTGGTGTAACCCTATTTTAGGCAGCGAAGCTGTTTAAGCCGGCCGTAAAAACTTTGGTGTGCACAAATGTGTACGAAAACTATCATCTTCGTGAACGGGTATGTGCCCCAGAAATTGGCCAAATGCCACTACTCACCTCTCGTCCGCTAAAAATGAAGAAGGCAACAGACGTGCGGCAAACACCAATTACGATTTTTAGACATGGCGTAGCCAGTAATTAAGAAAAGCTTTAATAAATCGTCGGGATTAACCTGCGGTAGATAGTCACCATGGCCCCACGTTTATGCTTCGCTGAAGCATTAGACACTTTTAGTTGGGCGTACGCAACAAGCCTACGTACGCAGCACGATACGATGCGTACGCTGCAAGCGAAGTGCTCAGCAACACTTTTAGTTTACCGTATCGACCTTACCGGGTTGCGTTTCGCTCAACTAGACGTATCACATGTGAAATGAAACAGGTTTCGAGTGCTTCTTAGCGCCATCTTGCGGTAGCGGATGTTATAACGGCCACTGGCATCCGTCAAGCTGAATCATTGGATCCACGTTTTTACGTTCTGTGTCATCTTGCAATCTATTGCTCTTTCATTCGAGATCTCGCGAGAGCGTCACGTAGCTAGAGCTACGTCTCGTTACGTTTGCGTGCGCCGGATTTTTTTTTTTTCGGGCGTACGCACGTATCCGTGGAACAGAAACGTTACGTACTGCGCATGCGCACTTCTCTCCCGTAGCCATGCTGTGTACGTGTAGGCTCGTTACGTACGCTAAACTAAAAGTGTCTATTTGTACGGAGTGTTTCAGCGGTACGTAAAACAAAGTGAAATCAGTTTATCGTGCACAATAGTCATTGTGAGTCAAGGCAGAACGGGCGTGCGACTGCGTGGCGAAACACGGTAGGCGACAATTCACGACAGATATCTCTCGTATATCGACCAATCGGGGGTTTATTTCATCCTGACGTCACGGGAACCAACAGCTGGCGTCGCGAATTGCACCGCAAAATCGGGGAACGACGGGATATAGTACTACTTTCAGAAATTGTTTAGGGGCTCTTTAAAGGCATTCCTTCGCGTTATGTTTCTGTAAAAGCATGCAAACATCTAAATTTTTATTGAATAGCCCCTCTTTATCGGGAAGTGTTTCGAACAGCAAGTATTTCTCAACCTCCTATTATCTTGTTCCCACGGTCTGTTTTCACCTGTGCCCCTACAAGGCTCCGTTCTTTGACAGCAGCCTCACCCCACTTGAAAGGTCTGCCCGATGCTCTTTCAGCAGTCCAAGGCTTCGTCATGCGGAGGTCGTCAACCTCGAGAATGAAACGTAGACGACCTCGACAACATCTTACGAATTGACAAAAAAAATGAGAGATAAATTGTGATAAGACGCGCATTGATGTCATGCGTTTATTTACCCCTTCACTACCGTCGCTCCTATAGGAGCCTGCCTTGTAAAAATAGGGAATCCTGTCACGGACAGAAATGAATTCCCACCTTTTGCGTTTGTGCGTAAACCACTCCGGGGAACGAAAAAAAAAAACAAATGCTCTGCTGCGGCGCTTGGGCATTGAGACTATGACGTAATCCTTTCCCGGAGGTTCGATGACACGGCGTATAGGTACACTGACAGCTTCGTCCAATTCTGTTCCATTGCTTTTTGAGTAGCGAGCACTTATAAGCGTGCCTGGCCACTGTCTACGACAGCCACCGTCAACACTTGGCTGTCAACAGAAAGCGACGTGGTAAGGCAGGACGATGACTTGGAACTGAAATCTAAGCGTGGCGAATCATTCAGCGTCTTGGTTACGACGCTTCTGCGGGTTACCCTGATGCGCATCCGCCTGTTCACATACAAATTGAGTTTATAGCGTCAAAAGAACGCTATTCGCTTGGAATCAACCTGCGCGAAATTATTACTGCAAGGAAATAGAAGAGGTATGCTATCAGTATGAACACTTCGAAAATAACCTTATTTACATGAACCATTTTTACCAAATATGAACAATAACAAAATAGACATTATTCCATTTTATCGGCACTCTCCCGATATCTACATAAGCACATGTATTTTGCAACAGTATGGGAGAAAACTTCAGCGAGTGTTACGGAAAGGCTGACGCAATATTGTATGCTTCGTTCGTAAGTCTATGTACACATGTACATAAAGTGCATATACCTCTTTGAAATGTAGATAAGTCCGCGCATTGCCCCCTTGTCTTGTTCATCATTGCTCTCGTCTACAACTGTCCCACTAATATGTTAAATATTCAGTGATGAATTCCTATGGTGCCGTACATTGAAGATTAGATCAATAAATTTGTTCTCTCCCTAAATTCTGGAGCAACACACGAGTACATTCACGAGTGCAATTTGGCCCTTAGGAAAGAAATGTACACATCCAAGTTGTTGATCGTGCCGCGGTGGAGCAGTGGTTACGGTGCTCAGCTGCTGAACCGATGGTCGCGGGTTCGATCCCGGCCGCGGCGGTCACATTTTCGATGGAGGCGAAATATTAGGAGGCCAGTGTACTGTGCGATGTCAGTGCACGTTAAAGAATACCAGATGGTCGAAATTTCCGACATGGTATTGCAGCTTGACACTCGCGCTTAAGCTAAAAAAAAAAAAAAAAAAAAAAAAAAAAAAAAAAAAAAAAAAAAAAAGCGGGTTTTTAGCCCCACTAACATAAGGACGTGGTTACTTCTCCATCTAAAAGTAATATTTTTAATGCAATGCAATCACGCTATTTAAAAGAGTGCTATTTCACGCTTCCAATATATCAGTTTTTATGCATATAGTTTGACCTGATCGCGTCGTGTTATGTGTCACTTCATGTGCAAGCTTATTCCGGGCCCCTGCGACTGTATTGCCAATTTCAGTGTTGTTACGGTGTTACTTGCCTGGACGTTGTGTGTTACTGCCTGCATATACGGTATACGTGGGTCTGTATTTTATGTGAACTATAGTGGTATGTGGCTGGACTGTATTTCGTGTTGGTTTTCGTGTTGTTAGGTGAATGAACTTGTATGTACTGTTCCTAGGTGCTCTTCTGTGCATTTTTTTTCTTTTGTTGCTGGAATTTTCACGAATGCTACTCTCTGCGAAAAGCGGTAACCGGCGCTACATAAAAGCGTTAACATATCCTAAACAACGTATAATAACTTACAAAAAGTTGTATAATGAAACTTCAAAAGCTATCATGTCCCTGGCATCAATTCTAATTTTATGTTATTGCGAGCTTTTTATCGCACAGCGAGCGTGGATGATGCACGAAAATTCAGGGCTAAGGGCACACTGATCTGAAGTGCGCAAACATAAGTTTACTTTGAGAAGCGCAAACATTTCTTTGAAGTGCGGAAATGGTTCTGCGACTGCACCCGAGAAGTTTGGATCGCACTGGTGCTTTTTTTTTTTTTTGTCTTTTTTACACGATAGAGCATCACAATGATCGGCGCGTTCAGGTCAGGTAGCTTCTAATCTAAAATCAAGTCTCATATTGCAGGGACCGACATTATAACTCTTAAGTCCCAGATAATTGAACTGTGCCGATTGGCTTACGTACCACTGTCAAGCAGCACGCCACTGAACAACAGAACGTGTGGGCAACGCATGTGCAGTGACGATGCACGCGCTGAAAAGGAGCTTGGGCAATAGATGTTTCCCTCGGTATCAGTTACGCTTGTTGCTGGGTGTACGAGGTCGCCACACTACCGGTCTAATTGGTCCGGGAAGCAAACTTATCTCGCATTTCACGATGACTCTTCGGACAGGCGTCTCAGCTTTGCTGCTTCACCCACGCGCACAATTTCTCGTTTACCCTTAGAAGCCAGAATGGAAGCTTTGCGGATCGATCCTAAGCCTTGCAGAGGGCAGAACGGTGGCCTTTGGCACCGAGGGTCACAGCACGAGCAAACAGACGTAAAGTGTCCGAAATCCTATTCGCTACTGCCTTTTTATTTTCTCATTTTCATTGATTCCGTGTGGTTCTTGTTGGGCCGTTTTTCTTTTTTTTTTTTGGTTGACATTTGCCATCAATTTTCTTGGCGCATTACAAAACATCAAACCCTTGGGTGATATCTGCCAAATCACAATGTTTTTTTTATTAAAGTCGAGGGTTTGACGTTATCGCGACTGGTCGCAATGAAGGGATGAAACATTGGCGAAAGATGCGAATAAGCGCTGACCAATGTGAAAATATGAATAAAGGGGGTCGTGAAAAAAAATGAAGCTGCCCCGTTGTAATTTTCCGTGCTTCAAAAAGGATTAGACATGCTGATTCCGAAATATTTTCGGCGCAATATTAACGCGATAGCGTTAAAGAGCTCGTTTCGCAGAAATTCTGGCGTCGGCGTCGGTGTCGGCGTCGGCGTCGGCGTCGTTGGTTGTGAGCGAAAAATCATCATCTTGTCCGTGACCGAAAAATCGAGAAAGATGCAAATAAAATAAATAATAAAAATTTCCGGGTCTAATAATAAAAATTTCCGACGTTGACTTTTACAAGCTGAGAACAGAAATTATGCAGCAGAGGTACGAAATAACTATGAACGCTGGTGACTAACTGCGTTGGCGGGAAAATGGGGCCAACCGAAAAAAAAATATGAAAGCATACACCTAAATTCACCATACAGTTCACTTCTTTATTTCTGTGTAAGTTTGCGAACATAAGTCCGCGCTCTTTCTCTGGCATTGCCAACGCTTCAAATAGGAGAAAAAAAGAATCCATTTACCTCGTACTCAAAACTCGAATAGATTTGCTATGTATTACATGCACGCCCACATAGAACTTCATCTTCCAACAGCCTGTGGGCATTGGAGATAAGAATGAACGGGAATTCTTATATCACCTGAAAATCTAATACAGAGAATGGTGTCTCCGGATATACATGCATCTAGTTCTAAAGCCATTAGCTATTCGCGAACGCAAGTTAGAAGACATTAACGGACTGTAGAGTAGGTGCATGTCTGCAATTTGCAAGATTCATTGCTTACGAGGTACAGCGTTAAGCATACCTTGTGACGAGATATAGTGTTACTAAATATATTGTTACAGCATCCATTGTTGTAGGATAGGACAAGGTAAGTAGAATGCCACAAAATACACTGATCACAGAGAGTTCACGTGAAACTCTTTTGAAGCTGGGCACAAACAGTTGAAGAGTTTATTTTCGACGCAAATAACTTAGATTTTGGCAGCAGTGAACGAGAATTGTCGGCGTCAATAATCGTGACCAGTTCTGCTTAGAAGCCATCGCTGCCGCAGTTATCGAACCTACGACCTCCTGCTCAGCGGTGAAACGGTGCGGCCGTTGAGCTATCTTTGTGGACGCAGCATTCCCTCTCGACCTTGGCAAATGCGAACTTCCTTCATTGACGACGACCTCAATTTTCCTATTCATAAACACGCGACGTCGCCTACACTTTTGCAACGCCTGATTGACGCACTGTGTAGCTCGGGGCAGACCGTCGACAGTTTCCGTAATAAGATATATCTCTCACTCTTTCCACTCTCCCCTCTCTCTCTGTTCCCCCCCATCAGTGCATATAGCTTGGAGGCTCATACAGTGCACTGATAAGCGCGAGCTACTTCATTTAGATAATTAACCATACAAATGCACGTTTTCCTCGGAAAGTCGGTCCAGGCGCACGCGTGTCAACACCGCGGGCGTGTCAACTCACAAGCGCATGCCGGGGCTAAGCTTCGCAAAGCGGCTTGTCTGTTCATCCGCAGGCTTCTTTCGCCGCCCAACAAAAAAGAGCAAAAAGAATGAATGACGTAGGAAGGCTGTAAGTTATGCAGGCGCTTTTCGCCGAAGTCGATCCCAAAAAAGAGTTACGTCGGCGCACCTCGTCTCGGTTAGCACACCGCAATGTTTCACCCCGCTCGTTAATTATCGCCCGCTCCGCCGCGCCACTGGCTTTACGAGCTGCCCTAGCTGAGACAGTGTTGTGGACTCCCCTGCATTCACTGCACCCCGTGAGCGTCGACGTCTACACCTAAATGAATAATGGAGCAGTGCAACCCAGTTCGACGCAATTCCACCCTACTTCTAGGCGTGTTTGAAGCAATGGACGAATGAAAGAAAGAAGGAAGGAAGCCGAGACAGAAGGCAGAGAGGTTAACCAGCAAAGCTTACTGTTGGCTACCCTACACTGTAGGACTATGGAAGGAGGATAAACATGGAGGAAGGGAAAAAAAGGAGGGATCATTACGTCACACGATTGAAGCCCACCGTGTCGGCCCAACACGTGACCAAAACGTCAGAGCGGGCGGTAAGTTTTAGCAGTCTCGGTGGCGTTCCGTTTTTGAACCTCCTGCGTGAGCCGGCCGGTCTGCGCCGAACAAGCACGCTTCGATTAAAAGCTACCGGGCACCATACCCCGAAATCTCGGCAAATCTCATTGCTTGCGTGATCCTGACGCAAAAGGTCACGTGTTGGGCCGACACTGCTGGCTTCAAAACGGGTTGGCTTGCCAAGGCTGGCTGCGTGACGTAACGCTCCCTCCTTTCTTTTTCTTTCCTCCGTGGGAATAAAGCGGGTCAATAAAGTACAAGGTGTCACTGGCGTTAATGTACTCGCCAGGAATGTTACCAGGTGTCCCCAGAGCCTCGGTGCTACTTGGCAACAGCACAGTTACCGAAGTCCTTTATGCTCGCAATACGAATCCAAGGCGATACCATGTATGGATATACCACCCTTCCGGGCAGCAGAAGTCGCACGTAATACATTACGTGGATGGCCAAGGTAATCTGAGGGATTTCCATTGCTCCATTGCCGCCAGTAGAATGAGTAGCGCGAACGTATAGTATAGTATAAAAAGAGGGCGCGTAAGGTGAGTGAGGGTGAGGAGTGATGTCACGATGAGGTGGAGGAAAAGGGTCAGGAGGACGGAAGGGTGAGGGCAAAACGTAAAGCATAGCATATCCATGTATATAGAAGAGTATAACAACAAGGTAGGAAAGAGAGAGAGGGTGAGCAGGGATATGAGGGGGGAGGAAGAGGAGAGAACATAAAGCATAGCATAGCCAAGCTCAGCATATAAAGGACTGAGAAAGGGAATTGAGGGTTAGGCGGATCAAAAGGGTGAAGGGAGAAGGTAAAGCATAGCATAGCCTTCTATAGTATAGTACAGCAAGGTATGGGAAGGGAAGTGAGGGTGACGAGGATGGAAAAGGAGAATGAGAAGGTCCGCAGCTCCGCTTTTCCCTCAGTCTTCACACCACTAATGCGTAGATTGCCTCAATTTTTTATTTTTTTTTAGGCCCGAGAACGCCGAAAAAACGAAGTGAACGTACTGTTCGTGCGCTTTGAGTTTCGCCTAAAAGAAACACACACTTTTAAATATTTTTAGTCACTCGAACGCTGCAAATGCGAAGTCACCCAGCAGCTGCCACGCGCCTCGAGCCACACCTAAGTCATATTTTTGGCACCGTTCCATGATTACGCATGATTTTTCTTCTGCTGAGGCGTATAAGACTTCGGCCTTTAAAAATATGGCTCTTCATACGTCGTTCATGCTTCTCTACTGCGTTTCATACATCAGGTTCAACAATACAGAGATGAGGGAGACTTCTTGCAGTAAATGTGTTCGCACCCACAAATAGTTGAATGTTTTTACCGGCCAGAATGTTTCTTTTTTTTCTTTTGTAGACTGAGCAAAATATGAATGTCTTGTGCCTTAGAAACAAAAGCTCTGTTATACGGCTATCGTTATGTTGGTTTCACACCACTTACCGCTTAATTATTTTCCGGTTTCTGGTGTTCTATTTGCAGCAGGTCACGATGTTTCGCACATAAGTTCGTGCTCGGCTCGCACGAGTGTTTTCAACAACGAAAGCCGTTCATCACGTGCGGAGTTTTACATTTGGCTGACTGACCGCATTGCCTAGCTCCAACAACGTTGCACCTAATGTATGACACGGAGTGGATCTCAACAGAATCTTATCCGCTGGGAGGAGCGACAAAGCAGCAAAAGTCCTACCTCTTGTGCTTTTTTTTTTTTTTTTTGGCTGAAACGCTGCATGAACTTCTGCGGTATACCTCGTATATCACTGCGACTTGGCTAACTTCGCGTACCACAAAGCGTAGACACAATAGTTCTTAAGCCTACCTTCTTGGACGAGAGCTGTTTGAAGTCGACGTGAAAGTTCTTGCGCGAATTCCTCATTCAAATGCGCGAGTTGGAGGAACCTGTCCACCAAAGTAAGATCAAAACATTTCTCTGACGTCATTCATTTGTCAAGCCTAGCGTCGCGGTTGCTGTCGTCTTACTACAGCGCAACGGCAGTTTCAACTCCTCAAGGCTTTCAGAGCGTGTGCTTTCGTCCCGCGTACCGGCAACAATGCAAGACGTAGTTAAAATTCTTTATTATTGTTATTCCTTTACTCAAAGTCCCTCTTCTATTAAGGACTAGGAGATAAAACTTTGGCTGCATCTTTGGTTTGGTAACCCGGCGTCATCTAGAGTAATGACGCACTTCACTGCAGTTACAGTTGCAGTTATTACGCAACCGCAGCAACAATGCGACTTGGCAGCACTTCTTTGCGACACAATCGCTAAGAACGCGGTGTTGTGCCCCGAGATGACCCTGCAACTTCTGTAAACTGAGGCGGCTCGAAACTGTGAGGGGTCACAGGGGGCGACCTGCGAAGTCAGTGGCCTAAACACGATAGTGTCATGCAAGGCCAACGCCTCCCGCAACCTTTTCGTGTTTGTCTTCCAGATCACATCACGTTCACTGAGCGAGTGCATTAAGAAAGCAACGTGACAGAACACGAATAAGAAAAAATTCTCGCTAGCGTAAGCAACACGTTGAACACATGCGCCTTGCTTCGAGGTTTAGCGAGAACTATAGTATCGCTAGAAAAACAAACAGCGACGAAGGTGCCAGGAGCTGCGGGCGTTTGAATGACAACAGACAGTTATATAGTTCAGCGTTAGCGTGATAGCAAGGGGTTAAAGGGCCTCTCACCCCCCCCCCCCCCGCGTTCAAGGACGAGGCAGTGGTTTCCTCCACGCCTTCGCTATCATTCGCACTGGCGATGTATCCTCCTCGCCACTTATTTCTTAGAAGCACGTGAATTACTATCACACGTTAGTGTTGCATTACGATGTAACAAAAATGTCGTATTTCTCCCGTTTTGCTCATTTGCCCATTATGTACGCATTTTGCAGGTAACTGACATATCTTGCAAGCTAATTAAAGTGTGATAGATATTCGTACTGTATATTTTCTTGTACATGTCACTATAGCTTTCCAACATACCTGTACGTAGCCCCCACCTTGTTCATTGGGACTACGATGTATGTTAGTTAGTGGTACTTTTAATTGCTTACAATTCACTGAGTAATCAACATTGACATTTTTTTTTCATTGAAAATGTTACAACTACTGTTTTTCTTCTTTCTATTCCTTGCTGTGCTAGGATTTCCTATGTATTCTTTTTTTATCGGACCTACAACTAGCCTTTGGCTACAGGTCCGACAAGTGTTCGTAATTTGTTTGTACAATATGAAATAAAATCATTCTCATTCTCAACAATGTCGGCACTAAACGCTCGAGCCTATCAGGATTTCGCGCTTCTCGGCTGCAAGCTATTATCACCACTTGCGCGCAGTCGTAAACACTCAAAATGAAGTGAAATCAGTTGATCGCGCACGATAGTCATGCGACACAAGGAAGAACGGATGGGACGGCTGCATGGCAAAAGCAGTGCAGGAGACAATTCAGATCTGATATTTTGCTTATATGGACCAATCGAGAGCATGTACACTACAGATGTCGCTGGAATCACTCTTCTGCGTCACGAAGTGCGCAAGAAAGACGAGAAACGCCAGGAGAGAATATTGCGCTCGTTTTTTGTATTTTGAGAGGCTGGTGAGGGACCCTTTAAGGGACTGTACACGGGCTTTCCGCACACCCGCATCGCACGTGGCGGGACACCTGCCGCACGCAAGCGGAGGACGAATGAGCCTATCGGCGACGCTTTTTCGTCCTCCGCTTGCGTGCGGCAGGTGTCCCGCCACGTGCGATGCCGGTGTGCGGATAGCGCGTGTACAGTCCCTAAGGGAATAGCGCTACCGTGCCACAAATGTTCGTTAAGGGGAGATGCGAGTCGAAAACGCGTTTTTTTTTCAAAAAATACATATTTTTCATTTTTATTTGATTTCACAAGTTTACTTTCTCTACTTTCACGACAAGAAAACTGAAGATTGTAATTAAACTCGAAGTAGGTCAAAATCGCTTTTAAAGCGCACGAGGTGGCTACTAAAAATCTAAGAAGTGCTGATTGTCTAGAGTCCCCTGGAAATTGTCACCTGGCTGCTTGCTATTGCATTTCGCATGAGCGGTTCACTAAAGTCGCATGCTCAAAATAACCATGATTGCCAAGCTCTCATGATGGAATAAATCATCTTAAATGACAAATCTTTTCCGCATAGATGAGCTTTCACTTATACCTTTAATATGCGTTTTTCTCAAGATACAATTCTGGGCAACTTCATGAGTTTTTACATCATGTTTTTGGTACTTCTGATAGCCAGATCGGGATGAAATTTTGCCCACATATTTTTTAACATGTGCAGAATGCAAGTATCTACTTCAAAACTTGATATCACCTAATATAATCATTACGAACCTAGAATAAGCAATTAGTATGGTCTGAGCATTCTAAGACTTCTCACATTACAATTTTTCTTGTCCATTAAAATGTCTTATACGCACTTTCTTGATAGTTATTTGCATTCTACAGATCATGTGGAGCAATATGAGCTAATAATGACGCAGAACGATAAATATTTACTGGCAAAAGAAGTGTCTACAAGAAGAACTATATTTTACACATTGTCGTGGCACAAAACGAAAACTGTACAACTTACTATAAAACTAATTACATATTTGAAATCAGCATAAAATCCTATATATACAGCAAAAATTTCACTGCCTTAGGCTACAGATTAACGCAACTTTTTTTTCCGAATCGCATCTCCCCTTAAGGATAGCGCGTTTTAGTGTAGTGGAATAGCGTTTACGTTTCCAAGACACGATGGTGGCGTCAGCTCGTGGAGGGTGAATCCGTTAAAAAAAAGTGAAAAGAAAAAAAAACTGAGAATTCTCGCCTGTGTATCCCGCACGCAGCAATATGCTACACTTCTGGTTGACCTCCCTGCTTTTTCTCTCTTTTTATTCTCTCTCTCTCTCACTACTACTTATTTTAGAAACAATAAAAGTAAATAAATATGAACCACGCACCAAAAGCCCTAAGTGGAGTAAAGAAATGTTCCACATTTCTTTACTCCGATCTTCTAGTTAGGCCTAGGGACGTTCGAAATGGGAAGCTATCTAAAAAAAATACGCTAAGTTATCCGTCATACTGGCTCGTCGAAGGAAGCCATTTTACGAAGTCGTTTGCTACCTAAGAAGTGGATCCACCCACATTAACGTTAAATTCAGTTCGAAGCGGGAGTCCTAAACCGCGGCCATGCTTTACGTTCACCACATTAACCACGCAAACACGGTAACACTAAATTTGAAAAATAGCGTGCGTACGGTACGCTACGCTACGGGTCGTTTAGCGTACAGCGCATGCGCATTTCGGTCCCTCTATTCCGCTAAGCCCTCTAAACTATAACTGGCTAATAATTGCGACGAGGCGAGGACTCGTTGGTCGCTTGCGTCGAGTGTGAGGTTGGCGCCTCGAGATATGAGGCACGTGGGGGTGACATGTGACGCTCAAGGTCAAGTTCACATGAGCCATACAAGCCTATCGACTTAAAGGGACACCAAAACAGAGCAATGAATAGGCCTTAAGTGATAAATTGTACTCTGAGAACTGTAATGTCGTTCATTTGACCACCACTGGTTTATTAATAGAGGACGAAATCGAGGTCGAAGATTCGTTTTTAAGTTTCGCGCCGAAATCCCCACACGTGACGGCACGGGTTCCTAAGTGTGTTTTTCGTATTTTGGCGAATCGGCTCAACGAAAAATTCCTGCAACTTGTGGCGCGATTTTGTACGCATTCCAAATAAACACGGCGGCGTGTCGTGCTTAAAGTCACAAACACGTGACTGTCGTGAGCGCACGTTCCGATCCAAGTCAATCCGTCTGACCGCCATTATAATCCATGCTTATCGGTTTCGGACGCTTCTCGGCACCGTCCGAAACCGATAAGCATGGATTATAATGGCTTTGAGACGGCTTGACTTGGATCGTGCGCTCACGACCGTCACGTGTTTGTGACGTTAAGCACGACACGCCCCCGTGTTTATTTGGAATGCGTACAAAATCGCGCCATTGGTGTCTCAAGTCACTGGCCTCGTCAGAGGCCAATGTACATCATTTTTTATTGAATAGAAACTACGCAGGACCTACTGAATGCCGTCAAAATATATGACGTCCCGTCATTTGGTGCGGGAATTTCAATGTGGCGTCGCCACCAGCATTTCCTTTTCGCGCGTTTTCTCGCTTACCAAGCGTCATCTAGTGGCAAGCGTGGTCGTTTTGGAACTGTGAAAGAGTACATTACTAATCATTTTTTCTCTTTAGTGTTTCATTTAATGATGCTTCGTCACTGTTGCATTTAACGTAATTAAAGCGCAAGCGTCTCTTTGATGATGTTTTCATGGATGAGCGAAAGCAGCAGCTGAGAGCAATTAGACGCGCGCCAGCCGCAATTACTTTGACGATGTGGTCGTATACTGAGAGACATTTGACGATCATATACGACACCTCGAGGCACTGTTGAAAGCTCTTAAAGACGAGAACGTAAAACTGAAACGGAAAAAGTGCCAATTTGCAAGATCCAGCATTGAATACTTGGGCCACAAAATTTCACAAGGAATAGTGACACCTAAGCAAAGTAACGTGGCTGCAATACTCAAATTTCCGACACCTAAACGAGAGAAAGACCTCCAGTTAAATGCACTGTTGTGCATTTAACGTAATCAAAGCGCAAGCGCTTTTTTTTTATGGCGGTTTCATGGATGAGCGAGAGCAGCTGCTCAGAGCAAAGAAGCGGGCACCCACCGATGAGCAACACGTCAGCCGCAGAGAACGGCGTTTGCGGAACGCGAGCGTTGAGGTCGCGAACATCGATCGCGGCTGCGGGAACTCAAGTGCAATACGGTGCGAGTAAATTGAGCGAAACGCGAGGAAGGGCAGCAATCTATGCGACGAATGCCTAGGAACGTTACATCGGCGTAAAAACAGCTGTGCTTGCGACAGATGCCGAGGTATGAGCGTAAAACTAAAGGTTGCGTCACCTTCCCCGCAGGTATTTCTTCACATTATCCGTTTCCAAATAATCCGATTGCCAAAGCAGTGAGGGAGCTAGTTGGAAAACAGATCTTGGTATTGGAATAGACACATAAACGACCAGATACGAAAGAAAGAGAATTGTTCGAAGGCCTCGTCTTTTGTGTTATATACACAACTAATGAAACCAACAGACAATTAAGCCAAAGAATGCATATAGGGGTCATTATTTGCGGTTTCTTAACTGCCGTGTAATGATTCTCACTTTTATTGCAAGGAATTGAAGAAGACGAAAAATCACCCTTTCCGTCGGTGTAATCCGAACACACAAAAGTTAACCTTCGAATTACGCACTACCTTTAAGGTAGTGGAGTAAATTTTTTGCTGTTGGAATAAAAAAAATGAACTGATATCTTGTGCATGGCAATGACAAGAGAAGCGCGAAGTAAATAGAAAAATCGGTCCCTGAGTAAAAGTATTTTTTTTTGTGACATATTGAAGCATTTTATCGCCAATTTCGCAACAGAACAAGGCGTCGTAGACAACACGTGGTTCCTAGGAATTCATAGTTAGGTACGCATGCCACTTCGACAGACGTACCCGCCAAAATGGAACAAAGCGTGCATTTCGTACGACAACGAACATCCTATTGTAAACTTTTGTGCGCTACAAGTAAACAAAATCGACGACGAAAATGGTACGGGACAACACAAGCGCGAACTAACAACTGTTTATTTTCACAGGATCATGACAAAATATATACACACAAAGAAGGGGAACACAAAAACAACAACAACAAAAAAAAACACATGCGCAAGAACTGTATCAAGAGAGGATCTATGCTTAATCCGGTACCCACGTATGGTCTGTTAGCCTCCTTGCCTTGAAGGAAATGACACTTCCGCTTGTGTTAGTGATAGTGAAGGAGCGCTAACACAGGTGTCAACGCCGGCGCGGTGCATCGCGAAGGCTTCGATTATCTCCCTTTCCTTTGAGTTATGACATCGCGAGACAATCGTTGTGCAATCAAATTTTGGATGACATTGGCACCTGTTGCAATGAGTGGCCATGTTGCCGGGGTGAGTGATCTGCCTGCAGTTATAGTTATGCTCGCGTGGTCGAGTGTTTATGCACCTTCCAGTTTGTCCGATATACTTCATTCCGCAAGAAAGGGGTACACAATAGACAACATCATTTTCGCATCGAATGAACTTGTTCGAATGGCTGACACTGCCAAAGATTGCTGGACCGCTGTTCGTTGTTGTTGACTTTAAGGCAAAGTGATAACTGCAGGCAGATCACTCACCCCGGAAACATGGCTACTCATTGCAACAGGTGCCAATGTCATCCGAAATTTGATTGCACAACGATTGTCTCGCGATGTCATAACTCAAAGGAAAGGGAGATAATCGAAGCCTTCGCGATGCACCGCGCCGGCGTTGACACCTGTGTTAGCGCTCCTTCACTATCACTAACACAAGCGGAAGTGTCATTCCTTCAAGGCAAGGAGGCTAACAGACCTAGAGATACGTGGGTACCGGATTAAGCATAGATCCTCTCTTGATACAGTTCTTGCGCATGTGTGTGTTTTTTTGTTAATGTTGTTGTTGTTGTTGTTGTTGTTGTTGTTGTTGTTGTTGTTGTGTTCCCCTTCTTTGTGTGTATATATTTTGTCATGATCCTGTGAAAATAAAGAGTTGTTAGTTCGCGCTTGTGTTGTCCCGTACCATTTTCGTCGTCGATTTTGTTTACTTGTAGCGCACAAAAGTTTACACTATGTACAACCAACTGGCCCCTACCCTGGCTCTTCTAACATCCTATTGCGTTTCTGCTTCTAATAAAGGGGCGCATATGGTTGTTGCGAACATGCTGTACGACAGGCGAAAACACCCTACTTTTCCTATTGACGTCCGTACACAACATTAAGCGAATGAAATTAGTTTGCGCAAATGTGTCCGTAATGAAACAAGCCGAACGGATAACGTCCGAACGGAGTGTGATCAAATATATGTTTCTGTCGCACAAATCAGTATCCTGTTTTCATCAGCCTCGGAAAGTTGCTTGGACTTTTCGCAGAAGCAGTGATTTGCTTACGCGAACCACGCGTCGACTAATAAGGAAATTGGAGCCACACTTTTGTCTTCTCCTAATGACTGCAATGTGAAGAAGACAATACAAAAGAAGAGGCAGCAGGTCACAGGGATAAAAAAAGAAACATAAAGGACAGGCACAAGGCCTGCAGCGATGGTAATTGTCACGCCGTCAGGCGTGGAACGATGCTTACGAGAGACGACCGGAAAGATTGCGGAATCTAATCTACTCTTCGTACGCGGGTACGGTCATTAACGTTTGCTCTGTTCGCGTCACTTTCGGGTTGCGATGCTAGGAAGTTCTGGCGAAATGTTCATTTATTACGCGTCTTTATGGGGTCGCTAATACACAATGATGGCACGATTTGCGCTACAGAGAGAGAGAGAGAGAGAGAGAGAGAGGCAAAGGAAAAGCAGGGGGGTTAACCAGGTTGCACCCGGTTTGCTACCCTACTCTGGCGGAGGGGGAAGGGGAGAAAAAGAAGATAGAAAGAAAGGAGGAAAGAGGGAACAAGTCATGTGCGCACACATATCAGCGTTCACCGCGCACACCCAGACAGTCACAACCGAGAACTATTTGAGATTGGTTATTCTGCGGATTTTCATGGATGTGTGTTGCGCTTGTCTGGAGCCAAACCTAGATGCCAATGTTAGGAGTAGAAATTTAAAAAAAAAACACGTATTTCCATGTAAATTTTCCTAAGTTAAATGCAATGCTTTGGCGGAAGTTGCGCAACAATAACTTCACGCTGTGACTTTGGCATAACGTTGTGTGCAATTCGTTTAGTATTAATTTAGGTCCATGATCTTTTTTTTTTCGTGGAAACTAGCTTGGTTGGCGGTAAGAGCGTGGCACAAGTCTTTCTCTAAACAGCCTGTCACCTCTCGCTCACAACACTGCTCTGAGAGGATTACAGAGAGGAGGTAGACAGATGCCAACTCCTACACTTACAATCTCTCCACAAGTGATTTTCTATTTAGGGAGCTACATTCGTTGCCTTGTGCGGATACGTTCCTCTTTTCTTGAGTTTTCGGAATTGTTGCCCTCATCTTCATTGTACAACTTCCCACGCGGCTACTGCCCTTTGAGAGTGTGGCATGGCCAAGCTCTCAGAAAACAAACAAACAGATAAAACAAAAGCAATTAGGAAGGCTAGTCACAGGAAACGTGGCCAATCCCAAGAGAAACACTGAGCACAACTGCACTCTGGCATCTGGATTGATTCCCACGTTTCCTTACTACTGGGACATTGTTTAGGTGCCGGTAATCAATATAGATCTCTCGACGAAAGACCCAGGTCGAAAAGAAAAACAATTATCTCATGCCACGTCTACAAAAGGCGATGCTTAGCTGCAATCAAGAACAGGCAGGGGCTTACGACTGCAGTTGGTACGAGGAACCTATAGTGCAATGGCTCCTACAACTGTGGTGCGCTAAACATTTTGTATGTGACCTGCACTTTCTTCGCGCTGTTTTTATTCCGACCAAGGAAAGAAAGATGATAAGCACCGGTGCGCGGTATTCGGTCAAAGTGCGGAGCCTTGTTAGACTGCTACTTCAGTACAACGTAGATTTTGCTTAGATTGCGCATATTTTGTATCAGCCCAGCGTATGCACGTGAACGACAGAAACTCATTTCCTCTTTTTGAACGATTTCATAATAGGGGCATAACCTGGTGAAGTCGTGTTAGACATTTGGCCTGACGGCCAACACTGCAAGTGCGGTCGTAACAGTCGTCATAGCCTTCCTACAAGTTACATGACTCGATGCGCCACTTCAGAGTAGCCCCACTGTGACGGGATTGAATATACTCACCTACCTAACTGACCATTGTCGTTCATTACTCTTTTATTGCGATAGCCAATTTATGGACAGTCCATACGGGGTTTTACCGCCGCCGTCATGTCCCGTATAAAGTCCAAATGGATAAGATCCCCCAACGCATTGTACGTTCTACCCGCGGGTAATAGCACACGAGAAGGAGCGAGGAACGCGGCTGAAGCGGAGAGATCAAACCGAGCTGCCCATCTCCGTCGTTCGGAAGGCGCATGCGATAAGATCCCCCCCGCCTTTTAGACCGGCCTTCATATGCTCAAGGAGAGAGGAAACGCCCCGCCCGTCTTTAACGAGCATGAAAAAAGACCAACGGGAAGGGGTGGGGGGGGGGGGGGGTGTTTGAGCACCAACTGTGAACTATGATTTTACGGGCGCGGTCGTCATCGTTGGCGCTCGCGCTATCTCGCTATCTCGGCAGCCATCAGCGGGCGGCTCGTATACCCTCCTACGTGCTGCGCTCTCAACGCGAAGAGACTGTGTGAAAAGTGTCTCTGGAGCGGCCGTATTCTCTTACACCAGCTTTTATTGCGATAGCAATTATATGGACACTCTCGGCTGATTTTCGCCGTCTGTCGACGCCGTCCGTCGACGCCGTCATTCCAGACCACCTAACGAGGGTTTGAACCAGCGACCCCTCGCTCCGCAGCCTGCTAGCCAACACAGCTACACGCCATGCTCGTGCCAGCGATATAACGGCGAGCTGTTCATATGCACCATTTGCCGCTCGCGGTACGCAGATCTCGGAACAGCTTGAGCGTGTTTTCTATCACGCAACGCTTTTACAGTTTCTTTCAAATTGAAAACTGCCCTTTAGATGCGCACGAAAACGTGGCTCCCTTCTGTACCACTCATGATGTAGAATGAAAGAAAAGAACACCGGGCACGCGTCAGACGCCACCGCGTGGCAGGAGACGCAGAGGGGGTCATTCCACTTGCCACAGTTTAAAAAAAAAGAAGTATCAAACAGCGTCGAAAAGTCATATAATCATATAATCAATCCTTGGCCAATCCCCCTGAGTGGGTATGAGCCATGTCAGAGGGAACAGTAACAACAGCGTCGGCTTCTCCATTGTGGACACTCGCAGCGCGTTGCTCAAATACAAACACGTAACAACTGCGACAGTTGTTATACTCCATCTCACAATTACCTTGCAGCACTGCCGAAGCTACGAGGAGTAAACAGGCGGTGTCCTTGCGCAGCACATAATATAGTCCCGGGCATAACTTTCCTTATCAACGAGGTGCAAGTGCTGTAGCTGTGCTTCTCGCACGACGCGTTACGGCGCTACGTGGCACGTTAGGCCCTTCACGCATGCACTTCGAAATGTCTGAAATAATGAAGAGATTACCGGCTGGTAGCTGTAATAACCACCCTAACCTCGGTGACGTACAGCAACATGGCAGCCCCCATACACCCCAGACCACCCGCTTCCATCCGAATTTGGGCTTTTTACTGGCTCACTGCCCAGACAGCAAGAAATAAGTGGCATAATCTGTCATCGCTTAGTCTAATCTAACGCTCAGGGCAAATAATCAGATATCTTCTTTCGCTATTATTTATATCGCTCGTTTGTTTTGGTGCTGCTAGGACTACTGAGGCGATGCCAAGCCGTAAAAGTGGTTTGATGTTAAGTGAGCAGATGTCGCCACAACATTAGCGTCGGTGATGCGTTGACGATGCGAAACACCCTGAATGTCTATATTGTTTTCTGTGCCAATCATTTACTGTTCCACTCAAGAATGGTACGCGATAGCTGCTGAAGAGGCGTCGACCACGCTGACAAAAAACAACTCGGTGAAAACGCCAGTACGAACGCTGTTATGAAAAGAACCGCGTTCCTCACAAACGCCAGCGAACACGCCCTCCACACGTGGGTTTCTGAACATAAAGAAACAACGAGGTGGCGTTCCCGCAAAGGTTTTTGCGTTTTGTACTAATTGGAGGGAGTAAGTATCGACAAGGTAGGCGAGCCGACACCAAAGAGACGACGAGCAGACGACGCGACGCGGATGAACACGTCTCGAGGGGGCTTTCGCCTTTCCTATTGGCTAACAAGCCCTGCAGCTTCCACAGTGCTGCAAGGTACTTCTGAGATGGAGTATTTTTTTTAATATAGTTCGCGCTTGTCCTGTGTATACCTATGCGTCCTTTTCGAGCGTCCTTCTATGTGCTGCGGCGGCGCGTTGCAAGTATCGAGCTGCTTGTCGTTCTTCGTGTGACAAACTAATTTCTTGCTATCGCATTCATTGCTTCGCCCTAGTGGCGAAACTGTGACTTTTTTTTAGAGTTGCGTGAGACTGGACCCAAAAGAGCTAGCGGCCAGCCTCACTTCGTATAACATTACGAAGCAACTGATTGCTATCGCATTCATTGCTTCCCCCTTGCGGTGACACTGTGACTCTTTTCCTTCGCCTACACCGGCGTAGAGTAACAGGCTACAGCACACCTTCGCTCAAGGCGACTTTTCGCCTTTCTGTAAATAACCCCACCCCCCCTCTCTCTCTCTCTTTACAGGTAAACTAACCGCATCATATTGGTTTTTACGAAGACATCGTCACCACCGTCATCCCGAACTCGACCACGACATGCACGTTAATATGCCGCCTACCATGAAAATGTGCAGTTGTAGCTTACTGCACACATTACGACTAGTTGTGGCGTCAACTCGTCGTTACCCACACCTTATCGGCCATGCAGACGGTCTGAATCGTGAGGTATGCGGCACTCCTAAGATCTCCGAACACCTCTTGTCATGTCTGCCCGCGATATAGCGTTCAGAGACGACCGATCACCTCCTTCTTGTTGAAGTCTTTCAAGCAACAAGTATCGGAAAAAAGTTATTTTGGGACCTCCACTTGGTCATCAGCGCAATATTCTGAAAGCTGTGAATATTTTTTTGCGCGAGACTGAACTAGACTAGAGACTCTAAGTAGTTTTTTGCACGTTCAAATTTATTGTTTCTTCACCTTCATCCTCATCATCAGCACTTTCGCTCTCCTCCCTTTTCCACGCCTTCCCCTCTCCTTACGATGAGTAGCTGGTCAAAAAAACTGATTCAGACCGACTTCAGTTTCTCTCTCATAATAAACATTTCTCTCTCTCTCTAAGTTTTGACATACACAAATATTTCACTCACAAACTGAAGCCCTTGTGGTACGAAATTTCTGTCGTGCCACTTCTTCCGCACGAGATACCAGTCGCTATTACTGAACGAAAGAAGGGGGAACTTAAGGGCTATTGTTTCTTTGTTAGACACAACCTTAATGAGCACCAACAGATAATCAAACCAAGGAAAGTATAGCAAACACTATTTTTAGTTATGATATAAATGTGAAAAAATCAAAGTGAATGAAAAGACACCTAGCCGCCGGCAGGGACCGAACCTGCGACCACGTATAAAAGTATAAAAATTGAACAAGAGGAAGCAAGCGAGAAATCGGCCTAGCAAGATTGTACTCGTGCTGAGGAAACCCTGCACGTTTACCTCAAACATTTGTGTTATTGACGCTTCGGAAGCGGAGCAGTGGGAACACTACGAACGAGAAGCACTGTTCCCATGCGACGCCCTTCTTCAGGTTTCAAAGCAGTGGAGCTGTCATAGGTATTTTTATTGCGATAGAAATTATATGGACACTCTCGGCTGGTTTTCGCCGTCGCCGTCATGTCCCATATATGTATATGTATCTAAATATTTATAAAAGTCTCAAAGAAAAATAATTCAGAAAAATGTTTCCGACACGCGGCATCGAACCAGGGACCTCTCGCTCTGCAGCGCGCGGCGCTAACCGCTGAGCCACGAAAGCGAACGTCCTTCAACGTTCAAACGGTGAGCTATTTATATACAGCGAGTTTTCAGCGTGTTTTCAGCATAACCAGCGAGATGGCGCAAAGGCCACGCTCGGCGGGCCTTAGCTGGGCGCCCGTTCGTCGCGACGTGCGCTCTCAGGCGCTCCTAACTCTCCGGCGCGCACTTGCCCGACGAGGGGGGGGGGGGGGTAGATGCCATTGCGCGCGCGCGCTTATCTTGCGGTGGCGGAGAACGGGGCTGTCGCCGGAACGATAGCGTTGTAGTTACCGGGCGCGCGAAGGTCAGATCGCTCGCTGCAGTCCCCCCCCGTTTGCGAAAAGAGCACGCTTTTCAAACACAGTGAAGTAACAACTGTGACACTTGTTAGTTCGCGCTCGTCTGTACCTGTGAATACGTATCGTGCGTCGTTTTTGTTTGAGCAGCGCGTTAAGTGTCGAGCTGTGAATGTTTTTAGTTCGCTCTCGTCCTGTGCGTGTTGTTTTCGTGCGTCATGTGTGTGTGAGCAGCGCGCTGCACGTTTCGACCTGCTTACCATTCGTCGCTTGACATTCCAATTTGTTGCTATCGCATTCATTGCTTCGCCTTGTGGCGAAACTGTGACTTTTTTGTTATGGTTGTTGTTGTCGTTGTTGTTGTTGTTGTTGTTGTTGTTGTTGTTGTTGTTGTTGTTGTTGTTGTTGTTGTTGTTGTTGTTGTTGTTGTTGTTGTTGTTGTTGTTGTTGTTGTTGTTGTTGTTGTGAACTTAAGAATCAATGCTAAGTAATTATAAAATCGCTCATCCTGACTTTTTTTAAAACATTGGCATGCAACATGTGTATAACTAAGAAAAATACATTGTTCTAGTTTGCTAATGTGCTCTTCACTAGGCGTAGTTTGAATGTGTCCAGGTTATCTGATAAAATATCAGTATGAATTATACGCGTAGCTAGATTGTTATGCCTACAACAGCACTCCACCTTTCTCCGCACTCCGACATTCACCTCTCACTCCATGCGATTTCTGTTCTGTTCTGTTATACCTGGTTTGCTGTGGAGAGGTTGAAGTTTGTATTACCTCGGCCACTCCAGTTCTGCAAGTCCTACAGCGAAAAAAAAAAAAAGAAAGAACGAAAAAAATGTGGGTCCCAAAATAAAAAAAAAATAAAAAAAACAGGCCTGCGTGGAACGCTCAGCACAGTCACAGCGAAAGCTGGAAGAGCGGTCTTAGATGCTCGTCTTTAGAGCATTTGCTAATGGAACTAATGTATAGAGACTTTATCGTATCGATGCCAGCCAACAACGGCGACGCCGCTCAACGCAGTAAAAGGGCACCTAAGAGCTGCACTTTTAAAAGCATATAGCAAAGTGAGACAAGTTAAAAAAATAACAAGGTAACGTACAATTCGCTTGCCGGAATTTGCATTTCAATAATGCGTCCACACGCACACATTTTATAGTTCTGCCCACTCTATGAGTTAAAGTCAATAAACTCGATGAGTTGAACTCATAGGGTTTGACTATGGGTTAAACCTCTGATCTTCGGACTTTCGTTTGCCCAGAACTCCGGGGTCATGCAATTGGTGGCACTGGCTACAGCTCCCCTCGTCACTGCGGCACATCGTTCGTACAGCACGTAATGAGTATCCCGTAAACGTCCGCACTTCCGAAGGATATTGACAGCGCGCTTTACCTAAGCGGTGATGTAACGTGGCCAAACTGCCGAAACGACCAAGTCTTACTTCGGGAAAAAGAGGCTAACGAACCTGTTTGTTTTCGGAGAAGTTCAAGGGCATGACCGCACGCTGCACACGCCAGAGCAATCGGAGATTAGGGCGGTAAGTTAGGCTTTATGCGATTCGAGCTAGTAGCTGCTTCTGTCTTGCTTTCCCGCTCACGTATGTGATCCACCGTGTGGACTCGAACTGCGCGAAAAGCCGAATACCTGCACTTCTACGGAAAGACTGGGCTTGAAGAGGTCAATGAGTGCGATTCTGAACCGACGGTACGAACCGCGGGAAATGAAGCTGAAATGGTTACGTAAATAATTTCAGAGAGACGAAGCCGCAGCTATTTGTCGTCAATGATTAAAGCGCTGAAATCCCAAAAGGCGTGGGCAAACACCGAGAAATCGATCCGAGGGTCGCATTGGTCTTCGAGTTGTAAGAGAGTTGTGATTTTTGTTCACACTAACTCTTGAAACCACGCTAGCCGAAGGTGTAACCCTCCCAGCCTTTTTTCCTCCTCATCCTCCTCCCCTGTACGCAGCCAATAGACTAGGTAATTGCAATAACAGACAATAGCCAATAGGCGCTGTCGATAGAATAGATAGAATAGATGCAGGATAAGTGTCGTACGTAGTCGATAGACTAAGTTCACCATTGAAAGATGTTGTCGCGGTGCGAAGCAAAGAACTTTGACGCTACCGTAAAGGCACGCAGCCCACATCACGAGGCTCAGCGAGTGAAGAAAGATATCCACAACTTGTAAAAATGAATGAATCTTAAATATTCTAATATGCACCTAAAACTCTCGTACAAACTTTTTGTTTTGTTATCTGTCTGATTTTACATGTAATTTAACCTTAGAAAAAAGCGTGATTGGGGGTATTGCAAGCGATTTTGCCTTGGCATTTCACTATAGTGTAGTTGCACTTTATGTAGGAGATGTAGAATTATGTTGTTGGTTACAGTAATTAGGATATCCATTTTCCTTAGTGTATACATACTGAGCTAACTTTTTTTTCTCTTTCATTTTTTGTTTTCCACCTCTTTGTAAAATGACATCTTACGTAATATTTGTTTTCAAAGTAGAACTTGTTCCTTGTACCTACATATTTTAGTAGGTACAACAGCGTATCGCAGTTGAAGCGATGGGTCTGGAGAATGCAATTGATGGTAAATGAACTCAGGTGTTTGCCACTTTCCATTGTGTCATATTAGGTGCTCGGCTGCTGACCCGAAGGTCGCGGGTGTGACCCCGGCCGCGGCGGTCGCATTGCGATGGAGGCGAAATGGAAGAGGCCCGTGTACTGTGCGATGTCAGTGCACGTTAAAGAACACCAGATGGTCAAAATTTCCGGAGGCCTCCACTACGGCGTCTCTCATAATCATAGCGTGGTTTTGGGACATAAAACCCGAGATATTATTATTATTATTACTGTGTCATACTGTGCAATATTAAGTGCGGAGCACTTTAGGGGGCCGGGCTGTCGTATGCTGTGATCGCATGCTGTCGTCGTCGCTTGGACGTAACGTAGGTACAACTGTATAGCCATCTGAGCGCGCGCTCGCGCCAAAGAGAATTCTTCTTAATGTTGCTCTTCGAGCGCCTAGAGGATGATATTAAGTGCGGAGTAATTTAGGGCGCCCAGGCTGTACATCTTATGCTGTTGCTTGCAGTCGTCGCTTGGCGTAACGCAGGGAAAGCCACGTATAAAAATGAACAAGATCTCGAGGAAGCAAGCGAGAATAGAAAGAGAGAAAAAGAAAGGAAAAACGAGGACAAAAAATAGAAATAAACAGTAATGAAGACGGAAAAAAAACAAATAGAAAAAGGCTGGAAGAGAGAACAAGAAAGAATTTTTTTTGTGCGCTTAAGTGGCTAATTTGTCTGCGATTTCATTTCCCGCCACTCCTACGTGACTCGGAAGCCACTGAAAACAGATCTCGTGACCGGCCAGAGAAGCGACGGTACCGTGGCCACATCCTGATAAACAAAGGCGCGCAATGAGCGCTCTTCGTGATTTTTTAATGGACACGAATTTAGTGAACTATCTATAGCATATAATAGTCAAGATGCAAGTGCATAACTCATAGTCAAGTGCATAAAATTATCTGTATGGACTCTATCCACGATCTTAACATGCTATATGAACTGAACTATCCTCCTGGACTGTCATGCGTTACACGCCCTATATTGTACATATGTACATAGTGCTTCTAATTATTTTTCTTCTTTTATTGTTTTTATTTTCTTATCTTTGTATGTACCTTCTATATTGCTGCTATGATGTTGGGATAGCCGGCTCTTACGTAGCCTACCTTCCCATATTTTTCATATATATATAAAAAAAAAGAACAAGAAATTAAGAGAGGAGGAAAAAAAAAGAGAAAACCGAATAGAAACAAGCAAGACTGCCCGTCTCCGCACTTCCTTCAGGCATGGCACCACTAATGCAGTGGTGACATAACTTTTTTTTTTTTTTGCTTATGTGCTGAGCAGAGTCAATCTCTGATAGAGGTGTACAAACAAGATTTGTTTCTCCTCACACCGCAAGGTGAAGAAAAAAAAAATAAGATCACGTGGCAGAAAGACTGGCATCCGCTCGTTTGCAGCGCAAAGCTATATAGTAAATAGACTTATGGCTGTGATGACTGTGAAGTGAGACTTTGTGTGTGCGTGCTCTCTCTCTCTCTCTCTCTCTCTTTCTCCATCTTTAAATCTCCCTCACCCCTTTCCCCAGTGTAGTGTAGCATACCGGTTCTACTAGACCGGTTAAGATCCCTGCCTTTCCTTTCCCTCCTCTTTTTTCCTTCCTTCCATGCGTGCCATTTCGGGCATGCATATATTTTATAGCTAGATTTCACGACCGGCTCTAGATTATTTATATCCTACCATAACCATTCTAGTGCCATTCACTGACCGGAGCAGAATCGTGGGCGGATGCCGACTTCCGCGTCTAGAAAGCTTTTTCACTTCCAGCTGCGTAGTTGTGCCGGTCCACGTACGCACATATCTGGGGCGTATATTGTGCCGCTAATATCCGGTGCCACATGCGCACAGATGCTCGAATTAGAACCACTCGTGCGTGTGGGAGATATGAACGGGAAAGCAGGCAGGGACAAGAAACTCCATGCACGACATGCGTCATGTCGTCGAGCGTCATGACTTTGATTACTGTGAACCAATAATATGTCTGCAATCAGTAAATATAGAAGGCGTGGTGACATAAATCCCGGACAAAATGTTATCAGGTCTTGCACGGAGATTTTGGATTGCTGTTGTGAAACGAGTTTTCTAAAAGGACGACCTCGTTTTCCAGGTTAACTTACATTACTTCTTTTCATTATGTCCTGCCTTCCATTCGCACCACCATTCTTACTTTCCTCGGTTGGAGTCTCAACGTAACGATCATCCGTCATTCATTCATTAATAATAATTGCTGGGGTTTAACGTCCCAAAAGCCACCATATGATTATGAGAAACGCCGTAGTGGAGGGCTCCGGAAATTTCGTCCACCTGGGGTTCTTCAACGTGCACCCAAATCTAAGTACACGGGCCTCAAGCATTTTCGCCTCCATCGAAAATGTGGTTGCCACGGCCGGGATTCGATCCCGCGACCTGCGGGTCAGCAGTCGAGCACCATAACCACTAGACAACCCCGACGGGTTCCATACATTCATTGCACATGGTTGCCATGCAAAGAAAATTTCGTTCGTTCGCAATATTTAAACAGGGTATTGGCAGAAAGTAAACAGTATATACAGCACAGAGAAAACACAAATAACTATATAAATTTGCAGCGTGCTTCTGATTGGTGTTGAAACCACTCCAGACGCGATAAGAATTTGCGCGAGAGCGCAGCTAGCGCACGGAAATGACGGTGCTGCGGCGCGAAATTTAGATACGCTTGTGCAAACCGTCGTTTGCGCCTCTCCACCGCCATCTTTCTTCTCATCGCTTCGTTCGGAAGCCATTAGGCACTCCGAACACACTCGGTGTCGTCCTCGTCGCTATCCGGGGCGCAGAGACGACAAAGGAGCGACGAACCGTGAAAGCGCCACCGACAGGGAGGCGCCAGTGGCGCTGCACTCGGGCCCACAACGAGGCGAGAAAAAAGAAGGAAAGAGCACCGAACTTTCTTTTGACAAGTCTGAAGTGGCGTCACAGCCCAATTTTAAGCCGCTTCCCGCATAACCGAGCTATTCACCTAATTGGCCATTCCCGCGAATATAATGCATCTTCATAACACTTCCTCACACAAAAATATATACATTAGTCGAAGAAAGACAGAGAAGTGCAAAGATGCCAGCAGCTTGTGCTTTATGAAAGGAACCCCTTTGAATAAGCCTTGACGAACAAAATACAAACAAAAAAAAGCAAGCAGTTCTTGATTGCTTCCATGGTGACACGAAGGCGCGAAAGACTTTGAAGCTCCGCAGGGCGCTCATCAATTAGTTTTGCATGCATATCCTAAACGTTCTATAATTCGGGGTTTTTTGGAACACACATCGGCCCAAAAATTAATTAGAATGCTCAATGGTGTCCTAGACACTGCTGGCAATAGGCGGCTCCTCGCAGACGGACTAAAACTGCTAAAACCTCGATTGACAAACGCACTTTGGTACTAATTAGAAACGCACTTCGGTACTAATTAGAAAATGTCATTGAAGGTTATGCTTTAGGCAGAGGTTTATCATGGCCGGACTAGTAAGATAAGTTTTTCAATTTTTTTTTTAGCTGGATAAGAGAATGATAAAGCTGAATTTAGATGCGAGTCACCCGAGTTGCGTCAGAACCATTTGCAGTTTTTCAGAAGCAGCATCGCGTTGTGACTGCGCGTAAAATGCCAGCCAATTCCTGGCCAACTCATCGCAATTAAACTATTACCGAAGAGCCTGCAAACCATGACGAAATGAGAACGACGAGTCCGCCGCGGTGGTGTAGCGGTTAAGGGGCTCGGATGCTGACCTGAAGGTCGCGGGTTCGATCCCGGCCGCGGCGTCGCATTTCGGTGGAGGCGAAAACTAGAGGCCCGTGTGCTGTGCGATGTCAGCGCACGTTAAAGAACACCAGATGGCCGAAATTTCCGGAGCCCTCCACTACGGCGTCTCTCATAGTCATATCGTGGTTTTGGGACGTAAAACCGCCGATATTATTATTATTATTATTATTATTATTATTATTATTATTATTATTATTATTATTATTATTATTATTATTATTATTATTATTATTAGAAGTGAGAACGACGAACGTAGTGCTGGCTAAAAGCCCCTAATTAATAACAGCGTAGCTGTTTAAGCCAATCATTGCTCGGTGGCGCCTGAACTGAAGTGATAATCGTCATGAGCCGACACGCATCATAAACTTACATGCTGTATGTCTGTCTCTGTCTCTTACCTTATTTTTTGTTGTTGTTGTTGTTGTTGTTGTTGTTGTTGTTGTTGTTGTTGTTGTTGTTGTTGTTGTTGTTGTTGTTGTTGTTGTTGTTGTTGTTGTTGTTGTTGTTGTTGTTGTTGTTGTTGTTGTTGTTGTTGTTGTTGTTGTTGTTGTTGTTGTTGTTGTTGTTGTTGTTGTTCTGGCCCCTCCCTTGCCACGTTCGAATGAATTGCGACAATGTATGTATCTGCGAATGTATTGTGGGAATGGGTATTTAAACCCAGAACGGAATGTACAAATCTCACCTTTGATGAAGACCTGTCCCCGGTCGAAACGTGAGAATAAATGTTATGGTTTCGCTGGGACTTTCATTCGTATGGTTACGTAAACTTGCACGTATACGTATACATATCATTAAACGAACATTATATATATATATATATATATATATATATATATATATATATATATATATATATATATATATATATACCTATTTCGCGAGAGTGAGCCAGTGCTTTGAAATGACAACGGCATCCTCATGTCAAAGTGCATCGTGCGTACACTCCGCCTGCGCATAAATTGTCCACGTTCAAGCAAGAGCGTCGAGGACGGTAGCTTCGGCGCCACTGTACGCATGTACTTCGCACTGCCTGAGGGCTTCCGAGAATTCCACCCTTGCGATTATACGCTACAGCGTCTATGCTGACGCCGAAGCTTATAAAGGATTACACTTCCGTATGTGAAATATGAAAGACTGTCATCGCTTACTCGTTGGGGGGTTCCTCTGGTCATCCATCAAGCAAAGTGTGAACGTAAGCGTGAGAAAGAGAGAGAGAGAGAGAAGAAAAGAATTCAAGACAGAAAAGCGACGAAGTTCGGTGGAGAAGATTTTCGTTTTCGTACGACTAAATACGGTACTCAGTATAGAAGTCCCCAGTGGAGAGAGAAAAGTGGAGATGGAACATGACAGTGATGGAGCACGGTGAACTGTGTATGCAAGGCAGGATCAAAAGTTTGCTGAATGCATGCTTCTGGGAATCTCATCCGAACGTCAGTATAGTTTAGCCTTCAGCGTTCCCAACGATGCAACAACACCTTTGTCACGTACCGATGTAAATATACAGCGTATTCAAAATATGGGTCAGCTATCCATAATGTTGGGATTGTGTGTGTGTGTGTGTGGGGGGGGGGGGGGGGAGTGGAGATGACAGCTTATTCTTCAATACTCTTGGCAATGAAGGATAAGCTGCGTTTGTTTAGAAGAACTTGATGTTGGGCGAGTTGGTGCATCTTAACAAAAAAGAAGTAGCAGGCGCAACTTGACAATCACACTGATCAGACACACACACGAGCGCATACTTCCAACTAACTTTTATTCCGCTCAGTCCACCTGTAAGTACATTCGAACACAACCATAGGCGTGCGCACGGGGGAGGGGGGGGGGGGAGCGGCCGCCTCCCCTATAGTCACCTAAGAGGGTTAGGGGGGTGTGTGCAAAGTCAGCCCCATACATTGACATAATAGGGAGGGGGGGCACTGCAATGAACCTTCGCCCCCCCTGAAGGGGAACCCTGCGCACGCCTATGGCCACAACCATCATCGAACATGCGCGCCTCAGTAAGGCATCCCGCCAAAAAAATTCTAGGAAACAACACCCTACCAGGGCTCATCGATAAATCCCACATCCGCTATTGCAGCGAAGACTTCTGTATGCCCATTCCTGCTAAAGACCTGGTAAACAGGTCAGCAGTATGGAATAAATAAAATAAATAAATAAAATCCCTGCTATGCAAAGAGATTGAAGATTCACTGAAACCTACATTTCCGTTCTTTCTAATGTTATACGCCTCATAATTTTCCCTCGCCCTAGTATCGCGGCATGGGCTCAATATTTTGCCCCACACAAGCTGCTTTCTTTCTATGTTTTATGCTGCTGGCTTAATGGACGTGTAGATACTGCCTTGCGCAAACCGCGCCAGAATGTCTGGGAGCGCTCCATATTATTTTAGGATCATCTGTCAGGCTTGAGCGCGCGAACGCGAACGGCTGAGTTTATTCTCGAACAAACGTGGCCACCAGTGATAATGCTCGGATGTTCGATGCCGCATGCATAGGCGTGCGCAGGGTTCCCCTTCAGGGGGGGGGGGGTAGGTTCGACGCAGCGCCCCCCCCTCCCTATTATGTCAATTTATGGGGCTGGACTTTGCGCCCCCCCTCTTAAGTGACTAGGAGAACGGCGCCCCTTCTGACTTTGCTTCAGGCTCAAACTGAACTGCGCTATAGCAAAACCAGATTATGATGCACAAATTTGCCCAGTTTGCGGAACTTGTCGACTTATATAGCTCTTGAATAGACGGCCGTAACAAAATAGAAGATGAGTAATATATTTCCAGAATTCAGCGGGCGCATGGTAGACCGAAAAAAATGCACCTCCCGCTCTATCCCCTTGAGAAAAAGCAACCAAGTTAAGCTCTCGTTTCGTCATTGTTTTCTCTCGTGCATTATCCCGTTCTCTTAGTTTACATTCATGAAAGACGCAGCACTGCGTTAGGCGGTCCCCTGACGATACTTCCTTGTTTGTACGAAGCCCACGGGAGTCTTGAGTACGCTGGTATGAAAGCGATGCTCCAGAACTGTTTGCAGTTATCGTTACCGGCATAGATGCGTCTACTCTTTTTTTTTCTTCAGTGGAAGCGGAAACTACGCATATTGCAGACGCAGGACAATGCAGAAAGCTTGGTGAATGGCTCAAAATGAGAACTTGCCTCCGTGAAGGCAGCGAGAAATTAGGCGCTCCTACTGCTTAGACATACAGAGTTCACTGTACGAAAAATGCCCCCCACCTCCCCGAAGGGAATCGTGAGGAAATGCGAATGCATTTCTTGCGCCGAGAGATTTCGCCTTCACCGACTTCTGCCATCGCCTTGAGAGGCGCCCAGCCAGCGAACGGTCGAGAGTGAGGCGCGAGCGGACGGGAGAGTGGGGCGCAGGGAGGAGAGAGAGCGAACGGCGAGAGAAGGAGCGGCGAAGCACTGCACCTACCCTCTCCTACACTCTCTCGCACCACATGCTCCGGTTGCTAGGGGCGAGGATAAGCGCGCGCGCCCGCAGCTGTTGCTATGGGAGAGGGAGTGAGAGCGGAGAGATAACACCTGCCGGCGCGCGGACACCGCCGCGGATAACGCCGCCTGACATAGCCCGACTAAGAAATGCATTCGCATTTAAAACTCACGGGATCTCTTACGAATTCGCCTAAGGTGATTGCAAGGTGGAAGCCATCTTCTTTTTCTTCTCAGTCGATATAATGACTCTTCCCTGCCGCCTGCAAAAGCTTTGCGTCCCTCACCTGGTCTTGCTCTTCCTCCGTGATTGGCCCACCTTTGACCAAGCGACAAGGCGATGTGATGACGTCATCGTGTGACGTCACAGTGACGTCACGATTTTATGATCACGGCACAAGGTGTTGCGATCTGTGACGTTATGATGGCGTCATGTGGGGATGTCATCACGCGATGATATTTAAAGCGAAAGCTTTACTGGCCTAGTCGAGCGAGTTTCGCCGTGTATCTCCGCTTGGCCTTGAAGCGAAGAACACATACCGCGTGACTAGCCACGTCTGCCACCACCACCGCTCCGACAGCTGCTAGGATGACAAACGCTGCCAGTGGGGTGCTGTCACCCCCTGTAAGGTCGTTTGCGCCTCGTGGTTTGGTTTGCCCAACCGTGTCTACTGTGTCCGTGTGTTCCAAGAGCGGCCGCTCTCATTTCGAGACCCCACATGCATCGCCAACCGTGTCCACTTGATTAACCACATGACTCGCCGCTCTCGTCCCCATCGGGTCAGCGGGCGAGTGCTTCAGTTCAACCGTTGTGCCATCTTCAGTAGGTTTCGTTGTAGTGCACATACACGACAGGACAAAAGGAAGGCAGATATAGACGCACTGGGCGCTGTTGTGTATGTGTATGTGCGCTACAAAGAAACCTATTGAAGATGTGCTACCAACAAGCCCGCATCGCATCCCTCGTTGTGCCATTGTCGCGTGATGAAAGGAGGGAGCGAGGACGCTGGCCCATCTGTGCCGAAGTTTTCTGCGTGGTCCCAGCGGCGAAAGCGGCAAGCTACGTCGGACCACCCTGTGGATGTCGCTCGTCTCGCTAATGAGTTTAAAGAGGAAGCATGAGCACCAGTGCGCAAAAGTGGCAAGGCTGAAACGAGTGATGACCGGGAACTTCGAGCTAAGGAAGGAAGGAAGGAAAGAAGAGGAGGAAAGGAAAGGCAGGGATGTTAGCCAGTCTAGTAGGACCGGTATGCTACCCTTCACTGGGGAAAGGGGTGGGGAAGATTTAAAGATGGAGAAAGAGAGAGCTAAACGTCCGGAGAAGGGATGCAGAAAGACAACCTGGACGAGATTTAGGGACGGCAATGGACGCCTCGCGTTCGACTTCAGCGTCGGCTTCGGAAACCGACCAAACGAAGGAACTGAGTGCTCGCCGTACAGCACGCTAGACTAGCCTTATCGTTCAAATGGCAAACTGTGCTTCGGCTACGAGGATAAACAAGCATAACCAAGGATAACAATCTTGCGCTAGCATGACCGGGCCTGGCCGGGCCTAGCCGGGCCTAGCCGGGCCTAGCCGGGCCTAGCCACCAACGGTCAATTTTCGCGTTTTTGAAGGCATCTGAGGCTTTCCGCTTTAATAGTACTGTCAGCCACAAAAGTTTGCGGGATCTTCACCGTGCGGCGGAGCGGCGGAAAACTGTAGTGCTGCGCCGCCTACCGTGGCGTGCCGTGGTTTTGGTCTATCGTCCGCGGCCTCGGCGATTATCAACGGCGCCGTTGCTGGATCTAATCTCTGAAGCCGTGGCCGTAACCTCAACACCATGCCGCGTCACGGTAGGCGGCGCAGCGTACAGTTTTCACCAGCTCCGCCGCAGATCCCGCAAACTTTTGCGGCCGACGGTCATACTAGAATTCGCGTATGATCGCGATCATATCGTCGGGTAACACACATTCCCAATTAAAGTAGTGCCTTCTTTTTAAGGCGAAAGCCTTCAGTGCCTCATCAGATGCTGGCCTTGAAGAACGCGGTGCGGCGCACAAAAACTCACGTGACCTTAATAAAAAAAAATTTCGCAGCTCCGCACAAGTGGTTCGAAGACAGGTAGCAGCGAAGGTTGCAAGGCTGGAAGCAACGGCGGAGCGACTGCTTGGAGTCCCGAGTGAAAATCCTGCCTCCCAAGCCCGTGTCCCTTCCTCGCTCAAACGACATATGTAGAGCTGGAACATGTCACGTGACAAGTGTTACGTCATTTTACGTCACGTGTCTATAGTGTTCCGCGATTTTGCCGGGAACATGTCACAGGGTTAGTGGCACCTTATTTTACGTCACGTAACTAGCGCTACGTGATTTTGCCGGCAACACGTCATGTGACTAGTGTTACGTGATATTATCGAGAACGTGTCCAGGTGACTAGTTTTACGTGATTTTGGTTGGAACATGTGACGTGAATAGTATCACGTGATTTTACGGCATGTTCCCCTCCTCTTTTTCTTTCTTTCTGTTTATTTATCGCTTTCTTTTTCTTTCTATCTTTTTATCTCTCTTCCTTTTCCTTGTTTTTATCGCTTTCCTTTGTTCCTTGATATATGTCTGTCTTTCTCGTTTTACAGCGAAAGCTGTTATGAGATCACAACAAGGGTCGTTTTTGCGCCGTAGTTGTGCGCCGCCGCCGCCGGTGTCCGTAACCAATAGCGTACGAAATAAGAAAAAACTAAATAAATAAAAAAAACACCCATGAATGGGAATCGAACCCGGGTCCTCTACGTGGCAGCCCAGCGCTCTACCACTGAGCTACACCACTGCTTGAAACTGCGGTGCAAACTAACCCTATGCAGGCTTCATGTCGGGTAAGGAATCGCGTTAACGTGTGTTGTAAAGCGTTTTAGAACAGTAAAGTAACAACTAGGCGTCACAAAATACTAATTGCGCAACGAGTGGGTCATTCAATGCTCCAACCCGTTACAAAATGGCATAATTCTTCATCGTCGTCAGCCACAGCATCAACAAAGTGCACATAATGCGTTACAAGTGTGTAGCGGGTAGCCACGCTTTTCCGAAGAATGACGAATAATGGCATAGTAGAGGCTTCCCCACTACACAAAAATTATGATTATTTATGGCGTAGTGGGTACCATGCAAGTGTGCTTGTAGTAGTTTCCTCAGAGTGTTTAAAAAATGCTCTAGAAATGCCGCTCTTCCAGCTTTCGTTGTGACTGTGCTGCGCGTTCCGCGAAGGCCTGGCGGTTTTTTCTGTCTCTTTCTTCCTATCCCTTTTTTTCCGTCTCTCTCTCTCTCTCTCTATCTGTACACGTTCTCTCGGCCACCCTAATTATTGCATTCCGCGCAGGAGAAATCGCCGCAGCGGGAGAACGAGCGCCGCGCGCACGTGTTAGGGAAGATGAACAACATGACAAAGAGAGCGCGTGCCGGCATGATTATCATAGTTTATTGCAACACCAGAGAATATACGGCTAGCTACAGCAGCTTCACTGTTAAAATAAGATAAATCAGGTTGCATCTCGATTGAAAATCGCATGACATCTTACTGAGCTTCCGCAGTCTTAGGAAAACCAAAATAAAGAGAACTCGAGAAAAACGAAGAAAAATGACTGTAACATTGAGGCTACTCGATATTGGCGCCGCACACGAAAGAAATGATAATTCGGAAAATACAACAACAAAGAAAGAAACACGGGCAGGAAATGCGCGCGTTATCAAGCGCAGTGTTCCATATTGCGATCACGACCGGTTGGTGAGGCAGGCACCATACAACTGGCGGGCATAATGACTAATGAGACCAGAAGAGCGACTTATCGCGTTCGTGACAAATGACCGGCAAGCTCGATATATAATCCGATCATTCAACACGCGAGATCTGAGCCATTAGTTGTATATACGACGCGAGCTGTATGGACTGCGTGCAAGGATGGTGCTTAATGAGAACTAAGTGGCGAAGCAACAGCTTTGTTAAGAAATGAAAACTGCTACGTTTGTTTCGATGTGGTGTTTTGATAAATAAAACAAGGGTTAGAAAACAAGGAGTTTCTCGAATATCTTTTTTAGTGTTTTACTTGGACATGATGCGGGATGATGAAAGAAACTCTATGCAAGCATTAAAAAAAAATCTGGCCGATCCCATGCGATGTGGGAATCGATGTAATGCGAAGCAGCTATCAAGGAAGCTGCATACATTGCCTTGTTTGTTTTTGAGAAAGATGAATTTATTCATGTCATGACATTCAGTTTATTATATATCGCATGTTTGTCATACACGCATTCGTGTACATTCTGGCATTTACCACGCTAATGAAACATGTATTCGGGTATATACAATAGGATGACCTGTCATTTATGTTCCTACAGCCCTCATGTCATGCCATACCCAATTTTGTTATGTATCCAGTTAACAAAACGGCCGGAAGCACACCAATGAGCGTGGCATGTAAGTCATGTCGTACATGATATGCGTGTCATGATGTTAATGTTACCACCTGTCACTTCGGTTCGTCATACATTAACGTCACGCAATAACGAATTGTACTTTTGACTTGCGCACTGAAGTGGCTGATTCCCTGTACTTGTGGGAGAAAAACATTCTAATAAATTGTAATTCAGCATGTCGTGTGTTCCCTTTCTGTGTACTGGTCGTATGCATGCACTGTGTGCTTCATAAGCCCCCTTAATACTTCTCTAGTTTGTCCGAACAAACACATGCAGTCGTACAGCTTGAATAATTAGGTGAAACACTGATGCCCGGAAGTGCAAAGAAACTGAATTATCAGCTTCAATAGCAGCGCGCCGACACGTGTTTCTCTCTCTTTTTTTTTTTCCTGGTCAGTGCAATAGTGCAGTTGCTACATAAATTGATGGTGTGTTTTTTATTATTATTATTGATATGATGTGAAGCAGATGTTGACGCACAAATAAGGCGCCGGCTATTTCTTTGCTCTTGAATGGACCGAGCATACAACACAACAAATAAACATACAAACAGTAGGACACGAAAGAAAAAACACAGAACACACATATGTCAATCAACAATATTATAACGTAAAAGAAAATGTCCGAAAGGCAATTACTAATGTTTCTAATTATGTCTCTGATCATCATAGGGATGAATACACACTTATTGACAACATGACAGTCAAGACATCATAATAGCTAGCACATACATATCTTTGTCTGCGTACCACCTCCGAAAATCCAGCAACAAAGCAAGCAGCAGATAAAACGCAAGGCAATATTGAGAAACTTAATTCGCTCGTTCTGTATACTGTCCACTGCACACAATCTCTTTCGTGTCATTCAACAAAGTAAAAAAAAAAACAAGAAAGGATGAGCCTCTCCAAACGAGGTTGGCCACGTCGTTAAAGGGAAGAAAAAGAATCAAAACGAGAAATCACGCTTTTTGCGTGCCCTTCGAAAAAACTTCGCCTGCCATTGTGAAATGATGGATGACGCCCTTCCTATAGATAGTCGGTGCTGTCGCAGATTCGCAGGTTTCTTGCCGGGAACGTACAAAGACGACGGCTTATTCTTCTTTTATTTTTATTTTATTGATCCACGCCGACACGGCACACACAGTTTCTCTTTGAGAGGTTTCGTGTATTCGCCACAACAGTTGTAAACATTTGGCGCTGTAACTTTTCCCTCTCCTTTCCTACATCATTTTACCTTTTTTTTTTTTTTGATTTTAAGATAAATTTTTTTTTTCGGGTGGTAAATGTTTGAGTGATGCAAACGGGAACAAAAAGCAAACTCAGAATACTACTCTGTCTTTCTAAACACGCCATGCACTGAAAAGTTTTCGTGCTGGGCAAGTATAGAAATGCTATGCATGTCAATTATGTTGTCGACCCTGCATTGTCTGGGGCCAGCATAACACCTTCATACATTCGTGCGAGTGAATCATTTATTTTTTTCTTGATGAGATTTTGAGCGACAGAATCTAAATATCAAAACGCCTGCTCGCCAATATTTACATACGTGGGAAAGATTATTTCGCAGCGTCATACTGCAGTGCACACCGTTGATTCTGTGTTCATTGGTACCGACACCGCAGTTATTAATTATCTTGAAGTATAGGCGGACTGGAGTGGCGCGTAGAGCACGCCCGCGCCTTTCTGGTCCATCCATGCTTGAAGTTTTTTTTAATAAAGCAGCTGTACGTGGCACAGGCATGCCGTAAATCAAACATCGTATTGTAAGAATGACAACAGTTGTCATTTTCTGGACCAGTATACGAAACAGCAAGCAAATGGAAAAAGACAACCTATACTAACGAACAGTGGTCACCATTCCTCTCTACGTACTTTGATTTCCTATATTCTTGTCTTGTCCATATCATGCATATACAGTTCAGCAAATACAGTTAGCGATAGAGTTCGAGTAGCAAAAAAATCCTCTGATAAATTTTCCTGGTAGTGAGTAGTCGACTCGATCGATCTGGCAACGAAGATCAGGCTTGTCATGGCACGCAATGACCAGAAATGAAGAAACGAGCTATAAAGGCACTAGCACAAGGTCTATACACACTACACTGGTGCGTAAACAAAACACATTTTCCAATTTTCCTGCCCTAGAAGAGTGGTCCTGAGAGTGTATGAATGTTTCGCACCTTCGAAAAGTAAAATGATTTACGCATTGTTCCCCGAACTTGTAGCGAAGCCTCCGCTTGATTCCCGAATACATATAACACATCAAGCCCCGCCTTTCTAGCGGCTAATTATAGTTTAACATAACCGTCACACGTTGATCAAAACTTCTAATAGCGTTCACTATTGCCCCCTCCTCCTTCGTCCAGAGTTTCAAGGGGTTCTCACTTTTGATGTCTGTCGGTGCAAGTGACAGGGCGACTGCACCCCCCCCCCCCCCCTCTTTGTAAATGACCTTGCGTCGATGCACACAGAACAGCTGTACGTGTCATGCATTGAATTGACAACTGCCTACTTACTAAAGACAGATTCTTCATGTATTGAATTTGACAACTGTCTACTTACCGAAAACAGATTTATTTCTTAGTTCACGCCGGTTCTAGTTGCGTAAGAGGAAGCAGCTCAGACAGCACTACACAGCCTTAGTTACAAGCCTCGCGACCATGTAGTTCTTCGTTTTATTTTTCTTTCTTTTTTTTTCTTTTTTTTTTTTTTTTGTGGAAGATATGTTTTGCTTAACCTTCGCTTATTCCATTCCGAAAGCTGCTCTAATTTTTTCCTTCACCAGAGCAGAATAGACGGCCGGACAAGTACTCTCGTTAGCTTGACCAGCTTTCACCGAAAAATTTGCCTTTTTCCGGTCTCCTCAAGTTTCGCGTTTCGAAAGCTGTGCTGCAATTCCGGCCTAGAAAAGTAGAGACTCGTTCTTACTTCTTCATGCCACCGACACGTGCAAACAGACATCCTCGAATTGGAGTTTAAAGCACGCCGACCGGAATGCCCCTCAGGAAGACGGACTGCTGTGTTGCTCAAGTGAATATTGCACGGACGCTCTCTTGCGAAAGAATGCGTCGTGCGTGGACTCAAACTTAATTGGACGACGACTCAAACTTTGCCGAAGAGACGCGACGCTTTTCTGCGGACTGTGGATGGCGGTCGTGTTGCCCAATGCCTTACGCGTTCCGCATAGGAATGGTGGACACAGCCGTCTGCAGCCACTGCGGCGGCGAAGAAACGGCATGTTTGTGTCAGTGTCCACAGGGAAATGCACGAATAGATTCCTTTTTTTTTTTTCATTGGACTCAGCAAGTCACCCAGAGGACTTGGCATCGCGACAGACAGCTGCGAAAGCTCTGTGCGACCGCACATATATAAAACTCTCTCCCTCGTTTATTAAGGCAAAAACCTTAAGTGCTTGATCAAATGCGAAAATTTACCCTCGGCGTCGGCGGTGTCAGCATGAGTGACGCAAAAAAATTCGGTGCGAACACTGAGGAAGCACGGAAGCTGATTGCAATGCCCTCCTCCTTTCTCTAAGCCTCACCCTCAATTCCCTTTCCCAGCCTTTGTTATGCTATACTATACAAGACTATGGTATGCTTTACCTTCTAAACTCCACTCGTTCTCTCGCCCATCAGAGTCATTGCATTCCACGCCGGACTAATCGGCGCATGTGTTCTGGGAGCAAAGTAGATGATGAAGAAGAGGACGAAGAGAGCGCGTGCCGGTTCATGATGATGATAATTTTTAGGTCACGTCACGCGGCATAACGAAAAGCTCAACGGTTCCGCCGTAAAAAAATCGTGTGATAACTTCAGATAACGTGACATCACAAAATGACGGCACCAAATGACATCGCTCACACGGTAAAAGACAGGCCAATCACCGAGGCAGTGCAAAGTCAGCCCCATACATTGACAATATAGGAAGGGGAGCGCTGCAACTCGGGGGGGGGGGAGTCAGCCCCGTACATTGACATAATAGGGAGGGGGGGGGGCCGTGCGACGAACCTTCGCCCCTCCTGAAGGCGAACCCTTAGCACACCTATGCCTGTGGGATCTCCTTCTGTCTTTCTCACTATATCCTCTTTCCATCGCTCTATATTCGCATTCCCACACTCCGGAAGCTTGTATGTGGTTAACCTCCTTGTTTTTACCCTTTTCTCTCTCTCTCTCTCTCTCTACATGGATATTGCGTAATACAATATAGAAGTGGGAGTGAATGTGAACGCAAGAAGAAATCAGGAAGGTATGTTCATGACAACAAATTTGAGTGATTAGTGAATCGTGCACCAAATGAAAAACTAGTGCACAAATGCATGCATTCGATTTGTGGATGGCACACAACAGTGCATTTTACCCACGCCAGTATATTGAGTATCAAAATATCTATATATGTGTATATATCTATACTTGTCCTAAATAGGTCTTTTTTATGGCTAGCTACGTCATTTTTATTCATTATGTCTAACCTATTTTTAATACCAATTTGAACTCGTTAGTTGCTACGGCCCCTGTTAATTTCCTGCATGTAGAATTATCGTACGCTTGTTCTTTTCATCAAAGGTGCGTCTGCCCATGTGCGTTGCTCCTTCTTACTCAAAGAATACTCAAATTACTCAAAGAATAACTAGCTCTCTGCGACCAACTCGCCGTAGCTAGATGCCGCTAAACCTTAAATAAACAAAAAGGATAACCCCTTGTATAAAAAAAAATGGACAAGCTTGCACTAAGCCCCGCAAGGCTTGAAACAGTTAAACTGGACGAATCTGAAAAGTAATCTGGTTGCTTCTAGGCCTTAGCTAGGTGGTGCAGGTGTTAGGTTCCTTCTAGGTCGATGTGCAGCTTTAGCTGGGCGATGCTATAGGTTGTTTACACGTTGATTCTCAGCGCAGAGATGTTCGAGTTAAAGCACAGACAGTCGTAGACACGACACGGTTGTCCAAACTTGAGAGGCGGAAACTCGCGCATAAACGAAGCGTTCGCACCTCTCATAGATCTGCGGGCACGTCGTCGTTCGCGTGGGGCTTCCATCGCTTCGGGGTCTTCGCGCAGGCGCCATTGTCTTTACCGTTCCCTAGTATTCTTTCGTTGTACGCACTCGGGGCCTTCGGCTCACCGCCGTCGCTTTGCCGCCACTTGTTGTTGGGCTAACTGTTGCCTTATTCGCTGTTAGTGGACCAGTGGTGAGTGGTGGGATTCACCCGATTTCTGTAGCACACACCCGTTTATGATGATGATAGTTTTCTGGTAGGCCGCACAGTGGCACTTGCCCGTTAATATGATAGCTTTCTGCGATATACTCGCAAGGAATGATTTGCTAAAAAGCTTCGGTGATAAAATATGTAGGCAACATTTGTCCGGAAATGGCGAAGTGAGGATAATACCCCAAGACGCAAGCCAGCCAATGACAAAGGCAAAGAAATCACGCCATATCCACGAAGTGAATGATGATGAGTGGGGCGAAGCTCGATCGTTTTCATCCATGGCAGAAAGAGAATGTGTGGTCTGGAACGCGCTTATACTTCATGGTAATCAGCGTCATCGTCATCGTAATCACGTGTAGTGGGTACATTCCACTATACTGGAACGCGCTTATACTTCATCGTTATCACGTGTAGTGGGTACATTCCACTATACTGCGTCATCGTCATCTTTATCACGTGGAGTGGGTACATTCCACTACACGTGGCTACCTACCTACCTACCTACCTACCTACCTACCTACCTACCTACCTACTACTACTACTACTACTAACTACTACTACTACTACTGCTGCTACTACTACTACTACTACTACTACTACTACTACTACTACTACTACTACTACTACTACTAATACTACTAATACTACTACTACTACTACCACTACTACTACTACTACTACTACTACTACTACAGAGGAGGGACAGACCCACACCATAAGGAGTTTCGCCCCTAAAATGTGACACTGAAAGGTGACTAAGTAAGGCATAGAGGAAAGGCAAGGACAGGTGTCACCAAGGCGGCAGCGTGACAGATGGACGGCCGAGCGACAGAACTGTCGCAATGGCTCTGTCTAGTGTAAAGGCAGTTCCCCATAGATTTATTTCCTAAGACGTCTGCTCCTATTAGTTTGGCGGCAGACGCCGCAGTGGAGACTACGGCAGAAGTTTTCTGTGCCTGGCTAACTACAGAAATACAGAAATACAAGTTCCTGGCGAGCTGGTGCCCAGACGAGCAAAACCATATCTCTGAGTAGTCCTGCCCTGTTTAATATATGGATGGCAGTCTCCGTCACCCTTTCCGATTCGTCATTTCTCGCAGCGTTTTTGGAGTCGATTATGACCACCCTAACCCTCTAAAATCCACTCATTAAGTATGATTGCAATAAAAAGGAAAATGGCACACGGTTGCATTTTTGCGAGAAAGAAAGAAAAGAAAGAAAGAAAGAAAGAAAGAAAGAAAGAAAGAAAGAAAGAAGGAAGAAAGAGAAGAAAGAAAGAAAGAAAGAAAGAAAGAAAGAAAGAAAGAAAGAAAGAAAGAAAGAAAGAAAGAAAGAAAGAAAGAAAGAAAGAAAGAAAGAAAGAAAGAAAGAAGGAAAGAGAGAAATAAAGAAAGAAAGAAAGAAAGAAAGAAAGAAAGAAAGAAAGAAAGAAAGAAAGAAAGAAAGAAAGAAAGAAAGAAAGAAAGAAAGAAAGAAAGAAAGAAAGAAAGAAAGAAAGAAAGAAAGAAAGAAAGAAAGAAAGAAAGAAAGAAAGAAAGAAAGAAAGAAAGAAAGAAAGAAAGAAAGAAAGAAAGAAAGAAAGAAAGAAAGAAAGAAAGAAAGAAAGAAAGAAAGAAAGAAAGAAAGAAAGAAAGAAAGAAAGAAAGAAAGAAAGAAAGATGCGCTTCTTGCACGGGGTGTCGCCACGTGCTGGCGCTGCGCTCTATAGTGAGCTAAAATTGCACAGTATAGCAGCACTCGCGCGCACAACAATCACATCTGAAGTGAGTGAACGCGTTTCATGACGCGCGCTGACGTAGCTTTTCTCCCCCAGCAGGCCCGCCTATGCCTGTTTCATGAAAGCTTCTTTATGAATCCTGAGCTTTCATTGTTGCTAACTGCTCACGTACTACCAGCATCACTTCAATAAAAACTTCTCTAAACCTCCCTAACCTTTCTAGCAGAAGGAATCCGGCCCATTTATCACTCTCTCATAAGATTTGATAAAATTGTTATCGCCAACCTTTCTTACGTTTCATCTCGCGCGGAACATAACTTCAAAGTTCAAGTGCCGTTCTGCGAGTCCGACGTGTACTTTTAGTCTTAGGTGCCGAAGACATCATCTAAATGGAACCTGAATGCATCTGAATGCATCATTCAAGACTACCTCCATAGCCAGCAACCTTGATCAGGCATCATTCAAGATTGTCATTTAGATTTGTAACGCCACTCTTCTCTGTAACGCCGCCATGGACATTGAGGTTATTTAAATAAATAAATAAATAAATAAATAAATAAATAAATAAATAAATAAATAGCAGCTGTGCTGTAAAAGAAGTTACCCGCAGATGGCAAGTGTTCGGGGAGCGAAACAGGAAATGATGAAGCGAGCGCGCACCGGAATGGTGATGCTGGTTGCTTGTGTACATCGCGAGTCGAACTAACGGCGGGCATGAACAGCTCTGATGTAAAACCAGAAGCACAACCACACTCGTTTATTTCGTTTAAAACGCGATAAACGGACTCACAACATTATCTCTAGGCGCTTCGCAAAGCGTGCAGACCTGTAACCGGTGTCGCGTGACAAGTCCTTGACATATATTAGGGCGTCATAAGTCTGGAATCGGTCGTACATGTCTCACAGTTCACGTTCGGGGCCTACAGGTCGCCGTCGGACTTGCACACGCACGCCTGCTTCTGAGAATTCATGAAGGGCTCGCAGCCCAGGTTTGTGGTCAAGCTCATGAACAGACTGGCCGTCGAGGCGCACGAGTCCTTTCCGGTCGTTACCTTGGTGTCGCAGATGCGCTTCATACAGGCGTCGAAGGCCGCGTCGCACTGCGCCTTGTCCGAGAGGCACGTGTCGTAGCAGACGTCGTGCTCGTTGCAGCAGGACTCGAAGTCCGGGTGCGGCAGCGCCGACGCCGGCAGCCGGAACGCCTCGGTGCCGCAGCCGTTCGAAGAACTCTTGTAGAGGGGGCGAGGCGTGGGTTTCAGGGAGTGCGGGCAGTGGAACTTGCAGTCGACGTCACCGGCGACGCCGTCCTTGCGACCTCGAGCCATCGAGGAAGGACCCAAGACAAACGGCCAGCAGCAGAATACCGGAGAGCAGAGGGGCGTGGAAGTTAGACATGGCGGCGGGGCTTCATACGGCGCTGACTCGCGTTTTCGAATGGCACGCGCACGCTATGGCGGACCAGTAGTTTGATGATGATTATTACTAATATTATTGTCTTTCAGTCACGCTTCTTCTTCCTTCTTTAGTTTGACAACGCGGCCGATTGCGATGGCTACGATTAAAATGACTATGATGACAGCGATGAAGTCTCTTAAGCACAGTAAGGGTCTATATTATTAACAGTCTCGCATAATTGCTTCGTGGGCAGCATTCTTTTATGGCAAAGTAAAGGCAAATCGTTTTTTTTTTCGCTCTAATTACGCAGCTTCTTCGAGCTGGGGTAGTTAAATTACGCCACGTATGCTGAGAACGCGTTAATATTTAAAAGTGATTGCTGCTTACAAGACGCAATACCTACATATATGGGAGTGTTACTGTAGACAAAACCGTATTTAGTAAGGTTCCTTTCATCGAAGCTACCACTTGCGGCTACATCTGAAATACGATGCATAAATCACAAATGTATCGTTTTATGACATGTTTCGCGTATATTTTAGGAATCGATGTTGAAGAGATCTGTCAGAGGCGATATTTTATGATGTTACTACGGACAAAAGAATGAATGCCTTTCGGGTATTTTAAAGCTGCCATAGACTATTTCCCTAAATATTTCTTTTTTTTTTTGCAAAATACAGCATAAACGTCGAATGTTCGTAAATACACTCATCGTTTTGTAATATTTTTTTTTTTGAAATTTGAATACTGCTTATTTTATTTAAATGCTTCCGAAGCTGATTTCTTTACTACATCTACTTTGGCTTGTCAACCTTTACTGGAGCAAGGCGTTGGATTCCGTAACGCTGGGATATTAATCTACAGATATGAGAAAACATGGACCAATAATAATACAAGCATTCCGCAAAATAGTAGAAAAAATAACTAATGCTGGCGCATTCTCTCTTTAAAGTGGCAACGCTCGTTTTCTTTATATTATTTTGTAACAACATAAACAAGGCACGAATATTTTAGACGTTGTATTGTATCGAAAGGCACACCGTATTCTTTTAACTACACCTTGAGTATAGCTCTTGTTTTTGTTTTTACGCCACGTGTCACCCGCATGGGATTTGTAGTCTTCGTCACGCTGATCAATTTTAGCGACCTCGTAAGCGCTTCGTACCTGGCATATAAAACCAAAATTAGTGCCAGGAATTTTAGATCATGATATTCTCAAACTGGTACAGCTCAACAAGAAAAAGTAAGAGACAGCCGAGGCAGTCAAACTAAGGAGCACAATGTTGATCCTTCTTTTTGCCGACACGGCTATTTATTCCTTCCCATGTTACATTTGTCGTTTTGAGAATGACGTACCAACTCGCCCAGTCCTCAGTAATCACGAAATACGCAACTCTAATAGCGAGGACTGCTCAGGTTTGTCTCTCAGGGCTTTGTTGTGATTCTAATTATATGGTCATCCCAGGAGCATTTTTGCCGTTGGCGTCGGCGTCGGTGTCATGTTCCTCATAATGTCCAAATTGATAGCATGGCCCCGCGCGTCTTGTATTTTAGTGTGAGTGAAAGCGTTTTAGTGGACTGCCAACGATCGCTGCTCAAGCGGCCGTCTCCGTCGCGCGAAAGGCTCATGGGTACTGCGCGGCTCCGGCAGCAACTGCGTACTTTGGCCAGTAGGGTACAGTCGCCCGCGTGCTATCTTGACAGCGATCGGCAGACCGCTCATTCCTCTTTGCGTGATCTGTTCCCAACGCTGGTCCGCCGTGGTGGTGCAGCAGTTACGGTGATCGGCTGCTGAACCGAACGAAGGTCGCGGTTTGATCCTGGTCGCAGCGGTCGCATTTCGATGGAGGCGAAATTGTAGAGAGCCACCTACTGTGCGAAGTCGGTGCACGTTAAAGAACACCACATGGTCCAAATTTCTGGAGCCCTCCAATACGGCATGCCCCATAATCATATCATGGTTTTGGCACGTAAGACGCTGTACACTACTATTCTCAACGCTGTTTACGTTAAAGCGATGCACAACACGAAGATCGCTTTGTTCGCTGCAGCAGCCGCGTTTCCTGACGACAGTGTTCGGATGAGTTTCGCCAGATAGGATGATAAAGGAGTTAACTGCTACAGTTACTTCGAATAACATTCCAATTTTTTGCTAATGCGTTCATTGCTTCCCCCCATGGGGCGAAACTGATTTTCTTTTCCTTTTGGATATTACCACATCACTTACATTTAAGTTTAGCGCTTGCATCAGGGGTGAAAACTTTGACGGCTGTCACTACAGCTGCAGCTGCTGGTCACAACGTTCGAAGAAAAGCATACGTGTGCCCCCGGGAAGTGTTCTAGCTTCTAATGCAATAACGCGGGAACAAATATGCCAGCGCGCGTCGCAGTAAGCCACAGCGACCAGAGACGATAAGCGTGGCTCAACTTCCCTGGTGGCAGCGCTGCATAGTGCGCCTCAAACATGCTTTATTGAATTATCGAGCTTGGCTTCTTGAGATGCTCTTGGACCACCGCACGGCCGCGAGCCCTGTGCCGTATTACGGCGCGTACAGTCCTCGATAAAGTGCATAACAACTGCGGTTTACAAACTCACAAGGGTCCCTTATTAATTTGCACAAGACGACTCGAAGGCTAAAACCATCTTCTCCTTATTCTTCTCAGTCCATGTATTCAACTTCCCGCGCCCCACTCCGACAGATTTCTGCACCTAACATGATTTTTGCATTGCCTCCAAGATTCGAGGCATTGCCAACATTGTGCACCTCGTCTGGTATTGCACTGCCTCCGTGATCGGCCCGATCTAGAGACGACGTCATGTGATGACGTCGTCACGTTACGTCACATTGTGTGACGTCAAAGGGACGTCACGGTGAACGTCATGATGACGTCATGTGGTGGCGTCTTCAGGTGACTACGATTTTTGCGTCACTCGTGTTGACGACGACGATCAATTCTCGCGTTTCAGGAGACGTCTAAAGCGTTTGCCTTAATAATCTCCCTGACCCTAACCTATGGCACTGACGGTTAATGTCGCCTACAGAGTGAGAGCGAATTAAACGTTTGTTTGAGATCTACAAGCTAAAAATAAAGACGTACTCTCCCCCCTAGCAAACAGTTTCCTCATTCCAGAACCCGTGGGCTATTGCAGCCACCCTGACCCTGTCCACCATCTCTCGCTGGTCACCTAGGCCTTTATGCTACGTCGTGGTCTCCAACAGCTCTTCTCTATCCTCATCCGTCACTTCATCTCCCGCTATTTGTCTTTCGTGTTAGGTTTTGCGGGGGTCCTGTCGATCTCGAGCATTCTATTACTGCGTAGCGCTGGATGCGTGGGACTCCGCAAATCTTGCAGACGTATACAATCATTGCGATACCCGATACAATATAAAATACCGTGAACGCGTGTTGTATTTAGCCTTAACCATTTGATGCAATCCACCGCAAATTTTCTTTAAATTTTCTAGCAGTACCGAAGCCTGCATATCATCATCATCATCATCACCAGCTGACTACGCCCACTGCAAGGCAAAGGCCTCTCGCGTGTTCCGCCAATCAACCCGGTCCTGTGCTTTCTGTTGCCAAGTTATACCTGCAAACGATATAGCTGCACGTTAACAAATCCCAGGTGGTCGGAATTTCCGGATACCCCACTACGGCATCTCTCCATAATCATATCGTGGTTTCGGGACTTTCTGAAAGTTATTATTACAAAATGGGCAGACTTGTTCACGTTACTGAAAATAAGTAGTTGATTACAACTACCAGTACTTCCATTAAAATGTAAATTGATAGCAGTGGTCAACTACAACTTCAGAAAAGTAACTAAGCAAGTTGCAGAAATGTGATCGATTACTACTGCGTTACCTTGCTTCAAAATATTACTGCTGTAGAGCAACAACAGAAGTTTACTCAAACTACAACGAAATACTGCGGCCTGCATGATAGAGAGAAGGCTGGAGGCTTGCGTGAAGGCTGGGAGGCTCTCAGTGTCCTCTGTGATATGGTGCTACACGTTTTAAACTTTCAACAGGAGTTGGTTTTCGAAGTTGTCGTCGCTGGTTCTTCCACGCTTCTTCGCTAAGAGGCCAGCTGCTTACCTGAACACTCACCCAATGCATGCGCTGGAGGGAAGGGCGGTATTATAACCATAGGCATGCGCAGGGTTCCCCTTCAGGAGAGGAGGGGGGGGGGGGCGAAGGCTTGTCGCAGCCCCCCCCCTCCCTATACGTCAATGTATGAGGCTGACATTGCGCCCCCCCCCCCCCCCGTGCGTACGCCTATGATTATAACGTAGGAACACCTTGCGCACCAGCTCGTAGTGACGGGCTTCGATGCTAGTGCAAATGTGCTCCATAAAGCGTCGCGCTCCACTGTTGCTGGCGCTTGGGTAAGGCCTTGCAGGTAAGGCCAAGGAAAACGAGGAAAATATACGCTCCGTAGGGACACCAATCAGACAGTACGGTAGTCCCTTCAGAGTGGCCGCATAGTTTTCGGGACGAGGACTGCCGTAGAAGACTGATTACAACTTGATTTTGGAAAAAGAAAGAAATTGATTACCAAGTAATCAGTTAACAAGAAAGTGTGATTGAATTACTCACTATGTTAGTTTCGAAAATGTAATTGATTATTTTAGAAAATTACAATAACAAATGCAATTGATTACAAGTAATCGATTACTTGTAACGCGTTACGTACAACTCTGAAAATGAGGCACGAGGATACGGAAGGGAAAGACGGACGAAAGAAAAGAAACAAACAGGACTAGTCCTGTTTTGCTTCTTCCCTTTCGTCCATCATTCCCGTGGGCGCTGCACTTTACGCATGATGAATATGTACCAGCTCGCTCAAAGTGCCATTTTATCACGGAAGGGACCCGCGCTCTGCCATCATGCCTTCTTTTGTGTCTTCGCGTTTCTTTGCGCTAACCATAGGCGTGTGCACGGGGGGTGGGGGGGGCAGAAGGGGGCGGCCGCCCCCCCCCCCCTAGTCACCTAAGAGGGGGGCGCGAAGTCAGCCCCATACATTGACCTTAATAGGGAGGGGGGGGAGGGGCACTGCGTCAAACCTTCGCCCCCCCCCCCCTGAAAACCTTGCGCACGCCTTATGGCGCTACCCTTAGAGTTCACTTACGGTCGGACAGTTCATTCGGCAGTGAGTAATAAAACTGTCTGCGGGCAGCTTGCGCGGGCTCCATGTCAATACCTCCCTCCCGATCCGCCCCATCCCACTCCACCACCGCAAAGGGTTTCGACTTCGTGTCCCACCGTAATAAAAAGCAGCGCGCGTTTCGACTTCAGTGTTTGAGCGAGGGTCGGTTCACCGAAAAAGTGGCCGCCGACCTGATTTCATTTCAATCGATTGACCTAAAAGCGCGCGCGGCTCGGCCGTCGACACAGCGCGAGCTGACGACGTCGGGCGTTTATTGAAATTGATCGCCACTGGACACTTCGACAGCGACCACTCGCGAATTCTCTTTCTCGCGCACGCACGAAGACACAAACTTCTAAATTGTGCCGCTATTTGGGTCATGGAAAGATAAAGATTTATTGTGGTAGAACAGCTGAAAAAGTCGGCCTGAGTCTGTACTCTGAGCAGCTGTTCAGCGCTGGGGACGCGAAATGAGTGCACAGCCAGACAGAGCAAAGGTGTTAATTATGACGTCTAATACGACTCTTATTAAACTAGAATCGTCAAAGACTTTGCAGAGTGTCATTTACAATGCACTCTCGCAAAAGAATTTCATGGGAGCCTCGAAAACATCACACTGGGGACAAGGATCAGGCTAAGGTTCCAGGCTCGAACACGAAAGCCATCCCGCGTGCAAGCGATCTTGGAAGCGTAGATTTTACGATTGAACATCGTATTGACGCGCCTTTTAACAAGGCCGTTTCACCAAGGTGTGCTCGCAAATTAACTTTTCACGTAAAACAGTAGAGGTATATGGTATATCGAGGTCAATTCTTTATCGAATAGCTGACAAGCCTTCTATAAAAGTTGTCAAAGCGGACTAGCACCGTACCTGATGTCGTATGGTTATTTACAAATTCCCGCCGACATACGAAACTTTTTCAGGCTTAGGTTGGTTATTTAACCAAAGGCTCCAAGATTATTCTGATCTTGAGGTCATTTGGGACTTGCAAAAGTGCGAAGCCAGCCTGGTGTATGCCATCTATATCTACCATGAATAAACTGGAACAAAAAAGAAACTGGAAGCCGTGAAGCACATTGCCAGCTATATCTACCATGGCTAAACTCTAAATAAAAGAAACTGCCAACCATGACGCATATTACCATCTATATCTACCATGGATCATCTGAAAAAAAAAAGACTGGCAACATATTGCCATCTATATCTACCATGGATAAACTGGAAAAAAAAAGAAACTGGCAGCCATGAAGCATATTGCCATCTATATCTACCATGGATAAACTGGAAAGAAAAGAATCTGGGAAGCCATGAAACATAGCCATCTATATCTGCCATGGATAAACTGGAAAAAAAGAAAATGGCAACTATGAAGCATATTGCCATCTATATCTACCATGGCTAAACTGGAAAAAAAAACTGGCAACTATGAAGTATATTGTCATCTATATCTACCATGGATAAACTGAAAAGAAAAAAAAGAAACTGGCAGCCATGAAGCATATTGCCATCTATATCTACCATGAATAAACTGGAAAGAAAAGAATCTGGAAGCCATGAAACATAGCCATCTATATCTGCCATGGATAAACTGGAAAAAAAAGAAACTGGCAACTATGAAGCATATTGCCATCTATATCTACCATGGCTAAACTGAAAAAAAAACTGGCAACTATGAAGTATATTGTCATCTATATCTACCATGGATAAACTGAAAAGAAAAAAAAGAAACTGGCAGCCATGAAGCATATTGCCATCTATATCTACCATGGATAAACTGGAAAGAAAAGAATCTGGAAGCCATGAAACATAGCCATCTATATCTGCCATGGATAAACTGGAAAAAAAGAAAATGGCAACTATGAAGCATATTGCCATCTATATCTACCATGGCTAAACTGGAAAAAAAAACTGGCAACTATGAAGTATATTGTCATCTATATCTACCATGGATAAACTGAAAAGAAAAAAAAGAAACTGGCAGCCATGAAGCATATTGCCATCTATATCTACCATGGATAAACTGTAAAGAAAAGAATCTGGAAGCCATGAAACATAGCCATCTATATCTGCCATGGATAAACTGGAAAAAAAGAAAATGGCAACTATGAAGCATATTGCCATCTATATCTACCATGGCTAAACTGGAAAAAAAAACTGGCAACTATGAAGTATATTGTCATCTATATCTACCATGGATAAACTGAAAAGAAAAAAAAGAAACTGGCAGCCATGAAGCATATTGCCATCTATATCTACCATGGATAAACTGGAAAGAAAAGAATCTGGAAGCCATGAAACATAGCCATCTATATCTGCCATGGATAAACTGGAAAAAAAGAAAATGGCAACTATGAAGCATATTGCCATCTATATCTACCATGGCTAAACTGGAAAAAAAAACTGGCAACTATGAAGTATATTGTCATCTATATCTACCATGGATAAACTGAAAAGAAAAAAAATAAACTGGCAGCCATGAAGCATATTGCCATCTATATCTACCATGGATAAACTGTAAAGAAAAGAATCTGGAAGCCATGAAACTTGCCATCTATATCTGCCATGGATAAACTGGAAAAAAAGAAAATGGCAACTATGAAGCATATTGCCATCTATATCTACCATGGCTAAACTGAAAAAAAAAACTAGCAACTATGAAGTATATTGTCATCTATATCTACCATGGATAAACTGAAAAGAAAAAAAAAGAAACTGGCAGCCATGAAGCATATTGCCATCTATATCTACCATGGATAAACTGTAAAGAAAAGAATCTGGAAGCCATGAAACATAGCCATCCATATCTGCCATGGATAAACTGGAAAAAAAAGAAAATGGCAACTATGAAACATATTGCCATCTATATCTACCATGGGTAAACTGGAAAGAAAAGAATCTGGAAGCCATGAAACATAGCTATCTATATCTGCCATGGATAAACTGGAAAAAAAGAAAATGGCAACTATGAAGCATATTGCCATCTATATCTACCATGGCTAAACTGGAAAAAAAAACTGGCAACTATGAAGTATATTGTCATCTATATCTACCATGGATAAACTGAAAAGAAAAAAAAGAAACTGGCAGCCATGAAGCATATTGCCATCTATATCTACCATGGGTAAACTGGAAAAAAAGAAACTGGCAACCGTGGAGTATATTGCCATCTATATCTACCATGGATAAGCTTAAAAAAAGAAACTGGCAACCATGAAGCATATCGGGCCCCCCTGCTTGAACTTTCCCCAGTAGTTCCTCTGATCCAGTGCTCGTACAATCTTTCGGCTTCACCATATGCGACCATTGTGTCTGATGTAGACACGCGCTCGGTAGAGTGAAGAAGAAAGAATATTAAAGCCCTCTTCGTAATACTTACCTGAAATGCGATATTAGCGTGCCACATGGCCTCAGCATGATTAGCCTAAATGATTGAATCATGAGTGGCTCAGTGTAACTTACGCCAATAATTCTTTATTCAGCGTTCAATAGTTCAGTACTTCAACGCGACAAACATGCAATGATTTCATACACATTTTCTACATTTAACGTTTCATAAGTTCAATAAAAAATTTTAAGGGTTCATTGGTGCCCTGTCGATATGTATTGAAGCATTTAGAAGGAAAAAATCCCCATCGACGCTTCCAGCGAACAGCGCATGCGTTTTACAATTTGGACGAGGGTGCCTAAAAAAATTTACGGTCGTCACCATCCATTGTTGCTGCTCGAGCAGCATACGAAACGTTTTTACCATAGTGTCGCATCACATCTCGTTAAAGCCCACGCACATATTGTGTCTGCTGGTGACCCAAAGGCATACGTGCAGCAGAATACAATATATATATATATATATATATATATATATATATATATATATATATATATATATATATATATATATATATATATATATATATATATATATATATATATAATGATAGCAGTGGATTTTGTAATAGCTTGTTTACGGGCACTTGGTCCTTAAGGCCACGGCGTACGCCTATTAGCCAGGTATGACATGGGATAAGAACATGTGCACAGACATATGTGCCAACTCATAAGAGCTTACATTTCAACGATATAGTGAGCGAGTTGGCATACAATGTATCCATGGTGTGTAAACAGCGTGAATCGAATTTAGTCAAACGAAATATATATAGGAACAGCAGCGCCGGTCTGTACCCACTCAACCCTCGTGCGTGTAATGTAGCACTGTTTTTTCATCTATGGTGTCTGTTTTCAGCGCTGGCGTGTAGATGTAGATACTTAAGCTGTTGTCGCCTTCTTTATGTATCCGGATTCTTTCCTCTAACTGCGATACCTTCACCTTGAGAGATTACAATTTTTAGTTTCGGTACGACGAATTGTGTTTGAAAAAAAAAACAAAAAAAAAACAACTGAACGAGTCAGATTACATGTTCATTATAGAAAAATAAGATGTGCTGGTCGATCTTGCGAGATACCCGCAGAATCACAGCAATCTTCTCGCGTGCCTCTAGTTTCCCGCCACGGGCTGTACTGCGCTGCATGAAGCGCTTTCCGTTCAGCCTACGCCTTCGTCGATGCTGCAAGCATTCTTCCTTGAGCCGTACGAGCGTATGGGCCGAATTCGGGAACAGCCTGCAGAAGAGAGAATGCACATACTCAGCAGAGAAGCACGCGTTAACAATGTCAAACTGTTACCAAGCGCTAGCTCCCCGAGAAGGCAATTGATTGCCGCCATTCATATAGGCACTTTCAACGGCAAACTGAAACCACGACCTCCTCGAGGTCGTGACTGAAACTGGCTTCCGGAAAGTGCAACAATGGTTTGAAGACACAGCCAAATGAATCCAACAGACAATTAATTAATCCATAGAAAGCGCAGGGAACAGTATTTGTTGTTATTGTTGTTATTGTTATTGTTTTGTTCTGGACAAAAAAAAAAGCAGCGTTTCCGTCAGTATAGCATCAGAACCCAGAACTTTCTAACAAATTCGAAGATTGTGTGTTTGGATATACCCAACAGCTGAACTTCCTTCAGCGTCACGCGGCAGTCACGCGACCTGCGCTGAACCATCAAGTGTGACGTCATACCACCGCCTAAATTTGAATGACAGGGTTTGAATGAAAGGGCAGTGTTCTTCCTGGCGTTGCGTGAGCATCGCTATTTTGGCACTGTCATTGGCTGGCCCGCGTCACTGAAGCGCCAGTAACCTACGCCTTCAGTGCTTCGCGGCTCTCACATATTTTGTCAGAATCCCTACTATCAGAACCAGAGTCGACAGCAATGTGCCGCTCTGCCAATGACGTCACGGCTGACGTTTCTGCTCGGGTCACGTGACTCTCTCGCACGTGACGGCGACCGGAAGTTCCTCTACTGGCCTCTTTAGGATATGAAAGTGTGCACGCTGACCGCCAGGATTCGTAAAACATTCTGACAACATAAGCAAACTGGCATCTAATGGCCGTCTTGCCGCACACTGCATGCGCTGTGGTTGTAAGACCTCGTATAATAGAACTAAAGTGATCGCACTAATTTTAGATCAGATGACTATAGAGAAATTGTTGAGGCGCTAGAAATTAACAGAAGCAAAGGTTGTGTAAGCTGTTCATCTGCTTCATTGTATGAAAAAGAGACAGTGTTCTTGTCGCGGTAGCGGTGGCGCTGCTGCTGCAAGGCGACATGTGGTGCGATGGTGATATCAACGTCATTCCACTTCTTGTACAACGGTATTTATGCTGGTACCACGTGAAATAAACCCCAGTTGCTAGTAGCGCTCAGCCCTCGTGTCTTCTTTTGCGCCCTCGGGTTTCCTTGCGCTAAAACATAAGAGGGGGGATTCCGTGACCGCCGATCCAACTGAGACTCGCCTTTAGGCGATCCTCAGTGATCCATTACTAGTGCAGCCGCACTCCTGGACGGAGGTGGACGACAAAGCGATCCCGTGTGACTCTGGTCACCGAGCTTTTCGCTCAGGGAGGCTCGGTGTACGGGACGCCTGCGTGCGCACTGTGCTCGTCGACTCGGATGCACGGGCCGCCTGCGCCGTGCTCGTCGGCGGCTCGCTGTTGGTCTCTTGCGTGACGGGCGTGATGATGCAGACGACTTTCACTTGGCACATCCGCTGTCCCACACGTTTCGGAGTCGACGCCAGCCGCAGGTTGGCGGCTTTCTGGTCCCGCACCATCGTAAGGCACACGGCAGCGAGAAGAAAAAGAGGGGGAAATAAGCGGGAGCAAATGCAATAATTATAATACCTGGGGTTTTACGCCCCAAAACCACGAAAAATGTAATGAATAGGTCTTTACACGGCGCATTGAAGCTTGCGGTAAGACATACGGCACGCAAGAAGTATATATATGCCTGCCTCGACAGTTGAAACCTCGAATAAAAATTTAGATCCTTATAAGTCGTACATAAATATCGCACATAAGCTTACCACACGTGTTTCCTGCTTCGAGTACATAACGAGCGTGCATCAAAACGCTGCGACGCACCGGGCATTGTGATTTAAGGATTATTGTCGAAGCATGACAAGTGCTACTAACTACACAGATGTTTTGTTACGGTAACTATGTATGACGAAGATACTGCCGCGGCCTGTTGGTTAGACAATATTAAGCTATTGCAAAGCAACGAAGGAACAGCTTTGGAGCGAGAAAGGCTCGGTGTACAACCTGGTGTCGTGTTTTGTTTTCCTTCACCAGTACTCTTCCTTTGTTAATGCTTCGGGAAATTATTCTCAAGGCTCGTTCACACCGGCGACCACCACCGGTTGTGCGACAAAGTTAGTAGCGAAGCGACTTGTCTCAACTGGCCGCTTTGGTCGGAAAGCGACTGATTTGGTTCAGTCGCTCGCTGCTAGATTTTTCAGACGCGCTACTGCAGTTGCAAACCTCTCAACCAATCAGATGCGCATTAACAGAACTTGGCTAATTTCAGCGGGCAATAGTAATGCGAGAAGACGTGAATTCTGCATGTTGATTGGTATATGTCGCACTTAAAGGGGCCCTGCAACACTTTTCAAAGTAGCCATGGAATGGATTCACTAAAGGAGCTTATTGCCTCACGAATTCACCGCCGCAAAAATTTTTGGAATCCGTCCAGTACGAGTGGAGTTACAAAGATTTCTCGCACGCTGCAATTGCATTCTCTCTTCTCTCGTCCCGTCGAAAGCGCTGGAAGCTAAGCAGGGAGGGATGGCACGGGGAAAGAAAATATGTCACGCGCGCCTCGTGATCTTGAGCGCTTTTTCTCTCTTTTTTTTTTTTCTTCGAATACGCGAATTTTCATTGCGATCGCGCGCGCACGCGTGGACAAGTCGCGGCCTCCCGCGGCCGCCTCTGTAACTACCGAGCGCGCCATGCTCAAATCAGCCAATGGCTGATACAATGAGTACGCAACGTCATTTTTGAGTACGCAATGTCATTTGAGTACGCAACGTCATCGGCAGCGTTTTCTGAGCATGCTCAAAAAGTGTTGCAGGGCCCCTTTAAGGTGTGAACACCAGCGGCCTCGAGTCGCTTTTTGGTGGCCAGCATGGTGGCCAGTCGCAAATGGTCACGCGACTGCATGGTCATATAGTCGCAGGTATGAACGAGATTTAACCTGACCGTAGGTATTCACGCGACAAATGGGATTGTTCATACGCGATTGTTTCCCATTTTAAAGCAGCAGCCCATACCATGTGGGGCGGCTGGCCATCAATGTTGCCGCCGTAGGTCGTCTTGAAAAGCTCGAGCCTCCGCATGGCAGCCTCGTCAATGACGCGGTCGGTCTCGCTGTTGGCCCAGCGCCAGATGTGTTGAGACGTGTCTTCATCCCTGGCACCTTGCGCGATCGGTATCCCACCGTACGGTAAGCGGTCGTCGGCACCACGAAACAGAGGAAACGCGTCGAAGCCGTCGTCGAAGTCCTCGACGATCAACGGCTCGCTTCCGAAATGCCCGGGATCTGACCAGCACGTCCCCCCTGGCGATGCCTCTGAAACCTCGCCCCTGTCCTCCAGCCTGCATCTCCAGAACCGGGAACGTCGGCTCGACGAAGGGCGCTGGGCCTTCAGAGGCGAACTGGACTTCGCCGGGACTCAGACGGCCGCCGTCTTCATCTGCCCTGAGCGAAGCCGCCTCGAAGGCGCCGTGGTCGGCCGGAAACGCGTCGCGAGGAAGGAAGGGCGGGTGCTCGAAGAACTTGGGAGATCGCGAATGCGACGATAGAAACGTTCGCTCGTCGTCGGAACGAGTGGACGAAGGCCGAGAGGACGTCCCCGGAGGGCGATCCTCAGCGACGACGCGGTTACCCTCTTCGGCGCCGCTCTCTGCCTGCTGCGAAATGGAGATTTCGGATTCGCTTCCACTTCTCGAAGAGCTGCTGGAGACGTCTTCACTGTCGTTAGCGGAGTCTAAGTTAGACGGAGTGCGTAAATTCACCGCAGGACCGCTTTGGGTGCTGACCTCGTTCTCACTGGCTCTACTCGGGACGCGCACGACGCATGTCTCCGGAACGGAACGGTGTTCTTGACGTCGCTGAGGCTTCGGATGCTTGCCTCTTTTCCGACGAGACTCCCGACTCTCTTCGTCGTCCGAAGGCGGGAAGGAGGCGGTGTCCCGCGGAGAGACGCGTCCCGCAGAGCGGCTTGATCCCCGAACGGGTGGGGCCGGCGATCCCGGAGCCGATAGACTTTCGCGCGACGAGTGACTGTGGTGGCGACTGATGCTTCGGGATTGGCCTGAGCTCCTCATCGCCGCCGGACTGGCCGGCCTCCGACGATGGCCCTCGCTCTGTGCCGTGCTTACGCTGATGAGCAGTGCCATCTCGCTTATGATCCTCGTTAGCCGGTCCAGCGACGCGTGAATTTCTTCGAGTGCTCCTCCGGCCCTCCTAATCTCAGTGGACCCCTCTTCTTCCTGCGCGCCAGACTGTTCTTCCTGCTCCTGCTCGCTAAGATGATGGTGACGGTGGCGATGGACTGTTCCGTTCACTCGACGCTCCAGCTTCCCGCTGTCGAGCCGGCGACTGGCTCCTCGACTCTGCTTCCGTGACCCAGAGTGGCGACTGCATCAGGCGCTTCCGCTTGACCTCTTTCACCTTTTCCTTGAAGCCGATAGCGTTGACCCTGGGCTTTGGGCTGCAAAAAAGGTCGGACGGGTCAACAATGTTTCGGCCGGGTTCCCCAATTGGCTAACATGTGACTCAGATTAATAACAGTTACCCGCCGCGGTGATCCTAGTGGTTATGGTGCTCGACTGCTGACCCGAAGGTCGCGGCAGCGAATCCCTACCATGGCGTGTGCATTTCGATTGAGGCTAAGTTAGAGTCCCAGGTAGGTTGAATTTCCGGAGCCCCTCCACTACGGCGTCCCTCATAGTCATATCAGAGTTTTGTGACGTAATACCCCAACAATTATTATTACTGAGTTATTAACAGCTAAGACCAGCTTACTGGGACTCTTGTTTTTATCCAGGTAATAACTTCAGAAGGTTATTTGGGTTCCTACAGTATTGTTCGTTGCGGGCCATTCGGCTTCAGTGTCCTCTACAACTTGGCAATCTCTTGGCAAAAAAAAAAATATATCAACGTTGCGATGTGTCAGAAAAAGCAATAAAAGAAATCTACGCTGATTAATTATTCCCAATCACATTTTAAGAAGACTAGAGCAATCAGTTAACGGACTCTTCATTAACCTGTGGCTCACGTAACTGAACACTGAAGCCGCGGAGCGAGCGGTCAAGGCTGCTAAGACCCTGCGGTGAACCATGTGAGCTTGAAAACTCGCACCACTGTTACTCCCACATGCCGAGCTGGCTCAGTTGCTTTTGTGATACAGCAGCCGTGCACAAAGTTGACGGTTCGATTCCTGGCCGCAGTAGGCACCAAGATCCGAAATCAAGCCTGTGACTTTACCATTAGGGCGGCATTCCGGATTCGGGAACCCCTGTACCTCTTATAAACCCCGCTTGTAAACCCCGCTTATGAAAGCCACATAGGCCGCATAGTAAAATATTAAATATTCGAACCCGGTGCTCTCACGCCAGATTTACCCAAACATATACTACCCCTCAGACCCAAGAAGGAAATTCCAGGTCACTTTATATCAAACTTCTTCATTTTGGTCTTGAGCGTACAAAAAAAAAACGGAAAAAAAGATTATTTCGGATGAACAATGAAGAAAGAATGGCGAAATTTAATTATTTTTACAAAGTAAATTTAGTTATTAAATTTTATCTAATTAATTTACACAGCTGTTAAATGCAGTTTAAAACACAAATTATGCATGAAAATTGATTATAACTTCATTGGAGAACATTTAGCAGTGCTGTCACACATACTGGGCAAAAATAAGCTACGGAAAATTTTATTTACGTGCCGCGTAGACGAAAAAGTTGACGTTTCCGGGAAACGTCATTTTAAAACCCGCCGTGCGTCACAGATACTCGAGATGGAGCGCCATCTCGTTGAGCTTAAGTAAAGTAATGCCTTCCACGCGAGAAATTCGCATTGAAGGTAACAAATATTTGCTTCAGAATTAACTGCGCTTGCTTGAAGCAATGACCCCAATTGGGGTCACAGGTACTGAAGAGGATATGCAAGACAGAAAAATGTAAGAACTGAGGTTCTATAGTAACTCTGGAACACATACTATGGGAATGTTGAGAGATAACAAGCTGCACTGTGAATGCAGCAATTAGCGATCGCCTCTGCGCGCGCTGGGAGACTGTGTTACACCGCTCTGCCCTTGAAGATAAACGTTGCGCTGCCCAGTGGGCTGAGGAAGCCGCCGAGACTCGAGAACTCCTGGCCGCCACCTAGGAGGGACCATCCGCCCATCCCGCAAACTCGCAGGACCGTACAATAAATTCTTTTAGTGACTGACTCGGATGCTACGTACCTATTACCTCGCAACTGCAATTTTAGTAGAGTGTTCCAGTGGGTCTCTGGTGTACAAAGGAGTATCGGTTTATTTTCCCGTTCAGTTACGGCAGGGCGTCTTTGCCACCGAGAGATGGCGCCACCTGTCTCGAAATCCTAGTCGTAAGTGAATGGCGTAACACCCCCCCCAACTCCACCCCCGGGGTACGCCGATTCCTCCTGCCCAGAAATTTTTCAAATTTGCATTTGTATATATACCCGCAGACATACGAACACACGTACAAACATGCATAAAGTTTGGTTGAGCCCGAAAAATATTGCGGGCTGCGCCCTGTCATGAGTGCCATGACTTTTTGCCGATGGGTCTTCGTGTGTATATTAACGTTGTTTAACATGAAGCCCGCGATCTCCGTTAAAAGCATCAATCTATCATCCTTGCATTATACAGGGTGTTTCAAGAAATGTGTCCACTATTTTTAAAAAATCAAGAAAATGTGGTATTTGCTCCCTCTCTTCACAATTGCTTTTTCTGTAGCGGCAGGCATCTTAAGATGATTGAAGACATGATTTGGGGCAGTAATTAAAAAACTTAAATTAATTAACTTTGTAATCAGCGGAGTTATGTTGTTAAGCCTAATGAGAGAATTGAAGTCCTTCATGCGAAGAACCCAGTTCAGCGTTGAGATTTCGAAAAAGCGGCCTCTAAGAATAATTGCGAAGTAATGAAATTCTCCCAAATTCAGTGGACAAACCGAAACCGAAACGCGGAAGAGCGCAACTGCCATATTCATCTGAGACGTCCACAATGAGTGAACGTCATTATATCAACCATCAACCGACTTCTTGGTGTGAGTGTGTGGGCTGCGCTTGCAGTACTAGCACGCATGACGCACATACGTTAACGAACGGGGAAGAACTGCACCTCTGTAACCGTTGTCTTGAACAGTGACGTCATTCTGGTCGTCTGCTTGTTGCGCTCATCGGTGCTTGGGTTTCGGTTTCTCCATTGAAATTGCCTCAATTTCATTACGCCGCAATAATTAATACAGGCCTCTTTTTCGAAATCTCAAAGCTGAAATGGGTTCTTCGCATCAAGGACTTCAATTCTCCCATTGGACTTAACCACCTAACTCCGCTAATTAAAAAGTTAATTAATTTAACTTTCATAATTAGTGTCCCAAATCATATCTTCAACCATCTTAAGATGCCTGCCGCTACAGAAAAAGCAATTGTGAAGATAGCGAGTAAATACCGCATTTTCCTGATTTTTTAAAAATAGTGGACACATTTCTTGAAACACCCTGCCTAACAGAATTCTATACCGGGCGAGTTGACTCGTGGTCTTAATTTAAAAGCAGAGCGCAATACAAGACAGGTCAAGAAAGGTACCAAGATGGGACGAGAGCTCTCACGTCTTCGTGTCTCTCGTATCCAGTCTGCTTTTGCGCTCTGCTTGTGTTGTATATGATTCAGCCCACCTGTGGTCTGGATTTCTCCAGCGTTGCACGAGGCCAGTGTAAGAAGACGACGATGGCAGGACGCTGCTCGGACGCCCCGAAGTTCCAGGCTCAGCCAAGCCTTGATCTCTCTTTAGAGACTGCGCATCATCATTACGCTTCAGCATTCCTCCCAGCTCCGAATTAACATGACGCGAAACGAAGGAGCCCTCAAAAAACAAAAAAAAGAACGGGGACGGGACCGAGAAACACGCAGGACAGGCGCACAGTTTTAGCTGTTGCTTAAACGGTTAAAAATTTAGCGCCTGTCCTGTGTGTCCCTTACTGGCGTCCCCGTTTCTTTAGCGCTCTTCTTTAGGCATTTTCAATGGTCCAGAGAAGATCACCCTTAAATCTGCTCGCTTAGCAACCTTTTTCACGTTATGGGAGACGCGATGAACATACGGTATCACAGCTACCTTTTCTTTTACACGAGGCGGCTCTTGGTCCACTTGGTGGGTTCGCGATATTTTCTTCAAGATTGTCTCAGCTGCACAAACAAGTCCAACTTGCGGAAAGCCCGCCTCCTCCAGGTGGTTTATCTGCTTGCCGAAACTCTCCGCTACACGGTGAGGACAAGATTTCTTGAAAACATTAAGCAAGCAGAGGTTGGCGATATTACGCTTAACAAGCTCTGAATGACAGGAGCTAAAGGGTAGCAAAGGTTTATTCGCCCGAGGCTCGTACTGCCAGCAGACATGGTTAGTCTCACGGAGGAGACATGGTTAGTCTCCACGGAGGCGTGAAGCCAGTCTAGTGATTGTGAAGGCTATGCGAACGGGGCCCGATGTGCTATCACGTTGTAATCTCGAAGGCGAAGTTCAGACGTCCTCCAAGTTTTTCTTTACCTCGTATGGCTCATTCGCAGCTGTTAGTAGACATAAAAGCTTACGACGCTTACACAGAGAGAGCGCATGACACAACTTACTGATTCCTGTGAAAAATGAGGCAGTGAGCTCGCCCGGCAAGCTATGAGCCCACTCTATTTTACTGTTACAAAATGCAGCCACACTCACCCTCTGCGACTGGGGCGAGGCATACCCTGAAGCATACGCCGAGGCATAGCCGGACGCTGGAGTCCCCCCATCCCTCGTCGACCTCTTCATCGGCGTGGTTCACGGGGCCCTCCGGGAACACGCTGCGGACGTCGCTGAAGGACGACCGCTTGTTCAGCGTACTCTGCCCGGCGCTGTCTGTGAATAGCGCGGCTTGTTTGATCTGCTCCAGGTTGGGTAGACTGTAGGAGAAGGCGCCACCCAGCTGAGCGTCAAGGATGGAGCGCCTCAGTTGCTCCCAGTGCTCCTGCTCCCGCTTGCTATCGCGCTTCTTCTGTCGGCCTTCGAGTCTGCGAAGCAAAGGACAAAGGTCCCGATTATAGGCGTCAGCAGGGTGGTGCAAAAGGGGCACTTGCACCCCCCCCCCCCCCCCCGAGCTACACCAGCACTTGCTACATTTAAGGCCATAGCCTTAGGTGCCTCGTGAAACGCTAGAATTTACCATAGGCGGTGTCCATCCAGCGTCGGCGGCGTCAGCAAGAGTGATGCAAAAAATCCTGATGCGATGACGTCACAGATCGTCATAATTTATGGCGTCATCATGACGTAACATCACGTGACGTCGCATGACGTAATCGCATGACATCGCTTGGCCAAAGGTGTGCCGATCACGGAGGCCGGGCAAGACCACGTTAGGTGCAGAAATCTTGCAATGCCTTGGATCCAGGAGGCAGTGTGGACGTCAGGTCAGAAAGCTTTCGAAGGGTGGCGGGGAAGGAATGCTACATCGACTGAGAGAAAAGATGGCGTTGGCCTTTGACTAGTCTTAGGCAAAATACATAAGGGAACCTTTGAGTGTTTATTGTTCTAAACGATGTCGATGTGAATGGCAATTAGTATTGAATAATTTCGAAGCGAATATAAATAGTAGCAGAACTTGGATATGGGTAAGGTGCGAGTTATAAGCATAACCATGCGTTAAATTTTAAAGTTTGCCATAATTTTGCCATGGACACCCTTAAACATCATTTGCACTAGAAGAGAAACTTGGGCTAGTTGGTGGTTATTCATGATGGAGGAACAACAGCGCTGAAGCAGTGATGTTCCGTACTACGCCGAAGAATTCCCATTACGAGACATGAAAATTCCCTATTTCGGGCATTTTTCCCTGCATACGTTGACAAAATTCCCAGCATATTTCCCTGCACTATGGACGTTTTCACGAAAGGCTCCCTGGGCGCCGCCATAGCCCTTTTTGGGCTGCGCAAATTGGCGTGACCCCCCAAAAATGCACTGCCGAGGCTGTGACGTCACCATTTCTACTCCCGCGCGCAGCCCAGCATGGCGACGTTTTTTCTCTCCTGTGAAAAAGTCTATAGTAGTAATATGTGCGTGTCCCCCCCCCCCCTCACACACACACATACTATAAATGCATGTGTGCGACGTGTTTGCGACTATTGAAATCATGGCTAGCGCCCGTGCTTCTGCGCAAGAAAAGCGTGACTTTCTTAATTCATGCGCTGTAAATACATTGCACATAGTGGGCTTCGATTCTAACACCAGGAGTGAACTATAAATAATAATAATTGCCACGATATTATTATAAAGGACTTCGTAGTGGAGTGCGCCGGAAATTTCGACCACCTCTTTAACGTGCGCACCTAAGTCAAAGTACACGGTCGTCAAGCATTTTCGCCTCCATGGGAAATGCGGCCGGTATTCGAACCCGTGACCTTCGGGTCAGCAGTCGAGCACCATAACGACTATGCCACCGTGGCGGGTGTGCACTACAAACCGTTCCACATAATCAGAAACGAATCTCAAGGGTTATGCTTGCGTCCTGCATGCGCCAGAACTGATTGCAGAAGCCGAAGGCACACTGTGACCGCTATTTATCGGTCCTCATAGGTGAATTTAACCAATCCTGAAATTCCCTGCAATATCTCAAAGATTCCCTTTTTCCCTTTCGTCCGGAATGATGGCTGAAAATTCCCCGAAAAAGGGAAAATTCCCTGCACGGAACATCACTGCGCTGAAGACAGGCAAGTACAAGGAAAGACATGGCACTGGCGCTGCAGTGTTGTCCTTGTCTGTTTTTAGCGCTGTTGTTTATCAATAATGCTTAAACATCAAGTGCGGCTTCACGGCAGTGCAGACCTGTCTCGAATGGGTGGTTTCACGGCGTTGCGCCTTATGTTGCAGAGAAACCACCTTTTCCCGCGGAAATAAAAAAAAACGGCATGAAGGGGAAGATGGAAGCTTGCAATGAAAAAATCCGTAACATTAGACTAACGTAAAATCCCGATCAAGCACCCCCCTATGGTGAAGGAAAATCCGACAAGAATTAGAGAAGGGGGAGGGGGGGGGGGGGGGGCTTGCTCGGTCACGAATCAAAATTCATGATGGCTGAGGAAGCGCCGCAAAGAATAAGGGTCATTCCACGCCAACTGTCCCAACCAGGGCGCTCGACAAAAATCAATTTCTATCAAATAGTCTGAGAAAATTACACACATATAGACATTAGTTCTACAGTAATTTCCCAAAATATTTTGAGCGGCAAAAATTTTTTTACGCACGTGACCACCATTTGAAATTTATGACATGGTGGAAAACCAGGTGAAACAAAAAAAATTCCCTATAAATCGACAGTTTTGCGCATTATTTCAACACTTGCTTTTTTTTCCTTTTTAGAGCGTCATGCTTTTATTGTAACAACGTTCCTTGTGATAGCTTTAAATTTTTCACTCTTTAGCGCGTAGACAAAAGTTAGTAAATTGTAGCGTTTTCAAGAATTTTTCTACAGAACACGATTCTCGATAAAATACATGAATTCGTTCTATCAAGCTCTCCATAAAACGACTATCTAGAAATATTTTTGTTTTGCCTGTGTGCGGTGCATATGCTCTAAAATAAAATCCTGAACTTGGCAAAAACGCCACTTTGGTCTATTTGAGACGTCTGTAGCACCCTAAGGTGGTCCAAGAAAAAATCTGGAGAAAAGCGCATACGATTGATAATCATAGCGACTTTGTTCATAGAAAGGTTAATCGAAGTCATTTTTGTTTTAGTGGAGAAAAATTTTTTTTGACGTTTAGTCCCACCATTGCATTGTTTTGCTATAGGGGCAATACAAGCGAACTGAATTTGCTGCATAAAAAAGAGTGGTAGTGTACTCACAGCACATGGTTCTAAGTTCTTTTTTGTTAGTACTCTATTTTGTTTACTACATATCGAGGTGATAATAAACAGAGGTAAAAATATAACAATGCGAATGTATTATATGCCAATATATGTCCTCAACAATGAATTGCGTTACTTATCGCATGTGTCTATGAGAATCAATTGGCGTCAAAAAAAACATGGCTCAACGTGCATGTAGATCGGAGGAAGGAGGCGTGAGAAGTTTGTTTATGTATTCTGCAAGGAACGGCGCACAAGGTGACCACGCACCGCGCATTCACGCCTACCGGACGGCGTCCGCGACCCTACGGACGGAGTATGCCAAGCTGTTTTTCACAGCTTGATTTGGGTGGTTGCAGGCAGCAGATTCTGGTTAAGGTAAGATTTGTCAGTCTGGTAACATGCACTGTTCTACAGCTGTTATGGGATCACAACATTCGATTTTTATGGCGTAGTTGTCAGCCGCCGCCTCCGCTGTGCGTCAATGCAATAAGAAACGCAATTCTTTATTGGGAGCATAGTGGAATATAATACATTCGCATTGTTATATTTTTACCTCTGTTTATTATCACCTCGATATGTAGAAAACAAAATAGAGTACTAACAAAAAGAACTTAGAACCATGTGCTGTGAGTACACTACCACTCTTTTTTATGCAGCAAATTCAGTTCGCTTGTATTGCCCCTATAGCAAAACAATGCAATGGTGGGACTAAACGTCAAAAAAAATTTTCTCCACTAAAACAAAAATTACTTCGATTAAACTTTCTATGAACAAAGTCGCTATGATTATCAATCGTATGCGCTTTTCTCCAGATTTTTTCTTGGACCACCTTAGGGTGCTACAGACGTCTCAAATAGACCAAAGTGGCGTTTTTGCCAAGTTCAGGATTTTATTTTAGAGCATATGCACCGCACACAGGCAAAACAAAAATATTTCTAAACAGTACGTTTTATGGAGCGCTTGATAGAACTAATTCATGTATTTTATCGACAATCGTGTTCTGTAGAAAAATTCTTGAAAACGCTACAATTTACTAACTTTTGTCTACGTGCTAAAGAGTGAAAAATTTAAAGCTATCACAAGGAACGTTGTTACAATAAAAGCAGGACGCTCTAAAAAGGAAAAAAAAGCAAGTGTTGAAATAATACGCAAAACTGTCGATTTATAGGGAATTGTTTTGTTTCACCTGGTTTTCCACTATGTCATAAATTTCAAATGGTGGTCACGTGCGTAAAAAATTTTTGCCGCTCAAAATATTTTGGGAAATTACTGTAGAACTAATGTCTATATGTGTGTAATTTTCTCAGACTATTTGATAGAAATTGATTTTTGTCGAACGCCCTGGTTGGGACAGTTGGCGTGGAATGACCCAAAAAGAATTCACACACATGCTCCTAATTAAATACTTCAATCAATACGCATGCATTCGCTGTTTCCATTCGTCTTTATTGGGCGAATAAAAACAGTGAATGAAACAGTGAAAATGGCGGGAAGGGAAGGGTGGGGGAAGGGCATATTTCAGACCTTCCGAAAATTGGAGGGGGGCGCTTGCTTGAGTAGGGGCGCTTGCTCCGAGCGGTTTCACGTATGTTAATTATTGCCATATTTGCGCAGAACAGCAGGTTCTTCCTTTTCACGGCGACCATCGTGTCAATAAAGCGGATAATCGCGCAGAGGCGAACGGCGACCGCGCCTGACGGACGGACGGGCGCGGTCAACGACGTGGCATCGTGGTCTAATCCAGTGATGTTCCGTACTACGCCGAAGAATTCCCATTACGAGACATGAAAATTCCCTATTTCGGGCATTTTTCCCTGCATACGTTGACAAAATTCCCAGCATATTTCCCTGCACTATGGACGTTTTCACGAAAGGCTCCCTGGGCGCCGCCATAGCCCTTTTTGGGCTGCGCAAATTGGCGTGACCCCCCAAAAATGCACTGCCGAGGCTGTGACGTCACCATTTCTACTCCCGCGCGCAGCCCAGCATGGCGACGTTTTTTCTCTCCTGTGAAAAAGTCTATAGTAGTAATATGTGCGTGTCCCCCCCCCCCCCCTCACACACACACATACTATAAATGCATGTGTGCGACGTGTTTGCGACTATTGAAATCATGGCTAGCGCCCGTGCTTCTGCGCAAGAAAAGCGTGACTTTCTTAATTCATGCGCTGTAAATACATTGCACATAGTGGGCTTCGATTCTAACACCAGGAGTGAACTATAAATAATAATAATTGCCACGATATTATTATAAAGGACTTCGTAGTGGAGTGCGCCGGAAATTTCGACCACCTCTTTAACGTGCGCACCTAAGTCAAAGTACACGGTCGTCAAGCATTTTCGCCTCCATGGGAAATGCGGCCGGTATTCGAACCCGTGACCTTCGGGTCAGCAGTCGAGCACCATAACGACTATGCCACCGTGGCGGGTGTGCACTACAAACCGTTCCACATAATCAGAAACGAATCTCAAGGGTTATGCTTGCGTCCTGCATGCGCCAGAACTGATTGCAGAAGCCGAAGGCACACTGTGACCGCTATTTATCGGTCCTCATAGGTGAATTTAACCAATCCTGAAATTCCCTGCAATATCTCAAAGATTCCCTTTTTCCCTTTCGTCCGGAATGATGGCTGAAAATTCCCCGAAAAAGGGAAAATTCCCTGCACGGAACATCACTGGTCTAATCGTGGGAGAAAGCGTGTGATGGCAAGCGGTAGTTTCTACACGCTCCGCGCGGCTACTTATTAATCACACCACTCGCTCTTCGAAATCGATGCGGGAAAGCCCCCCCTTCGCGAGGAAAAGTCAACTCCTTGTGATTTAAAGCCAACTTATCGGGGTGTTTCGCGCTTTGCGATGTATCAAGTGTTCCGAGCATAGGCGTGCGCACGAGGGGGTTCAATAAGGTTGAAAGCTGGGCTAGTCGGTGACTGATCATTGTACCTATAGGTGAAGTAGCGCAATTTAGACAGGGACAGAGAGGACAAGAAGGGCACGACACTTGCTACACGACACTTGCACGAGGGGGGGCAGGGGGGACGGCCTCACCTAAGAGAGGGGGGGCGCAAGGACTTGGGGGGGGGGGGGGGGGGGGCTGCGATGATCCTTTACCCCCCCCCCCCTGAACGGGAACCCTGCGCACGCCTATGGTTCCGAGTATTCGTGTTCGATGTGGTCGTAGTTTTTCCGGCGCATTGACGTTCAAGCATTGTGTTCGAAAACAGTTCGATATCAAGGACAATGCTACTTACCCGAGTTCGATACAGTCAGGTTAGACTGTAGCGTTAAATACAACCAATAAGCATACCTGATGGTGAGCTGAACGATTTCTCGTCGGAGCTTCTTTTCGTGTTGCCGCAAGAGTGGTGCGATGTCGAAATAATTCCTTTTCGACTGCTCGTTGGCATACGGTTCCATGCCATTCGCTTCAGCATCACAGGCCTGGTAGATAGCAGAACCTTTAGTACGATATTCACGAACTAGTTGAAGTTTATTTGCAGTTACGGTCCAACATTAATTTGTCTTCTATTTATAAAGAATAAGTGAACATGGTTGTAGGGTTAGCATAAAGTTCCTATTGAAACTAATACTTGAAAAAAAAAAAAAACGGCGCAAAGTGGGCCGACAACGCAGCGTTCATTGGTCACATTGAGCTCGCACCTAGAGCTGTGCGAATAGCAAAATTTTGAGTGCGAAGCGAATTCGAATAATTAAGCTTGAGTGCGAGCCGAATCGAATATTTTTCTAATAGTAGTCGAATGTTTGTTTAATATTTTTCGAATACTTCGAAGTGAAATTACCGAAAAAGGGTTGCAGAGGATCCCTAAGTACATTCTTATGACACAGGAACATGGAAGCAGGAAAGAAGTGTAAGTTTAAGGGCTCGTTTGGTTTGCTAAACACAATATTAATGAGAACTAACAGACAATGATGCCAAGGAGTGCAAAAAGAGTGTTCCACACTCGCCGCAATGGCAACAGGCGGCGCTGACTGACGCTCCCACGTTTAAATGAACATATATACCCTATAAAGTGGACGGAGGGATCACCGCCACTGTAGCTCAGTGGTAGAGCATCGGACGCATTATTCGAAGGTCGCAGGTTTGGTCCCTGCCGGTGGCAAGTTATCTTTTCGTCCACTTTTCTTTCTTCACATTTACATTACAATTACTTCTAATAACGTCCCCTATACTTTCCTTCGCATCATTGTCTGCTAGTTCTCAGGAACATGGAAGTGTTTCTTTTGGCTAGGTCGGTGAAGTGCTGGAGGGATGGCGTTCTTTAGTTGTTCTATGAAGGATAAGGCTATGCAGATACCGAATTGTACTTATTTACGTGACCTGGTGCAACCACTGTTGTGTCACAACACTTTACACGTGAAAGGAAAAGACGCTACTTCCACATCTCCCCTCTTTCACTTCTGTGGAGGCCCAACTGATTTGGCGGATAAAGTCATGCTCCCTTCGAATTTGGAGTTGCTAATCTGCCCTATAGACGTCAATGTATAAAAACATCCGAAATGTCGGATGCTGAAATTCTTCGTCCAATTTTTTTCGGACTTTCTGGTCCGAAACGGCATTAATTAAAGCCCTCACCTCTGCCACGTAGGTTCGAACCAGCGCTTTCGCAAGTGGACCCGTTTACGGCCGTACAGGAGCCCTAAAGGCACCTGTGCCACAATACCAAAGTGTAATGCGGTGAAAAATATTAAAAATATGAAGGGGCCACTGTAACGGCGCAGTGCATCTCCATGTAGGAACCTAGCGTTTTCTTGAGTCAATACATTTGCGACCGTAGCGGAGTCTGAAAGGCAGCTTTGAAGCAATGCGACAGTGCGATGGGGTGAACCATATAAAAAATCTGAAGGGTCCACTGCCAATCGGACGTTGACTGTATTTGTCTTCGGGACGTTTGAATAGTTCGAATAGTAAAATTCCGGTGCGAATCGAATAGCAAACACTATTCGAAAAATATTCGAAAGTTCTAATATTAGCCCACTTCTACTCGCAACGGGTATGAATGTTCCTTTAATGAGTCCTAGCTGTGCTTGTTTGGCGAGAAAAATGTAGCAAGTACTCAAGAGTATGTATAATAAGTTTAGTATAGCATCTAGTGGGATTGCTGAAAATGGCGACACATATTGCTGGGACTCGTACGTACATGAGGAGTGACAGGAAAGAAAGTTTTTCGCAATGAGCTCATCTGAAGGCTTTGCTTCGTGTACTTTTCACATTCTGCGGGCATTAGGGGGTCGAAAAAAAAAAATTAGCACGCCATTAGTAGGTTGCTCAAAATAGTGCAGTTAGATGTTCCTTACCAAATACTCACTGACCCTTTAATAATTAGGAGAGTACTTTTTGAATTATAAAATATATTATTAACTAATTAGGTGTTAACAAAGAACACTGGTGGCTACTCCAATGCACCGGGAACAAAACTCACAGTGTTCTATATGTGCATTCACTTAAGGTGACACAAAGGTGAAAGCCATCGTTTTCTTCTCAGTCAATGTATTGATCCTGCCCCGCCGCCCTTTGAAAACTTTCTGCACCTAACATGATTTTGCACTGCCATCAAGATCAGAGGCATCTCACTTGGTTTTGCATTGCCTCCCTGAACGAACCACCTTTGGCCAAGCTACGATGCAATGTGAAGACGTCATGTGACGTAATGTCACGTAACGTCATATGTAACAGATCGCAACATAGCACAACTAAGCAAAAACTGTGGATCTTTGCTTTACACGCAAACTTGTGGCTCCTGGAATACATAAAGAGTGCTGTTTCCAGCCACCATTAACGTTTAGATAAAGTTGGTTTGTCCATGTGGCTTAATGTCCAAAGGTAACTTGAGCCATGAGAGACGCTTTAGTGGAAAACTCCAGACGATATTCGACAGCATGGCATTTAACGTGCACTGAAACCGCACAGTACACGGGCCTCTAGCCTTAAGTCTCCACTGAAATGCGACTGCAGCAACTGGGACCGAACCTTTGTCTTTCAGATCATCAGTTGAGCACTGTAACCACAGGGCCACAGGGGCGGCAACGTATAGCTTAAAGCATGGCCCAGATACATTTCTGAATTCTACCCCCATTAGAAAGCATCTGTAGCACCTATTAAGGAAACTTCAAAGCAATAAAACCTCACACAAAGAAGAGAAATGACACCACTGAGCCAAGTTTCCTAGTCTTGCTACTGAAAATTAATTCTTTATACAAGCACACGGCACATGTACGACCACAACCAATCACTCAATTTCACGGTTACAGCCTCCTCAATCATAAAGGAGTGCATAAAGCCTCGAACCCTTAATCATGATGAGTCTTGTCTCAAGAAGTTAAGGAACTTGCAAGGTGACTGTGTGCACTTGCTGTAGCAGATGTTCCTGTATAGCAAGTGCACCTTTCGATCTGTTAAATGATTTCACTTCTAGAAAACTTCTATTATATTAAAGGACTGTGAGCACTTGACTTGCACGATATATATGCCCCTGTAATACTTAATCGAATTGCAATGGGCACAGCCGCACAGGCATCATATTAAAGGGGTACTGACACAAAAACTTTGGCCTCGCGTTTTTTTGCTGCAATGTGTTGCTGGGGTCCTGTTAGTCATAACACGGCACCTCGTTTGCTGCAGCGCGCGACAGATATTTAATTACAGGCTCCTCATTGCCGACCAGTTTCAGTTTCGGTTTGAGAGAGCTCGAAAAACGACAAGCCACCGGGTGCAACTATCACCACCTAGCGTGCGCAGCTCTCGATCACGTCAGCACACAGAACTGTGACGCACTTCCGCATGGTCTGCATCAAGAAGTCTTTTCGAATAGGAAACGGGACAGCAGTGTCGCCAAACACAAAACTTTCAACGCGTGCGCCGCGGCCACGGACTCGCGACCAGCCGCCAAGAAGTATCGACTGCTGGAAGAAACGCGGCAAAAGAAAATGGCCGCTATGACGTCATCACAACTTGTTGCAGCGTGGTCACGTGAGGGAAGTACGGGGGTCACCGAGGGTGTCTGAAGGTGTCAGGAGCGCGAGGGAGTCGATCGCTCGCGCAAACTTCAAAATTAATTTAAAATACCTTCCAAGCTATATCCGCTGTTGATATTTTGCAGATGATGTACACATGTTCACGGGAATCGAACCCGCAGGCTGTCTCGGCCGCGAAATTTTGTGTCAGTACCCCTTTAAAGTAAGCCATGCAGACTGCATACAGTAACCAATTATTTTTATGACTGCTGGTTGCACTAGTTGGCAAACTTAAAACTTTCTTTTGTTAAAAAAAATGATACCCTAAAGTGTGGTTGCACATCTGACGGAATCACATCTGGTTCAAAAAATCATGAAGTGGACAAAATGGATGCTGACCAAGGTTACATGTGTACAGGAGCCCTGGCCACTTGCATGGGGTGGAATTTCGTTTTGAATGTTACCATTTTGGAGGTTTTGTAGCTCCATTATACCAACGACACTGAGATTGCAACTATACTCTGAGAAATATACCAGTGAAACTTGCTTACAGTGATGAATACATGCACCAACTTCTACTATTCATTCAAAGATGAAAAAATTGCATGTGTGTGCATTAAAAAAGTGAGGTTCCACTGTACGAATTCGGCATCGACCCCTACACTCACAGACTAATGCCTATGATCTGTTATTACAAATTAGGAATTTGTTTCACAATAACAAATAAAATAAAGAAGACAGAAAGCATGTCCGAGAAATGAGAAGGCCCGAATCCTGCCCCCGCTCTTTAAAATACAACTCCGGAGCCCATGCGTCAGGCATGACTACCCTGATTGACAATATGTAGATTCTGAATTGCATTAAAACTTGCATGAAATAACGTGTCTGTCATCTAAATTCTGGCACACACACACACACACGCACACACAACGCAACATTGCAGCCACAGAAACAAGCAGTAAAGCCCGCGAATTGCACTAATCACGAGGATGCCCACTGCACTTCACACATAGTTGTTCACTAAACAGCTATGAACCGCCGTTTCGGGTTTGGACGTCGACGAGAGCGATTAAGGCCCACCAAAATTAATAGACGACCGAGGAAAATCTGCGATGTTTTGACTGTCGCATGCCTTGGAACATATCTCCTCAAGCAGGAAGAGAGTTTGCGTGGAAATATCCACGCGTGTGAATGTCCAGACAGCACTGACAACGTAACCAAAAGAGTGCAGAGGCTAGACACCAGTTGGAGTACAACGCGATGCAGAAACCACGCATCAGCTAACGTTGTAAACAACCGTTGACGCGGTTGGCTCAATGCCCTGCTTGCAGCCGCATCCCTCAAGAACACCTCCATAGGCATACCGCGAACTTTGAGCAACAGACTAGGTAAAGAATGTGCCGCAATTCGTGTGTCACTTCAAGGCCGAACGAAGCACCAACGACAACGTGCCAAGAGGTGCCGTGGCGCCTGTCCATGGTCTGCTTGATGCGTTTGGCGGCCTTCTCGTGACTGTTCGGGTATTTCTTGCACGCAGCCGTGCACACAGACAGGCTGTCGCGCAAAAGCGAGCCGCTCATCTCCGTGTAATGCAGCACCAGTTCACCATCCATGTCAGCAGCTGATGCGTCCGATACATCGAAAGTCGAGTCGTTGACGACCATCACAGAGATACCAGTCGAATAACCGTTTTACGCTGTTGCTTGTATGCATATTCGGGTGCTCAACTACAATCGTGCATCCGAATAACTGACAAAACTGGCTAACAACTTCAAAACAAAGAACCGACACTCCATGCGACACACCCCCACAATGTACGCCGCACCAGCCGCCGCACCTTGACCGACGACATCCGGTACACTAGGACTGATAAGAGCACCGACAACTTTTCAGCATACGTGAAGTACGTCATAAACGAAACTCGCCGAAGTTACTTCTTTCTTCCGAAGTGATTATACAAGCACCCCTGTTGATACAAGGCTTCTTCAATAATGCAAACTGTGAAGACACATTTCGAAGACGTAATTTGTACATGCCGTGCAGCGCAATCTTTCGTGCCTTCGGTACGCCACACGTGAATGGGTTACGAATTTTAAAACGAACGTACCGTGTATGTCAGATGTTTTCATTCTCTGGAATTTGATGCGTACCGCGTCCCAGTGCACCATCCGGCGACATTTATCTTTTACTGTTTTAAAAACATTCCACTAGTAGTCCCTCGCGCGGGTTGCATATCCTTCGCAGTTGTTCTGTTTTTTCTTTGTTTTTGACAACAACCTGCAGCCGCTGCATGTGTGAATTTGCTTTATCATATATAATTTAAAGAGGTACATGTTTGTAGGTATTTATAATCTAAAATATTAGCACGCCGCAACTACGTTTGCAAAACGTCATCTTCGTTTTGGCCCTGCCAAAGGAAGATGAAACCAAAGCGCACCACACAATAATGTTTTGCGTTTCATCTCCGGCCTAATTTAGAAATCAAGAACTAGACGAACTAGACGCAAGCTGAAATACAGCCACAGAAAAAAGTACAGGCTAAAGAGTTTAAAGCCAATTGTTGAACTGGGAATTGTGGGAATTAAGTGGGAATGTCGCTCAACGATTTCGCATCACGTGCTTTAACCTCTCGTTCGATTGTTTGGACACAGATAACCATGCAGATAACATCAAATTCAAGTCCCTAAAAATAATTTTCAGGGACTTTACATGATCATGATGATGTAGTGCCGTTCCCTTTATAACGGGTCGCCGCGTGTATAGCGGCTTGGCAATAAAAAAGATACAGGAGTAAAAAAACCCCATCTAAGGGAAAAAGAAAAAAAAGAAAAAAAAACGATTAAGGAGGATGTGAGGGACGACCTACTCTATGAAAAAAAAAAAGGGGGGGGGGGGGGGTCCGTTCACTTCGCGACCCTCTGAAGAGATAAGATTCCCCATCTTTCCAAGCGCCGCTTAGTGCGCTCCACCGCTCCTCTGTTCATCTCCCCACCATCACCCTCGAATCCCAGTGCGAAATGCAAATCAAATCATACCAAGGCGCCACGGTGCGCCGTTTCGTCAAATTATCGTAGCGCAAGCAGTCGGCGCGCCATCTCGGAGGCTATGCTCCTCGTGGGGATTGTGCGGTTAACTGCCGCATCGTGGCGCTGGCGGCGTTGTCAGCTGTTTGGGTACAATCCCTAGATTCTAGGGACACTAGTTTGCATAGAGCAGTGGCTGTCAGCCATGGATATTTCGGGGAACTCCTTGTCAGTGATGAGGGAACTCCTTGCAGTGAGAAAAAAGAAAGGAGGGTGGCTCAAAAATTATCACAGCATGCAGCGTGAAACAGGTTCTCTATATTTCTCCCTGGCAAATAAAGGTTAAAGTGTCATGCCAATTCAATCTACACAGGTTCAATATGTTGTGTGGTCTGCAGCCATATGTTTCTAGATACGCTTGCTCTTCAAATATACAAGCCTAGGAAAAGTATGCTGGTGGGCATATGTCGTAGAAAACTGCGACAAAAAACCTTTACAGCCATCTAATGGACAAAGGAAAGCAAGAGTCAACTCCGCCGCAATGTAAAATTGTTATGCGGTGAAGCATACCAAAAATCAGAAGAAGCCGCAGCTTTTTTTTTTTTTTTTTTTTTTTTTTTTTTTTTTTTTTTTTTTTTTTCAAGGATAGGTATTGCGGACTCCTCAAAATAGCTTCGCCGACCCCCATTTGAGAACCACCGTCGATTTTGGTAATGTGGCTTTGCTCAAGAGTAAATTGATGGCTGTTATGTGAATCCCTTTTGTATTGGGGCCGCCTAGCTTTGGCAGCGCCTCTGGCGGGAGATCACCGCAAGATTTTCAAACACCCCACGTATTCGCGCGACGAGCACTCTTCCCACTGGGAGTTCAGGAGATCATGAAGGTAAGACGTGGGTAAGACGCTTATTGGTTAAATCAGTAAATTCTAGAACATTCTTATCTCTGTATCACTATATAAGGACAGGTATGGCGCTCAAATGGGTCACTTCGTTTCATTCTCCGGAGCTGTCAGTCAGTTGTCAGGCTCTCAAAAGATCAGACTACGCGCCCCGACAGCTGACAAGCCGGTCGCCTCGTACAACTCTTGTAAAACTTAATCGATCGCAGCCAGCTTGACAAGCTACTAAACATTTGTGCGAAGTTTGTCAATTCTGTTGTCGACCTGTGTGGAAGTGAAGCGGGCGACCGGCAGCTACTCAAGACAAGTCGGCTTGACAAATTCCGAGTCGCACTCAACATGCCTTCCGATTCCCGCCGGGTAAATCACTCATTGGTGTCGTGAGCGCGTAACTTGATATTTCACTGGCAACTTGTTGATCGACTTGTTTGTTTCTGTGTCTTGACGGCACTATGCCGGCATGCTCATGTGTCGTAACTTTCTGTCATCGTTTTTATTTTCTTGTTTGTGTGAATATTTTTTTTCTACCTGTGCTCCAGTGCACGTAGAGGCTATCTCGCGTGATGGAATTTTTTTTTCTTCCCGATTTTGACTGAAAAGTAGCGGGCTGTCATCGTCAATGTTTCTAACCGGTGTAACCCAAGTGTGGCCGCAGATTGTGCGATTCTTAGGCAGATCGCATATTCGTTAGTGGTGCTACCACCTTAACTTTTCACCCACAAAAACATTTCTGAAGAACACGTTTCTATCTTTGCTGCTCTGCGTGATCAGCGCATTGAATAAGTAGATGAATTGCAATTAAAACTTCTACTAGAGAACACGCTCAAAAGCGGAAAATCATTGAAGTATACGAGCAAAGCCTCTCTGCATAGCTTGTAATCACTCGTCGCTGCGGTATTGCTGCGCGAAAAAAAAGTAAAGTGGCGTTCAGAACAGGGTTTCTGTGCCCAGTCATTGATGCGTGACAGACCACTGCATGCTGGAGGCACAATTAATTATACAGAAAGGTTTGACCTAAAGAGTCGCAGTACACACATAGTCACAGTCAGGATGGCCTCCTCCTTGGCATGCTTCTCAGTTTTAAGATTGCCAGAGGTCAATGCCTCTTCCATGCCTACACGTGAACTCTATATGTGACCCGTTTGCTCACATGACCTTTTTGCACAAGTTATCTGCGTTGGGGAATGCTACGTTGTTGAGGCAATGAAAGGTCCTGTCGATAATTCTTTTCAATTGCAAGTGCAGGCACAGTGCAAAAAATTCTGATGTCGTTAGCGACGCCACCCATTGTGCAGCTGTAATTGAGAACAAGATCTGGTTTCTTCACTGTTATTTGTCTAGAATGACTTTTTTTTGTAGATTCCATCATTGTTCCAGGATAAGTCCTGCTATTTCACCCATGTGCAATTTCATATTCTTTGTGAATGGCGTATCTTTGTGTGTACTGATCAGTGTCGTACGCATCAGACTTGCTTGATATCAAAGCGTCAGCCAGCTCAGGGATGCTGTATTAGTCTTTCGTCTGTAAGGCAGTAACCATGGTCAATCGGGGTACTTTTGCAAGGGTTCCATGATAGTATTTGTCTCCATGCACATATTAGCATCACCCTCAATCTTTACCTCATATGCAAGAAATTGGAAGGGTAGCATGTAACTGACTCACACAACTATAAAAACTTCAAGCTTAAACCCAAGCTTCCCTGCCATGCAGCCTTTAAACTGCAGAAGGCTCTCATTAATGAAAAGGTCGGGCTCATTCACCCCTGTGACTAGCACCGGTCATTCGACCATTTGCAACCAGTGACCAAAAGGAAACTTGGCACGACCAACATTCAAACCTGCATGTGACTTATACCCTTCAACACGCAGAATTCACGTCTGCTATTGCCCTCCAAAATAAGCTCAAGTCCCGTTCCTGCGCTGTAGCGCACATGTCATAAAGTAGCGCACATGTCATACACCGAGCATGTGAATCTGCCTATCAAGAGTCTACTCCTGCCGTGGAAACCCTGCATGCTTACCTCAAACATTGACGTCATTGACGCTTTGGTAAACGGGGCAGTGGGAACTCTACAAACGGGAATCACTGGGTGCCCGTGCAACGCACTTCCTCAGGTTTCACAGTAATGGAGCTGTCATTTGTTTTTTTCCTCGCAGCTGAGCGCTGGACCATATAAGTGTGAACCATGCAACAAGAGCTTCACAGGGGCAAAAAGCTTTGCGGAGCACAGGGACAGCAAACAGCATCAAAGGCGCACTGGTGAAATCCCTTCTGTTGCATCCCCGCCATCACATCTCCCAAGCGCACCACGTTCATCCCAGTCACAAAATGTGAGCGCTAAATTTCATCAACGCTCATAAAGAAAGCAGAGCTACGAGCCCATCTTCTGAACCATTGTAGCTCGGCCATTCACAGTGCTTCCAAATAACTCGGACATCAAGCTGCTTGCTGCGCCCCGGCTCGTGCAGGTTCATGAGTGCGTCAGTGTTGCCCAACTCTCTAGAGTTCAACTATTAGAAATGTGCAAACCCTACAACCATGAGAATGTCTCAAATGAAAATGCTTAACACTCGTCTAATTACATGCTACAGATAAGTGAAAAGCACATAAGTTGCACTGCTGCCAGGTTATTGTGAATTCCAAAGCAGCTAGCTCGACTTGAATAGACCCTGCCATAGTTTTTAAAATTAGGTAAGTGTGTGGGTCTCAACTGGAGTAAATCATTTGCCCCGTAATTTTTACCTTGTGTCAAGGGATATATAGACATTTAAAGGTTACCAAACTCCACCTAAACCAGGCTTTTTCTCCATTACTTCACGAAGCACTCGAGTCTAAGCTTCATCTTTTGCAATTATGCACAAGTGCAGGAAATGTCACAGTTGACACTCCATATCTTTCTGGTTGATCTCTTCCTCACTAGGTGCCACCAGTGAACTACGAAAGTAGGGGAATTGTCCGATGGGGCTCGTTTTCTATGCTACAAATGAAAATGACAAAGAGCCCAGAAAAGCATAGGGGGACGTTATTTGTGGTGTCTTAACTGTATTGTGACAATTATCACCTTAAAGGGCCAGTAAACTAACCACGAGGTCCAAAAATTGTTATAAGGAGAAATATGTGCACTTTTGCTATGTGAACATGCTGCCGCAAAAATTTTGCGAATACGTGCTATAATAAGGAAGTTACAGGGGTTATAACATCCGTTTCAGCTGGTTTCAAAATTTTCGCGCGGCCTCGCCACCCTTCTCTGCCATAGGGAGGGGGGAGGCGTAGCCCATTGTCGTGACTCCAGCCACTTCGGCAACGTGACACGACATCAGTGATACGTCATCGGCGCACAGCCAACGACCGAGCAGAGCCCCTCCCCCACATGAGCACGTGTCATAGCGGCGCGGGGAGGAAGCGCAGTGCGAAGAGCACCCTTGCCTTTGCGGCAAAGAAGCGAGGCGCCTCTTTATCTCGGAGGCTTTCGTTCTGGCAATACCGCTTCTCTCCTTAGTCTCGGGCTCTACATAACGGCAGAGGGCAGCGCAGGAAAATGAAAATGCGTACTGCGCAGGCCGAAACTGCATACCGCAGAGCCAAGGCGCCGTTTCGTAGGGAAAAGGACCAATCGACAAGCTCAATGCCACGTCAAGTCACCGATCGGCAACTTTGCGTCACTGCGCCTACAAGGAGGATTGGTCAGACGTAGGAAAGAAGCGCGGGAATTGTTTTTTGAAATGGAGGGTCTGTGCGGCACACAGCGCTGTAATATTCGGAAAACATGATTGCCGCGGTCTACTGTACGAATCAGCGAGCTTGTTTGGGGGGGTGTAAAAAAAAAAAGTCGGAGCCTGTTGACTGGCCCATTTAAGTTGAAAGAAATTAAAGTGGACGAAAAATTCACCCTTTACGTCGGTGGGATCCGAAACCCACAACCTTCGAATTACATGTCCAATGCCCTACCATTTGAGCTACAATGGGGTGCACATCCTCGTCCACCTTTCCGTAGGGTATTTATGTGTGCCTAGTACCTGGGAGTGTTAGCCAGCGTCACTCCAAGCCCAGGTGGCTAGTGTGGTCTGTCATTTTCATTAGTTGTGTAGAACACCACTAAACTAGCCACTGATGTTTTGCTTTGGCACAAACACTATGAAGACAGCCATATTGGCCACACGAGCGACATCATGCTTCCTGTATATATTAATAAAATTTTCCTATTTTTCAAGTTCACTGGTACAGTTTGTATTAAGACATCTGTACAGAATATCGCAAGCTTCTTATGTATAGGATCACCTCCATGTTTATCAAAGGGACCATTATGCCACCATTCCTATCATTTTTCATCAGTGTTTCCTGCTATATCTTTGTGAATTAGAAGCCCTACACGATACTCTCTTCTCAGGGAGCCCTCTGTTACAAGAGGATGTGGCCATTGGTCAGCACTGTGTATATGGTTCATATATAATCACCATGCTACAAAAAATATTCTTGGCTCGAATTCTGAAACAATTGCAAAAGGCGAAAGTATCGCCTTTTGTGGCACTGAATCTGATGTGTTCTATAACTGATTCGACATTTACCCGTGATGTCATTGTTGCACTGGCTGTTGGCGTTACGAATGTCTCCCAACACAGAAGTGAGCGTACTGTATGAGTGCAGAGCAGCCCGAGTGTGGCATTTTCGAATGTATGCTGGCTTCTACGTAGTGGCCAGGCTTGTCTGTGGCTACTTGAAATATAAGATGTGTTGAAAGTGCTTTCAAAGTTTATTGTGGTATAGTTTAAAGCACAGTATACTAATATTTAAAGAATGCAACTCTGTGCGAAATGTATTTTTGTTGAGAGTTTAACAATGTGCACTTGGAGAGTTCAGCTGTATAGTGTGCCGCCACAGTGACATCATCTCAACATCTTGCCAGCGTGCGATAAACCACACGAGCAACGCACGGTTGATGTTCTTTCAATGTTCAAACCACAAAACAAGCACGCACTGGCAAAACAATGACCACTGAAAACACGCCAAGGTAATGTTTTCTGAAAGCTTCAGTGTAAAAAATGCTGCACACATCCACCTAGAATCGAATACTAGGAGCTACTGCCTATATCACCGACATACTAGACATCACCACCAACCGACATTGATCAGGTGTGTTCGTTCATTCCAAGCATGTCAGGAGCACCGTCATGTCCACTGAAATACTAGATGGCGTCCCCACTTTCTCCGTTTTGAGGAGAACTTCTTCTTGGCCTAGTTGGTTTCTCCGTTTTGCTCAGCGGCTAATCGGCTCGCACCAAATGTGGCAGTTTGGCGATTGTTGCCTTTTGTAATCGTTTCAGAATGTGGCCCCCGGTTCTCTTTGATGTTTTAAGATTTCTTGATGAAAGGGTGTGTTGTTCATCTATTCATAGAAAGCAACAGTGCCTAATAAGACGTGTTGTTAGGCTAGTTGGTTCATGCAGTGCAAAAGGTAAGGACGCAACTCAAGGTGAAGAAAACAAGAGGACACTCTTTCCTGTCCTGTTATTTTCTTCACCTTGGGTTGTCCTTGCCTTTTGCACAACAGTGCCTAGACCAATCATAGTAGTGCATACTTGGAAGAGCGTGTTTCAGTTTTACATTGTCATTTCAAACCTCTGCTGTAATAATTTGCTTGCCTTCAATCGGCTAGAGGGTGTGCAATATGTCTTAATAGAGCCAATGAAAGCTGATGCAATTGGCAAGGATTCATTGTGGGAAAATTGGCCATTTCCCTCCTCTTGTTTTCGCGTCTGCTCACCTAACTTTTCGCTCTTATGCTTCCCGCCAGGTTTGTTCTGAACTAAAGCCTGCACAGACCTCACATTATATTTTCACAAGTTTATATTGCATTCATAAGCGAACACTTATTCTTCTTGCAGTTGTTTGGAGGTGTATGTGTTACAATGCATTACGGTCTTCATCTGGTGTAGCAGGTCCCACTTGCACCAGTGTTTCAAACCATTGTATTTCATTTACTCCACAGCCAAACAGCCGACCATACCAGTGCATGACGTGCAACAAAAGATTCACTGGACCAGAAAGCTATGCAGAGCATGGGGACTTCAGTTACGACGGCAAAGGATGCTTCGCAGAAACACGATCTTCACCTGCAACCAAAAATTTTGTTCAATGCAACGCCTGCAATGTGGGAATTTCTGGCATTAAGAACATGAAGGAGCATGACAAGGGGAAAAAGCACAGAAATGCTTTGGCCATGCTTCAGGGTTTTTCCTCTGTGTCCCTTAATGTTCCTACAGACGAATCATCTTCACAGACTTTTACAGTATATAAAGACGTTCCATCTTCTGCACTGGCACCGCGTGCGCCAAGCGGTCAGCCAGTAGCAGATGCTGCCAATTTCTTGTGCAAACCACAGCCGTTGGCCACTCTAGATTCAAACACTTTCAACTCAAACCCGCACAAGGTGTCTCTTAGCTCAATATCGTATGCTCCTCGTATTCAGGATTGTTCCACCAATAATGAAGGGAAGCATGTTGAGGCTGTAAAGCCTATGGAGGACAGAGACCAGGAACAATCTTTAAGCTTCACAAGCAGTGAAAGTGCAGATGGTTCTTCTGCCGTACACATTGCTGTCAAGCCTGTGTACAGTGATGATGGATTGGAATGCGAAGTGGGTGGCCTTAAAGGTTACAGTTGTAGGAAGTGTGGCATCGTCTTATTTCTGAATATTGAGGCAGCAATGCGCCACTATAGAACAGACAGTCACAGTGCTACTCTTGAAGCACTATAGAAGGCAGCTTCAGTGCAAAGAAGTGCCCAGTTCATATTAGCTGTCAGATGCAGCTTTTTTGCTGGATTACTCTGTGACCTTGGCAGCTTGCTTGACTCTTTTACATGGCAGTGTTGTACATAGTTCTTGCCATGGCAGCTCTTACAGGTACACAGTGTGCAAGTGGACTTGGCATGACACAAAGTTGGGCTATTCAGTAGGGGATTTACCAGGGATTTATCTCTCTATTATTTTGCTTTCTTGTGAACACACATACAACATAATGATGTTTCCTGCTGTTGCCTACTGTAAAAGGTGTGAGACTTTAGTCAAGCGTTCCTCACTTTTGGTCTCACACCTTCCATCAAGCTTAGTTGTATTGATGGTAAAAAAGTGAGACGCGGACAAGAGAAGGGAAACGGACTACACAAATACCGACTGCCAATTTAAAGGTCACACTTGGCAGAAAAACTGTGCTATGTCGGTGCACGTGAAAGAACACCAGATGGTCAAAATTTTCCGGAGCTTTCCACTGCAGCGTCTCTCATAATCATATCTTGGTCTTTATTATTACTTGGTAGAAAAGAAGCTGGCCACCGAACTTATGTGCTCATGCTCAAAATGGCAGCATTACCCGTCAGTTCGGGACAGTGTAGATCTGTGCAAGAGATATCTGTTTAAGCGTAACATTTTCCCTTTATGCAGTGTAATCAAAAGATGGCCTATGCTCGCTTTTCCATTTGTATTGACGTGCCAAGCCTCTACCATAAGACATGTTCCTTCAGGCCTATGTCTGCATACAACTGCACTTGAGGAGTTTTGGTGTGCACATACAACAGTGGCAGTACATTAAAAGAATGGACTGTTGGCTATAGACGTTATTTATGATCAAATAAATTTTTATTTATACAGTGGCCTATCTGCCTTACGTAGAAGCCACCTACTGCAGATAGGAACTTTAGCTCCCAAAGAAAAAGACTTTAGAAAAGAACTATACAGGACGTTCAACTGGCTAATAGCTTTTTATCCGTCCAAACAGTATTTTGTACTTTACATGCAATATTTAATAAAGTGAGTGTTCTCAGAAAAAGAAAAGGCTTGTTTCTTGTGGGGACCCTAAAAACATTCTAGTTATTTTCTGTTGGTGTATTATTTTGGTGGTGTTACTGCAACAAATGTTCTCGGGGCACAAGTTTAATATTTCATGTGCAGTGCTCATGGAATGAAACTTGTTAATTTAGGGCCACGTAATGCACATGCTTTTGTTTTTCACCACTTTCAGTTTGTGTCACATCGGCTTAATATTGAAAAAAATGCCTGAACAGAGGATGCTGCTGTTCAAGAATTCTTTCAAGAACATTTGGAACAAGAATAGCACATTGAATTTTCTGTACCTGATATATTTATACTTATACGCACGTGATGCGTACGTGTGTATGTGTACAGCTTGCACAATTCATTCCATAGTTCACAAATAAGCTTTTGGCGAAATCAACACTACAAGCACGTATAAAATACAGTGAAATATCTATGAAATGTAAGTTGGTTAAGTGTAAAATGATTATGTAATGCTTTCCGAATAAGGCAACATTTGTATTCCCCGTATTGAGTTCTGTGGTTTCTTTAACTGAAATGTATTTTTATGCACTTTCACAAAGCATGTTGCCTTCAGATGCGAATTATGAGGCGCTGTCTATGGATGTGTCAAATTCACATAACATAATTCCAAGGCACTCATTATTACATTCCAAGAAAGAAAATGAAATAATTTGTTGTTTTGTGGGAGTTTCAGCAGTTAATTGTAATTGGCTTGTAACTAAATACCTCATCGTCCTGCTGTCAGTCATGTTTCATTTTGACGTAAAAAGAATGACATCAGAGGCGCAGACTTTGAGCGCAATAATTTTTTTTTGTTGCATTCGTTTCCAGAAACAAAAGTAAAACTTTTGATGTTGCTTCGCGAATGCGGCACGTCGAACAACGTGGTGCCTTCACCAAAGTGATTGGCTGCAGTCATGCGTAGCACACTTAAGGTTTAGTCAAGACGTATTGACTATACAGAAGGTTCAATTCATCTAATGAACAATGTACCTTGTTCTCTTTTGGCCACAAGTTGACACAACTAGCATAGACAAGTTGCGGACACAATCGTAGCCTCCGCCGCTGAAGGGGATATATTGCATTGCAGTGTAATGCTGCCAAGCCATTACACTACGTGTTTATATGTGTGTATGTGTTTGTACATACATATGCACACGCATGTATACGGGGAAATCTTGTTGATAAGTTTTTCTCGGGAACCAGGAAATAAAACGTGTTGGCAAAAATCGTATTAACCAAAGATATTTATAGATAGAAGGAAAATATGCGTACTCTGTCAGATATTCACTTTTATTGAGCAACATTGAAGTAGCTGGTCAATTCGCGCAGCAGTTTCTTCTATTCATCATTGGACGCAGCGGCCGTACCTGGCAGTGATTATTGTGCCGCACAACCAACGGGGCTGCGGCCTCAGCGTCTCTCCAACGGGCAGATCGTGGCCTTTTGGAAGGTGATATGAGCTAGTATGCCTAAGAATAGCATTTTTAAATATAACAGTCCAGATCCACTTTCGCGTTCGTATTATCCAATATTGTGCAAAATTGTGATCGTATTCAACGCATGGAAAGGCATTATTTACTAGAGACGTTGGCTGGGAATAAAAAGAAAAATGTATTATGCGGAATCATATCAACGAGATTCCGCTGATTCCACACACAACATGATTCTGGATCTGCTTTTGCTCCGCAAGCTCTGTACACCTAAAACTCTCTGCACTGCGATTTCATTGACTCGTGTCATCCGTGCAATGCCCTGCATCTGCCACTTTCCTAATAGAAACAATCTCTTTATCAGCCTGGAATATATGTCGCAAATTATATTTGTCAATGAATATGTGCAATTTTTTTTTATCATTTACTTTTTCTTTCGAAGTGCTGGTGATCGCTTATAAGGTTTATTATGATGGTAGGATGACAATAATTTGACTTCGGCAAGTTAATTCAGAATTGGTTTGTCTGTATCTGTGTCTAAGTTAAACTGCATTTCTACAGGTCAGATGACGTTTTGTGCACTTTGTGAGTAAGTCGTCACATTTAGAGTAATTAAACGTCTTATGGGGCGGTCAGTCCTCAAAAAAAAAAAACAAAGATTGAATTTACTGTTGATAGCGCATGGACAGTTCAATCCACAACTGTAAATATTATGGCATTGGATAAATTATACTGGTTCACCACCTCTAATAGATCCTAACATGGCTGTCTGTGGCTATCAAGGTGGTGGCAGTACAATGCACACTGAAGTGGATTGGGGTGAGGGTATAAGAAGAGCAACCAATTTAGCCTAACATCAGTGATAGTCTGTTGTTACTACCACTTGTCAGAATTGTGGCGAAAAAAAAAGTGGCACTTGATTGATGGGAATAGGAAGATGACCCAGAGCACAGACCACAGCGTTATTCAATATTGAAAAGGGAACGGCATAGTTTTTTTTAAGATGAGAGTTTGATTTGGCAGTTCACAGTTCAGAAAATGTTGCGGATTCCTACACACATACACGCATGTGTGTGTGTGTATGTATATATTAAAAGACGCAATAAGATCTCGCCAAACAAGGCCAGCAGAACCGTTTATTCCGCAGTGTCTGCCTTGGCTCAGAACACCAAGAAGAAGGAAGAATAGGGATGATGATGGTTATGTACAATTGGGAACGATGAAGTACGACAAATGTGCTTACAATATATACATATAAGATAACAAGGGGGTACATGTACGTGACAGCAATACTTTTATGCCTAATGTTCCGCCTGTGCCACGGCCTAAATGTTAGGCATAAAAGTGTTGCTCCCTTGTACGCGTACCCACTTTTCTTATACGTACCGGACACACTGAATTTTCCTGCTGAACATACATACATACATACATACATACATACATACATACATACATACATACATACATAAACACTAGGGATGTGCGAATATTCGAAAATTTCGCATAACGAATCGAATAGCATCGTATTCGATTCGGTACTCGAGTCGAATCGCGCATATTTGAATTACTGAATATTTTTTTCGAATAATTTGCCTCGACGGGAAAACTTCAAAGCCACGTCACGTCGGAAGAGTGAAGGATAACTTTTTTTTCCTTTTATTGCGATAGCAATTATGTGGGCACTCGCGGCTGGTTGTCGGCGTCCGCCGCCGTCATCCCCCGTATATGTATATATATAACCGGCCCCGCCCGTCGTTCGTGAGCGTGAAAAGACGCGAGGGGTGGGGGGGGGGGGGGTCCCTCGAGCGACCTTCGATTTTACGAGCGCGGGGGGCGCGCGTTATCTCCCCTTCTCGGCGGCCGACAGCGGGGGGCCGGGGGGGGGGGGGGTCCCTCGCGCGACTTTCGATTTTACGAGCGCGGGCGCGCGCGTTATCTCCCCTTCTCGGCGGCCGACAGCGGGGGGGCCGGTGTACCCTTCTACATGCTGCGCTCTCAACGCGAAGAGAATGTGGTGAGCAGTGTTTCCCTGGAGCGGCCGCATGCTCTTAAACCAGCGTTTTCTAGAGTTGCGTGAGATCGGATCCAAAGAGAGTTAGCTGCCAGCCTCACTTCGTATAACATTACAATTTGTTGCTATCGCATTCATTGCTTCACCCTTGCGGTGAAACTGTGACTTTTTTTTTAATTAGTAAATAGCCACAATGCATGCAGTTCAAGCTTTTATGAGTCTAGGGAAGCTTTACTAATCACTGAATGAAGGAATTTTCACCTATGCCAAATCATGACCGAAGCGAATGCATCCTCAATCCACTATCATGAGATCCGTGATGTTCATTCGCAAAAGACTATTTAACTTTCAGGCCTTGTTAATATTTAAAATCTGTTGACAAAGTACCACCTCAAATACTGAAGTGACTGCTGTATTCATCATGCAATTAAAAAAAATACTTCGACGGTACATAACAGTGGTATATTTTGTCGGGTAAATGTAACGGTAATGTTGCTTTGTTAAAACTTGTTGAATATTTGTTCGGAATAAAAACGTTGTAGAATTCTAGGTGTGTCTTGAAAACGGCTGCCTTGCTATTCGAACAGTATTCGATTCGTATTCGATTCGATTCGATTCTTAAATTTCACTATTCGCGCATCCCTAATAAACGCCGTACGGACCTACGTGACATAGCGTCAACGTTATTTTAGGACGCCCGTAACAGCAATACAGAGAGAGATAACATGGTGATAAGACGCAATCGACTTGAAGAGAAGCAGCACTTCAGAAGGCGACGGCACAGCGCACCTTGAACCTCCTCCTCGCATTTGGCTCATTTATCGCGGCCGCCCTGTCATTTTCCTATTTCTTTTGGACGCTCTCGTACTCCTCTTCGTGAGCGCGCACTCGGGGCAGTTCCGGCGAGTAGGCCGGCGGCACTTGCACATAGCAGGCTCCCGACGACCGGTTATCGCCGTCGCGAACATGTCGGTGTCGGCAGCCTCCATTCGACGCTCCAACCTAGGCGAGGGACCCCACTGGGACCCTGCGTCCAAGACTCTTCTCTACGTCGATGCACCCGTGGGAGACCTGTGCCGGCTGGACGTCGTCACACGGGATACAACGGGAGTCCACTTCGGTACGTGCATCGAGTGTATACCGCAGAGTTCTCATACTCATAGGCGTGCGCACGAGGGGGGGCAGGGGTGGCGACCCCCCCCCCCCCCCCCGCAGTCACCTAAGAAGGAGGGGGGGGGGGCGCAAAGTGTGCCCCATACATTGACTTAATAGGGAAGGGGGGCGCTGCGATGAGCCGTCGCCCTCCCTGAAGGGGAACCCTGCGCACGCCTATATGCTCATACTCATAGGCGTGCGCAGGGTTCCCCTTCATGGGGGGGGGGGGGGGCGACGGCTCGTCGCAGCGCCCCCCCTTCCCTATTAATTCAATGTATGGGGCACACTTTGCCCCCCCCCCCCCCCTTCTTAGGTGTCTAGGGGGGCGGTCGCCCCCTCTGCCCCCCCCTCGTGCGCACGCCTGTGCTCATAATGTCAGTTTTACGATGCCAGTAGGACTTCCTGCCGTGAGAACAGACACATAAAAAGTTAAGCAGAACTCCCTATAGCTGCATTCTTCGAAACACGTACTGTACCAACGCGTGCGGATCCGAACAGGTTGTCCGAATATCTTGACCCCTACGACCTGCGTGTGCAGCACGCGTCATACGAAAAATAACTCGCTGAGACCTCATATCTCTTTCCGAGCTTTCGCAGTCATTTTTTCTTTCACCAATACTTTCACAGGGGCGTAGCCAGCGATGCTTTTTGAGTAGGAGGAGTTCTCCGGCCTCTTTTATGTATTCTCGCAACGGGAAAAGATTAGCACAAGTGGCCTGTGGCCGAGACAGCGAAATCGCGACACGCTGCGCTGTTGCTCCCTGACGCACCGATAAGCCGATAGCAAGTGCCAAGCAAATTGAGCTGTCTTCGTCGACGCTGTGCCGACGTCGTCGGCACTAGTGACGGATATGAATGAAACCAGATAGATCTTCTTCTTGACGACGCGGGGTTTCAAACAGTTGCGATGGGCGCCTTATATAACTATGTTTTTTTCAAAATCAAGAGAAATGCATAAACATGGTGGTTCTTTCGATACAGAATACAGGAAGACCAATTCGCGCTCTCTTCGTAGACTTCAAATGACGCGACTTCCAGTGTCGGCAGGCCACGTGATCTCTCTTTGACCAATGAGGTGTAAACGCTCATTTCGAAACTATAGCAGCGCTTTTACGACACCACGTGGCACGTGATCTCGCCAGCCAATCACATGCATTCGCGCGCTTTCAGCTTTCGCCTGTCCGCGTACCATTTTCATGGTGTGGAACTGGTTAAACTTTTGCTTTAACGCGTGATATGTGAGATGACTTATCATGCGGTGCTTTGCGGCAGAATCAAGCACTGCTGTGGCTGCCCATGTGAACATGACCACTTACGTATTTTGTTTGTTAGTCTTTCATCTTTTTCTGTTTTGAGCTGGCGTTGCATTATTTCAGTTTCGGCCAGCTATTCGGTGACCGAGCTTTCAAATTTTGGGCTTTACAATGGGACGGTTTCTTCCGCCTGCCACCGTTTGGGAAAGTGGAATGTGCTGGCACCACTTAGGGAATGAGGGTATTGAAACCCCCCCCCCCGCCCTTGAAGTTTTTTCAATATTGAAAATATAGACGCTCACATACATAAGCATGTGCAGGGTTCCCCTTCAGAAGAGGCGAAGGTTCGTCGCAGCCCCCCCCCCCCCCTCCCTATTATGTCAATGTATGGGGCTGAATTTGTGCCCCCCCCCCCCTATCGCCCCCCCCTACCTGTTATGTCAATTTATGGGGCTGGCTATGCGCCCGCCCTTCTCCCCCCCCCCCCCCCTTTCCCGTGCGCACGCCTATGCACACATACATAAAACCATTTGGTTGGACTTATAGTTAGGGCTCGTGTTTGCGGAGTTTATTTTTCTTGAAATTCGGAGGGCGTTTTTCGGAATTTATTTTCTGGGAATAAATTCGGCGTTTATCGGAGTTTTTCTCGCGGTGGCGTAGCCAGGGGGTGGCACACCGGGCACGTGCCCCCCCCCCCGCCCCCTCCCCGAAATTTTTTTTCGCCATGGCATACAGAGCGAAAAATGACCATTTCAAGGAGGTGACACCCCCGAAATCAAGGAGGTGCCCCCCCCCCCCCCCGAAAAAAAATTTCTGGCTACGCCCCTGATTTCTCGTAAATCCCCAATTCTCCGAAATTTGTTGTTTAATTTTGCATCATACGTTGTTGCAATGTGGTCTTTTTGAACAATTATTTCCAAGGAAACTGCGTTGCAATGTCGCTGATTATCCTGCTTCCCCGTTCTTTCATTTTATTTTATTTATTTTTTTTTTGCTAACGCGCTGTTTATTTACCCTGTTAATAAGGCTGTTCATGTGCACTGCTGTATAATCGCCAAAAACCCCGTATTCACAAACGCTCCTCGACTTGACCCTTCACTCGAAACGCTCCTTGAGGGCCGTTTTCCGATTCACAAATCGCCCTTCACTCGAAACGCACCTCGACTTGAGGAAAGCTCGAGTGCCTTCCTTGAGATAGTCAAGGCAGCGAGAGAGCTACCTTGAATCGTTCCTTGAGTGAAGTTTGTGCGCCAACATGGCGTCCATGCGGAGCGTGTCTCGCTTCGTCGGCATTTCCCGATGAATCAAGCTGCCGCCGCAGCATTTCTTTCGACAGTGACGGTGCACATTTCCTACGGAGCTGTCTTCGAGCGGTTCGGCGACGGCCGAGACAGGCGGACATGCTGTCAAGAGGACCGCTCGCGAGTGGTGTGATGTGTTGTATGCGTGCATGAGCCAGTGGATTACCTGCTTTCGGGTCGTGCGAAGGCTCCAAGTGTTACAACGGGCGCCAGTGCTTTCACGGGTCTTCCGATGAAACTCGTACGCCGCATCGGTTCAAGCCTGGTGCCAAGTAGTAGTAGTAGTAGTAATAGACTTTTATTTCAGCCATAAACTAAAGGCCGAGCATTTCGACCGCCTGCGCAACCAGTCGACGCTGTTCTTCTTCTCCTTCGGCGCCGATCCAGTCGAGCCAGGTGGTGATGAAAAGGGAGGGGGGAGGGTAAAAGCTGGATTGCTGAGCAGTTGGGCAGTAGAAAAGGCAGTGTGACAGGTCGGCATATGTGGAGGGGCAATTGGGACAGCAGGGGTCAGATCTGTATTTATAGAGAAAAAGGCGAGAGGGCGTGATCAGGCAATTCAATTGTATGTGCCGAAGAATTCTAGCCTCTAGCACAGTGAGTGATGGATGAGGGGGGAGGGTAGAGTCGCTTGTCGAGTCTGAGCTGGAGGTATACCTCCTTGATAGCATGGCGCAGTGAGATCGTTCCGTCGTTCCTCACGGAGCCCCCCACCGTCCTCCGAAGGTGTGGGCCAGGGAATGAACGGTGCCCGGTGCAATATATCGCGGGCGAGCTGATGAGCCAGCTCATTGCCGTCAATCCCTGAATGCCCAGGAACCCAGCGGAGGAAAACAGTGGAAGGTTGGAGTGCAGAGACCGCTAGCTCGACCTCCTGTTCTAGGGAAGGGGGGTAACGTGCGGTTCTGTATGTGACGAATGGCGGCGTAAGAGTCGGAGAAAATCGTGTACTCGGGTACAGAAGGTAGAGACGAAAATGACTGTAATGCATGAACAATGGAAAGGACCTCGAGCGACAGTACATTTGGCGGGTGCAAGTATGGCCCGCTGGTGTGGGTTTCAGGTGCCGAAAGGTGTGGATGATATATAGCGTAGCCGCAGGAGCCACGAGGCGCAATGAATGAGGCATCCGTGTCGGCGACTCCCTGTGTAGAAAAAGGAGGGGAATGATGCTGCGCTGCTGCGTGACGACGGCCGGCGTGCAGAACGGGGGGACATGTTGGACGGGAGGGGGGGGAATACGAAGGTTGGAAGCAGGGGTGCACGCGGGAGAAGGCGACGTGGTAACTGGAATGTGAGGTATACCCGCTTGCGCCAATAGCCATTGACCCTGACGGGTAAGAGAAAGACGGGCAATCTGAGAGTCGTGGTGGAGAGAAATAAGAGAACGTAGTGGATGGAAGAGGCCTGTGGCAAAGAGCTTAGTGGTAGAGGTAGTGATAGGGAGGTTTAGAGCTGCCTTGTATAGGCCTAGAAGAGCTGTTTCGAGGGTCTTAAGTTGTGTTTGGGTGAATTGAACGTAAGGCACAAAGTACAGGAACTTGTTGAGGGCGAGCGCATGGGCAACTCGGCACGCATGAGCTTCATGGAGACCCGACTGCCGAGTGACAACGCGTCGCAGGAGATGAGTTACCGAGTGGCTGGTACTGACAGCGTGATGGAGGGCCTGCGCATTCTTGGTCGCATGCAAAGGGAAGCCAAGAACTTTGCATTGCTGAACGGTAGGAATGGGAGAGCCAGCAAGATGTAAGGAGATGAGGGCGTTGTGTGAGCGCTGGTAAGCAGAGCGATTGAGCAAAAGCAGCTCGGATTTCTCCGGAGCAGGAGACAGGCCAGCAGTAGTAAGAAAGGAAGCAATGAGGTCTAGGCCACGTTGTAAAGTGTCTTGCACTTCGCCGGGAGATCCAGACGTACACCAGAGAGTGATGTCGTCGGCATAAAAAATATGGTGGAGGTGAGGAACTTGGGATAGTTGGGAGGCAAGAGGGGCCATAGCCATATTAAAAAGAGTAGGAGATAGCACGGCGCCTTGAGGAGTGCCGCGAGTGAGAAAGTGTGGGTTGGACAGATGAGTATCGACCCTGAAGCGAGCTACTCGATTACAAAGGAACGATCGTATATAAGAATACATGTGGGAACCACATGATAGGGAGGAGAGCTGAGCCAGAATGTGGTCATGACACACACCATCGAATGCCTTACGGACATCAACGGTTACAAGAGCATGGATCTGGCTGCTAGAAGGTGACAGAAAAGTGTGCTGAAGAACGAGGAACATGTCCTGTGCACAGACTCGCCGTCTAAAGCCGATAAGAGAAGGAGGGAGGAACTCTTTCGCCTCAATAAAATCATACAGGCGAGTCAAGGCCATTCGCTCAAGGGTCTTGCCAACGCATGATGTTAAAGAGATAGGGCGAAGGTTAGAGAGAGAGGGAGGCTTGCCTGGCTTCGGAATCATGCAAATGAGAGAGGATGTCCAAGAGCTCGGCAGAGAGCCGCTGTGCCATGCTTCGTTGAATGTATGTAAGAGGAATTCCTTAGCGTTGTCGGGAAGATTGCGGAGGGTAGTATATGTTATCTCATCCTCGCCGGGAGCTGAGCGGGTAGAATGACTGGCCAAGGCAGCTTCAAGCTCCCTGAGAGTGAATGGGCGGTCCAGGTCTGGGTTAGCATCCCCACAGTAAGCAGGGTAGGAAGGTGTGAGGGGGGGGCGGGAGATACATAGATACTAAATTGTCAAAGACGTCAGACGGAGTCCCGTGAGTGAGCGCTTTTGCTAGGGTGGGAGCAAGGGCAGCTTTAGTACCCAAGAGGGATCTAAAGAGAGACCATGTGGATCGCGAGTGCAATGCGGAGTCAAGGCTGTCACACAGCGCGTTCCAACGTGAGTGCTCAAGTGATGCGCCATAAGTAATTATTTCAGCCCGCAGAGCATCAATGCGGGATGAAAGTTGGACGTTATGCGGCTGGGAGCGGAAGGAGCGTTTCAAACGTTTATGACGACGCCATAAACGGAGAAAGTGAGGATCAGGGTCAGGAATGGGTAGTCGAAAGCGAACGTGACGGCTGCAGGATTTCAGTGCTGTCGAGATCCGCGACGTCCAGTCGTCGTAAGTTTCAAAGGAGGCAGAAAGGAGATCAGTGCGGAATGCATCCCAGTCAGTGTGAACGACGCGGCGTTTCCGAGTGACGTGGGATAGAGGGGCGGTGATGTGTATGAGAAAGTGGTCACTGAGAAAGGTTTCGGCTGATACCTGCCATTGAAAAGGAAGTGAACCCCGAGAGAAAGTGAGATCGGGTGTAGTGAAGCGCTGCGAGACAGTGCCCGCTCGAGTAGGGGTGTCAGGCGTGTTAAGAAGGGTTAAGTGGCGTTCCTGGGCAAGACAGTGCAGAAGGCGGCCAGGTTTGAGTGTCTGGGGGTAGCCCCAGAGCCTGTGAGGTGCATTAAAGTCACCCCCAAGGAGGATATGGGTTGTCAATGGAAGCGAGTGGAGGAATTTGCCAAGGGCATTGAACAAAGAGGATGTGACAGGGGGGATTGTAAAAGGAAATCAGGGCGAGAGAGATACGGGAAGAGGGTTCGTAATAGACCACACCAACTAAATATTTAAGGAGGGCGGAGGGGACATCAAGTGGTTCGACGAGAACGTCGTTGCGCACGTAAATGGACGCAAGTGGCGTACCCGTCGTAGCATGGTAGGCGCGGTAGCCCGGGACGGTGCGGACCGTCCGAGTCTCCTGGAGAAGAAGAAAATGGGGCAGGAAGGGGCGGGTGAGAAGATATTGGTGGAGAGGGGTCCTATTATGGCGAAAGTTGCGGCAGTTCCATTGCAAAATCTCGAGGTCCTTTGCACGCGCCATCTAAGTTATTGTAGTAGTGGAGGCGCTCGCACGAGCGCGTTCCTTCTTTTTGCCGGGGGAAGCGATTCTTGCAGGGAGTTGAGCATAGAACTCAATGATTCCAATCGCTTGGATTGGGTTTCGAGGGTGGTGAGAATCCGGACAATCGAAGCTTCCAGTTGAACTAAGCGAGTGTGGTGTGCGGTGGTGGTGGCTTCCACCATGTCTGCCAATTTGGCTATATGGGAGTCGGATGTCGGGGCGGTGAGCGCTGCGAGTTGCTTATTTAGCTCCGTGAGTTGGGAAGTGAGAGTGGAGGTGGTGGTTTCTAGGGCCTGCGTCAGTGCGTGTATTTTTTGCTGTAACTCATCTGAGACGCGCTGTTGCTCGCGCTGGTTGCGCTCCAGCATTGCGAGGCGCAGATCGAAGGAGCGGCTCTCGTTACCCACGGATGGTGAAGGTGTGTTAGAGGAAGAAGGGCACACCGGGGACACGCCTTTCACTTTAGCGGCGTAGGAGCCCGGGGGGGGGTTGTTGCAGGTGTTGAACGGATTTCATGCGCCGAAGAGGAGGGCGGGGATAGCTGGGTGGCGCGGCGCAAGGCTGTGCGACGGAGAAAGGCAGCTTTGGCACACTCCCGTTGCTTCGCAAGAAGGAAAGGACAGGTGGAGTCGAGAGAGGGATGAGTATTTACTTGGCAATGGATGCACCAGGGTTGGGCGCAAACGTGAGCAGCAGGATCGGAGGGTAGAGGTGCTGCACAGCGGCGGCACTTGGCCGGAACGCTGTGCTGAGGGCACTGGTGAGCACGGTGCCCTATAGCAAGGCACCGGGTGCAAGTAGGGGGCTTAGGTTTGTGTGGACGGCATCGGAAAGAAACGCGTTTAAAATATACAAAGCGAGGGATGACGGTTCCAGCAAATGTTATGAGCACGGATTCAGTGGAGCCCATCATACGAGCAGCGAGTATGTCAGTCGTGAAAGATTCTAGGTCATGCAAGAGCTGAGGAGATGTGAAATGACCCCCCGACGTTGTGTATGACGCCGAGGCATGATATGGGAGGATTGGGGGGCATATGGCTTGATGGTGATCGGCTTACCGTTAAGTTCCAGATTCGTTAGAGAGAGTAGGAGGTGGGCAGTGAGGGGGGAGTGCGTTTTCAGAAACACAAGGCTCTGAGCTGGTTTGGCCTGAAGGGTGACCTCCGCACTGGTTTTGGGCGAGAGATTTGCGGCGGCGATGATGGAAGCAAGCAAGTCGTACAGAGGCAGTTTGGGCGTTAGTGTCCCGGGTGGAAGTTGAATTCCGACGGTGATGAGCTCGGTGCGGGGACGTGCGGTCGAGGCAGGTTTCCGGTTGGCACTAACGGTGGTCCAGCTGCCTTCGGGGTGTGACGCATCGTCGTCGTTTCCTTGGGACGCTGCGAAGTCCATTTCTGTCGGAGTGTCGTCTGCCAAAATAGTGGTGAGCGAACCTGTGGGGACGAGAGGAACGCCGCTCTTCAAAACAGACTCTTCGGGAGACTCGGCATTTACAATGGCTAGCCCAGGTGCAGATCCGGTGGGAATAGCAGCAAGCGCGGCCGACTGCAACGCCGACGCAGTAATGCGGCTCTCGGATTCTGGCGCGACAGTAGAGGCATTGGTGACGACGAACGCTGGCGTTTGTGTAACGACTGGGACTGGTTCCACCATCTTGGCTGCGCTTAATGCGTTGTCTGTCGTAGGCATTGTAACGACGCACGTCGGTTGAAACGTGGCCATCAAGCTGGGTGTCGCACAGACGCTGCCAGCGTTGCTCGTCGCTGGAGTGTGCGTGCAGCTAAGGAACGCTGCCGGTTGACCGAGGGCTGTCGGCGTGGGGTTATTGACATCGCCAGGCTGGGACAGCGTAGGCACAGTTGTGTCCGCAGCAAAACAGGAGGCTGGGCTTACCGCAGGGGCAGTGCTTGTTGTTGGTGGTTTCGAGGGCTTCGTGAGACGCTGCATACCGGAGGTGCTGGCGCGGCTCGTTAGGGTTAGTGTGGCGCCGCGCCGCTTGGGACTTTTGAAGGGGCCTGGAGGGCCAGCCTGGCGTTGAATCGGGACTCTTATGGTGTCCACGTGTCGCGGTAGTCTTCTTGAAGAAATATTGGGCTTATCCAGTCTCGGGCGGCGCCCTGTACCGGGCCAGGGGCACGAGAAAACCCTGGTGCCAAAAACTTGACAAACAAGCGGAAAGGAAACGTCATAGCAAACTTTTCATGCGCTGCATTCACCGTACTCCTGAGCGGCTTCCTCTCCGTTAGATCTTCGCTACCCTAACCAAAATACGGCGAAGCGTACCTCCGCTAGGCGATCTTCTAAATCAACGAGAAGGTACGTTCTCCTGTTTTTTCTTCACATTTTCCCTCTGCTTGATCAGATCACTATTCGAGACAGTTGAGGGAAAACAAAATACAATGTAATTGGGCCCAACGAGTGTGCAGTTGCTGGTACTACGCGTGATACATAGCTTCGATATACAGTGTTTATGCAGCTCACAGTACTTATGAACGACCAAACCCAGCTTTAGGGAATCAAGCAGGGGGTCGTGCTCTATGAAGCCTGCATGTACGCAAAAATGCATGGAATGTCTAATAAAAACACAGATGTAATAGAAATAGAGCAGAGGCATTTTATAAGGTTGTTTTATTTTCGAGATTAGTAATAACAATTGTGATAAAGCAATGATGGCGAATTGTGAAAAAAAAAAAAAAAAGCACGCAGTATATAGACGTTCGTGCCACTAGATAATGAAATTAGCAGACTTTACGTAATCATATGCCTGTTCAGCTGCGCAAGTGCCTGAGCCAAAGATGTATCAAAATAGTCAAAGCTCATTAACTCAACAAAAAACATGTCTGTTCTCCAACACGAGAAATATTAATGAATGTGTGCATAACGAGAGGTAAAGTGCAACTTAGATGCCCTATTATGTTTTTCATTATTTCTTGCCTCTTTCGTGCAGGGACCAGGCTGCCAACAGAAGAACACAGACCAACACTGTCTTTAAACGCGGAGTATTTGCGATGCATTGCCGCGTTTGAATGACTGTGTACAAAATGAGGAAATCTGCATTTAGTGAGTGCAGCTGCACTGCATTAGTCACGCTGGAGTGTCTACCCCCCTGTATCTTCTTTATGATGTCCTACAAGCTCGAACTTCATCTTGGCAGTGTGTAGGCTGCATATGCTTGATTCACGGACACTTTGCAGCTTACGCACTTGCGTTTGTCACTTACGTCGTTCTTCATCAGACACATATAATAAAGGTTCATTTACCATTTGCAATTTCAGCTTTGTCCAAATATCAATACTTAAATTAGCGTCATCCTTGTCCTTTCATGATCGGACAGGATCTGATTATTCAAGTTCTACAAAAAATCAGACTTGTTCTATATACAGCAGCACCGCTCCTCTTCCACGGAAGTGAGGTGCCGCGTTTCCAACAGGCAGACATGCTAATGTTGTAGCAATAGCGTATATTTACAGTTCTTCTGACCAGAAGTAGCCGCGATGACTGCAATACTCTTGAGCATTTTTCAACATTTTGTTGCTCTGGTCTACGTTGAGTCAGCAGAGTAAACTACTCTGCTCCTTAGCGACACTTCCTCCCAGTTTGAGAGAAACCACACGGTCGTTTTTAAGACAGAACAGCGGCAAACGTCAGAAGCGGCTTCAGTCTCATGATTTGCACAATAACCAAAAATGTCCTATGGATTGTGTACTGCCGAAACTTCACAATGCAACACAGACACCGCGGTCCTTCTCAGCAGGGGTTCCCGGGAGTCATAATCTGCAAATGAAAGCCAAAACTTAAGTACAGAGAACATTCTTGCACAAACAAATGCGCTTATGCGCTTCCAGAATAAGAAGGCAGGACAAAAATTTTATAACGTGGCCGCCGCGTGAACTTGCAGACGGAATTTACAAAGATTTAAAGGGTCTATTCGAATCTGTCACGTTAGGCACATCAACACGTGCAGGGCGAATAGAACAAACATGGAAATAATTAACTGCTTACTCAAGCATCCTTAGAAGGTTAACATTTTGCATGAAGCATACCTGATGTCCAAGCTACGCTGTTAAGAACAACAAAGCACACACACATCAGCCCCTGTTAACCGACAACATATGCTGCTAATTAAATAAAACAACTTTAAAACTTTGCTTTCGTCGATGGTGGGAGGAAGGCACACGATCGCATTGCTCAATTTGCGTAAAAGTCCAATTTGAACGCTCAACCACAGCTATAACATGCCTACTCTTTAACGCGACACTGGTGTAACCTTGACTAGCAGTTTCGAGCATTATCTTCCACATTAGTTATTACACGAAAAGGAACCACTACAAGAGTGCCACGCTGAAGCTCCCAGAAAAATGAAATGACAAAAATAAAAAAATACGAACTGTGCACGTACTCCCGCAGCGAGAACGATTTTACGTACAAGTAATTCTTGTACGCAGTGCAGTGGTGAATTCACAAAGCACGTCAGTGTAATGTGATACCTCGTAAAAATTACTCACTCACCCGTATTATCCGTTCGGTAGCTGCATCAGTGATCAGAAGGCTCTCAGCAACACGAAGGTAAACAAAGCAACAAATCGTCCGTTTGAGGGGCTGTGCTCCCTGCCATCACTCACGTGGTTCGTTAGTAACCATGGCGAAAGCTGGGTCATAAACAATAGACACGCAGACACTACCGTAATTATAAACAGCGATTGACAGGCGCATGCGGAACGCAATAAATTATTCACGTGGAAACGTTCAGCAGCGCTCAAAACGGAGTCAGCTGTTCGTTCAGCAGCCGGGGTGTGACTGTTGCCAGACTTGAAACGAGGGTTTCGCTTACTCTATCGGCTCAAGGCTTACGGAAGCTACACTACCAATCTAAAGGCCTGTATTTTGCCGTAATGTCAATTGATAAGGAAGAAAAATTAAGAAAGACATATTTATTGTGCGGAGATAGCTATTTGCTAACCACATTTAGGATTATCCTCGTTATCAGACGCCTTTTTCGGCCCACGTGTTTCACTCAAGTGAAGGGGGGCATTTCCAAGGCCTCCCTTGGCGAAGGAAAGGCGGAGGAGAGTTCAAGAAACGCAGCGGCTCCTTGAGTCTAGGAAGGCGCTTCGCCTTGACTTGGTGAAGTCGAGGAGAAGCCTTGAGTGAAGGAGCGTTTGTGAATACGGGGGAAAGTGTACTTTTGGGGACAGGAGGTAGTCAAGCTGCTCCTCAGCTTTTTTTCCCAGCCTCCCTCATCTGCTTGATGAAAAATAAAGAACTTATTATTATTAATAGTATTCTCGATACTCCGAAATCTTAGATGAAATAATATCTGACCACGAAGACATGCGAACACACTAAGTGTGTTTTAGATATCTGGAAGGTTTGACCACACAAACATGTATACACCCAAGCACTAGTACTTCAATACAAAACACCTACGTTTGTTCGTATTACAACCTTAAAGCTTGTTGTAATAGACATAAGCATTCTTTACGTGGTTATTGCCACTGATGGAGGTGCGCTCCTTTCGATTGATGGTTCTCAGCCCCATATGCGTGAGCAGCGGGGGGGGGGGGGGGGGGAGGGGGGGGGGGCTCTATTTGTAGTGTAAATGTGAAGAAAGAAAAGTGGACGAATAGATAATTTGCCGGTGTCAGGGACCAAACCTGCGACCTTTCGATAACGCGTTCAATGCTCTCACAAATGAGCTACCCCGTCGGTCATTCCCCCCGTCCACTTTATGGAGTATGTGTGGGAATTTAAACCTGGGAGTTTTAGTCAGCGCCGCCACTAGCCATGACTGCGAGTGGGGAACACTCTTTTTCTGTCTGTTGGCGTTACGTGCTACGTGACGCCAACAGGCAATATGACCGAACAGACAATGAGACCGAACGAAGTGACAAAAAGGTATAAATACAGAAATAGAAATATCAACGAGCTTTAATGAAACATGTATTCCATAGCAATTTTCTTTTTTTACATTGGCTATGTGTAAATGAAATTTAAGATGGCAATGAAATCGACATCTAACTAGGTACCATTATTAACAGTTTTGATAAGGTGATTGTTAATGGAAGTGGACGGAATGCGTTCAGGTGATCGCTGATGCGAAGTAAAGATGATAAATGTAAAGATGAGAATCGTGCAAATCATGAAATCTGCTTTTCTTTTGATTTTTGTAGACGGGCTGGTCACCATCGCTATTCCGTACAAATCCGACCCGAACCTGAACGTCATCACGCTCGACAGGCAAGTCCGCAAATTCGACTGGACCACTTCTCAATCCGAAGTGCTCACTGAGGTGGACAGCGACAAGCCGACAAACAAATTCAACGATGGAAAATGCGACGTCACTGGTCGGCTGTGGGTTGGTATGTGTGCATAACTCTTATCTCAACTGAAGCACGTGTACGTGACGATAATCAGCACCTTCCGACGTGCTTGCAGCTTGCGGTGACATCACAGCTGTAAAAAAACCGGCAGATCCCACGCACTGTGGGAATCGATGTAATGCGAAGCAGCCAGGAAGGAGGACATCATGCTTTACATAATTTGCATGTCATGTTTTACATGTTAGGACCTGTCATTTATGTTCGTGATACAGTCATGTCACTCAATACCAAATTTGGTGTATCTCAAGCTAACGAAACGGCCGCGAGCACGCCATGAGCGTGGCATGCAAGTCATGTCGCACATGACAAGTCATGATTTCCATATTACCACCTGTCATTTATGTTCGTCATACAGTCACGTTACTCAATACCAAATTTGGCGTATATCAAGCTAACGAAACGGCCGCGAGCGCGCCATGAGCGTGACATGCAAGTCATGTCGCACATGACAAGTCATGATTTTCATATTACCACTTCTCATTTGTGTTTGTCATACAGTCACGTTACTCAATACCAAATTTGGCGTATATCAAGCTAACGAAACGGCCGCGAGCGCGCCATGAGCGTGACATGCAAGTCATGTCGCACATGACAAGTCATGATTTTCATATTACCACTTCTCATTTGTGTTTGTCATACAGTCACGTCACTCAATACCAAATTTGGTGTATATCAAGCTAACGAAACAGCCGCGAGCGCGCCATGAGCGTGGCATGCAAGTCATGTCGCACATGACAAGTCATGATTTCCATATTACGACTTGTCATTTATGTTCGTCATACAGTCATGTCACTCAATACCAAATTTGGTGTATCTCAAGGTGACGAAACGGCCACGAGCACGCCATGAGCGTGGCATGCAAGTCATGTCGCTCATGACATGTCATGATTTCCGTATTGCCACTTGTCATTTATGTTCGTCATACAGTCACGTCATTCAATCCCAAATTTGGTGTATTTTGGTGTATATCAAGCTAACGAAACGGCCGCGAGAGCACCATGAGCGTGGAATGCAAGTCATGTCGCTCATGACATGTCATGATTTCCATATTGCCACTTGTCATTTATGTTCGTCATACAGTCATGTCACTCAATACCAAATTTGGTGTATCTCAAGCTAACGAAACGGCCGCGAGCACGCCATGATCATGGCATGCAAGTCATGTCGCTCATGACATGTCATGATTTCTATATTTCCACTTGTCATTTATGTTCGTCATACAGTCACGTCACTCAATCCCAAATTTGGTGTATATCAAGCTAACGAAACGACCGCGAGCGCGCCATGAGCGTGGCATGTAAATTAAATCATGTTGTTCATGGCATGCACGTCATTATTTGCATATTACCACCTGTCATTTATGTTCCTCATACAATCACGTCACTCAATCCCAAATTTGGTGTATATCAAGCTAACGAAACGGCCGCGAACGCGCCATGAGCGTGGCATGTAAATCATACTTTTCATGACAAGTTAGTCATGATTTTCATGATATGACCAGCCATTTATGTTCGTCATACAGTCATGTTATGCCATACCAAATTTAGTATAAATCCCATTAACGATACGGCCAGGAGAGCACAAAGTCGTAGGCGGCTAGATAGATAGATAGCTAGATAGATGGATAGCTAGCTAGATAGATACGCTCAAAGTCGCCGAAGTTCGCTAAGAAATGCTTCGCATTTAAAAGTCTGAACTGATGCACGTGTATGTCACAGTAATCGGCACCTTCTGACGTGCTTCCAGCTTTTGGTGACATCATAACTGTAATAAGTCTCACTGAGGAAAACGACCATGTTGGTTGTGATGTTTTGTAATGACATCCTCTTGGAAATGCGACGGCAACAATTAAACAGTTACGCAGCCTACTTGCAATAAGGCAGTTTTACGTACTTCACGGCGATCCCCTAATATCATTGAGCTTTCTTTTGAACTTATAGATCCATATGATAAAAGTTACATATATGTCCATAATGGACCCAGCTCCGTCTATTTTCTTGCTTCTTCTTTTCTTTTTTTTCCCCCCCAATATCGTAAACGTCTCTTGCTTATCTCGCCCGCTGACCATTTAGCTCTCTCAACATCTTTGAAATGCAGCGCGCCTGAAAGATGTAGACACGGCAGTGGCTTAGCCACAAAAATTTGCTGGAAGGTTTTTTCCGGCGGGGGTAGGGAGGTAGGATTGGCCGCGATGCCACGCCTTCCAGAGACCGACAATACACGTCCGTCGTCTTAACTGAATGACCCCGGGCTAGGTTGAAGGAAACAGCCCTGGAAACGTCCAAATATTCTGCATTACTAGCTGATGTTTCATTAAACACTGAATTATGTCAATATACAGTAGAGTTGTTTGGAAAAGATGGAAAAAGCTGCTATTTTCTGCGTCCCGTTATTGAGGCACGGATCCGCGCCTTGGGAAACGGGAGTGGGAGGTAAAGATGTAGATTAAGAGAGAGAAAGGTGGCGGAAGCGCAGCATCGTGATTTAGACTCCAGCGGGAGCTGGAGGCCCGAGAATCCGTCTAGATGGTACCAATAGCTGGAAGGTTTGAGGACTGTTTCCTCCATACCTACAGGAGCTGCCTAGTGCGCTGCGTCGCGCCGACAACACGCATCCACGTAGAACACCGCCTGATGGATTCAAGCGCAACGTTCGACTAAGCTATCGTCATCAATGCACAAGCGAATACAGTTGCAAGGCGGAGGATCGAGTTGGTACAGATTCGTCGTCTCTCAAACTGCACGACAGGACGGGATGCAAGGAAACCGCAGTGCACCTCTGTTCTTGTCCAAGGGCGTCCGCAGAACTTTTTGCAGGAAGAGGGGCATCCAGTCAGGTCCGTAGCCAGGGAGGGGGGGGGGGGGGCTAGCCCTCTCCCCCCCCGAAATTCGGATGGAAGGGGGGTGTTTTGCCGAGGAAAGGGTGTTTTTCAAGGCTTTCAACAAGTGTCCCCCCTCCCCCCCGCCCCCCCCCCCCGAAAAAAATTCCTGGCTACGGGCCTGCATCCAGTACAGGCAGCCTTTGTTTCATTACCGTCACATGACGGGCAAGATTAGTCAATAGTATTGGCTATCAATCGTGAAGGCCGTTTCGCACGGAAACGCAGGACAGCAGTGTGCTAATCCAGCTGTGTTGCTTATTGCTACTGCATAAAAAAAAATATCATTCGAAATTTTTAGGGGGGAGCAGCCGCCTCTCCCTATCCCCCTCCGGACGCCCATGCTTGTCCCGTGGTGCCGCGCAGTTGGAACTTTAAATCAGTGTAAAGGTTCGGGTAAAACTTCCACCTCTATTGTCACACCATAAATGTAAGTACATATCCCTTAATAAACGGCTTGCGGAATTATTTTTGTTATTAAGACCTAGAACAGATTGCGATGGTACGTGACGTCTTACAGTCAGTCGCCTTACGGACTTCTGCCGGGAAGGTGCTTACTCCCTTCTGGTAAAAGATATCTACAAAGTGTTGAACATGCCCCTTCATACCGAGGTCTTCACATAGTGGAGGTCGTGCGAAATATTTACGGTAGAGTTGCTTTGTGCATTCGAAAACCACTTGAGTCATCATATTCTGCCTTTTACCGGATAGCGCTCGTATCTGGTGCGCTTGGAGAACCTTCTCAATCTAATGGAAAACTTTTGTCGATTTGGGTTTGCATCTGCTTCCAGGCCGTAAAACCTTAGCAATGACTATTACTATTATTCAGCAGGATAGCGAATTGGGCTAGTTTGTGGATGTTCATCGTGGAATAACTAATAGCGCAATAGAGTTCGAATACGGACAGTAGAAGAAAAGGACGCAACGCTGAGTCATTTGTTATGCTGTCCGTATTCTAACTCTGTTGCGCTTTTAGTTGTTCCCCGCTTATTATTATTATTATTATTATTATTATTATTATTATTATTATTATTATTATTATTATTAATACTTATATATATATATCAGTCATGCTCAAGGTTACGAAAATACATTGCACGAATTCGATCACTATTTATTCATAGCAGTACTTTATCGTTTTCTATAACACACTATGCGTTTGCTTTCCTGACGTGTTTTCATCTCCTGCAAGGTACGACCGGCCGGCACAAGGATGAACACTTGATCGACAAGGAGAACGGTTCCCTGTTCAGCATCGACCCAGCCACCTTGAAGGTGACCAGCCACGTGAGCAAGGTCAATCTGTCCAATGGCATGACCTGGTCACCGGACAATCGAAGCATGTTCTACGTCGACTCGTTCGCGCGTAGCGTGTACTCGTTCGGCTTCGACGCCACCAGCGGGCAGTTGTGTGAGTATTAACGCGATAGCGTTAAAGAGCTCGTTTCGCAAAAATCCCGGCGTCGGCGTCGTTGGTTGTGAGCGAAAAATCATCATCTTGTCCGTGACCGAAAAATCGAGAAAGATGCAAATAAAATAAATAATACAAATTTCCGGGTCCGAGTGAGGATCGAACCCAGGCCGTCTCCGTGGCAAGCAGCCACGGCTCTGCTTGGAAATATAGTGAAAAGAACTTCCTCTGCTTGGAAATGCAGTGAAAATAACTTTCAGGCTTCACAAAAACACGCATCCTGTATATAGTCGTCGCAATATAACATGTAATATCGCAGTAACATGCATTGCCATCGGGCGTCAGAAAATGTGACTACATAACGATTTCGTGGTTTAAAGCCGGTGACCCATTACAAAAGGCACACACGTTACTGCGCGTATTCCCGTAACACCACGTAGTGGGTGCATAGCAAGTATGCACTAAGTGGTTGAAGTACGCACTAGGAACAGGATATCGCTATCGCATTCAACTCTTAAAGGCGAAGCTTAAGGGTCCCCCCAATTTTTTCACATTTGATCAGTATTACTGGTTAACTATAACAATTAGGCACACCTCTTATTTTTTTTCCAAGACCAGTTCCTTATCAACCATCCTAGTATCCGAAAGATATATGGGGTCATTTGTCAATGTAACCGTACTGATGCTCACATAGTCGCTTGTTAAACCGACGCAATATTTTAGGCCCAAGACAAAACAAGACAAAACAAAACAAAGCAGTAACAGCATGATGATGAGAGAGCGATCGCAAAGTGTCGCTGTTTCCTTTAAAGTGTCCGACTCGTGTACTGTAGAGGAAACCATGCGAAATGCTAACATATATGTCGTTGCACATATGTCACCTATATTTCTATACTTGCTCTGTGGCTACAGAGTTTGCATCTTACTTGTTATGACGCCATTAATTCCCGGTTTTTATCTCACAATTGAAACTTTTCTTTTGTGGCAATTATAATGCAATTAGCCGACCATATTTCATTGCCGAATCAACTGACGTTCTGTATCACGAGTAACATTTGCGTCTTTAAAATGTGAGATCAGTCTGCCATGGTGATTTTTTTTATGGAGTTACTGTTAAAAATAGAGATAGCGGTATTTATATATGAGAGTTTAGTAATTCTTTGGGTGAGTTTGTGATAAACGCTAAAAGTTAACAGCGCAGAACAACAAACTAAGGAATTAAAAGGCAACAAACTGCAGCTGTTAGTTTAGCACTTTGTCTTTTGCATGCGTTCGTCTTTATTTTTGTATTGTTCTGCGCTGTTAACTTTTCACCTATATAGGCATTTGTTTTCACCCGTAACTTTTGCAGCCAACAGGCAAGTGCTGGTGGACTTCAACGCAATGGAAGAGTATAAGGACTGCGGATATCCCGACGGAATGACCGTGGACACGAACGGAAAGTTGTGGCTTGCCTGTTATGCCGCGGGAAGGGTCATCAACATCGATCCCGAAACAGGTGAGTACGCGTGCGAGCGCTGCAGATCAGGTACCTTATGATCAGAGTCATTATAGCTCTGCCTATCTTCGGGACTTATGTGGTGCGCTGCATGATCCTGAAAAGACTGTCATTAAGAAGGGCACACGAACAACCATCCGTTTGTAGCACGAAGCCTCAAGGAAATCCATACGGATTTCTCGGAAATAAAGCTTCTTAGTTGCCGGATAATTCGTTCTGGTCCGGGAATCGAACCCGGGACCAACGCCTTTCCAGGGCGATCGCTCTACGCGAGCTAACCAGGCAGCGTGAGGGCGATCATCGATGATTCGATGGCACATGGACTCATATCACTGAGAATCGTTTCTGCGGAATCCTGCAAGGTGGCGGATATGTTAAGAAAGGGACATGGACAACCACTTTCTTAATCCCTTACTTAACCCTTCCGCCGCCTTACAGGATTCCGCAGAACTGATTTACAATACAGTCCTTGTCCGTCTTCTTTCGCATCCCTTCTACCATCGCTCAGTGCGACCAGCACACCCTTGTTAGATGAATATATTCTACAGCAGTAAGGTCTGGGTAAGGGATATAGCTGGTATTCCACTGTACAATTTTTGTTTCGCGCAGCGCGTACAAAGACTAGGGGACTGAACGAACGAAGACAGGTGCTGTACTTGGCAGTGGTAGGCAGCACTTGTCTTCTTCCATCTTTCCGTCCTCTTGTCTGTACGCGCAGTGCGTAACAGAAATTCTACAGCAGTATCAAGAGCAAATAGCTCATCCGTACTATCTCGACAGGGTTTGGCCTGTACTTTACTCACAATCGCGCTAGCAACCGTTATGGCACGGGGACCATGATAAGATACGAGTACAAGAGGTTGCACCACTAAGAATAATGTAGCAGTAGGATGAATGGGCCACTGAAAGGATAAAGTGGTGGGCATAGGCGTGCTGGAGCAAGGGGGGGGGGGGGGTGGAGGCGCAGTTTCACCGTAGCTCCCTCCGTAGCTCACACGCGTAATTTTCGAAATACGCGTGTACTAGCTGCTTTACCAAATAGGCTTTCCGTCTCGTCGACTTCGGTATATGTGTGCGCAGTGTTAGCTTCTAGAGCAGACACTGCGTCGCCACTCACGGCCGTGGTGACTGGTATATAAACCATTATTTAACCGTAGCTGGGGTCACGTCAGGCCCGTAGCCAGGGGGGGGAGGTCTAGCCCCCCCCCCCTCCCGAAAATTGGGCTGGAAGAGGGCGTCTTACCCACGAAAAATAATAAAAATGGGTGTTTTTCAAGGCTTTCAACAGGTGCCCCCCACCCCGAAAAAAAATTCCTGGCTACGGGCCTGGGTCACGTAGTACGTATACGCTTAGAGAGAGAGATAAATGACGTGGAGATAAATGATGCGCGGAAGGCAGGGATGTTAACCGGAATATAAATGTCCAGTTTGCTACACCGGGGAAACGTATAGCGCAGAAATAATGCTGCGGGCCCAGATGTATAACCATGAGAATGAACGTAGCTATAGATTCTTACTAGTCTGTATCGGAGACTGCACAAAGCCAACAGGCCTCTAGCAGAACATTTTTCAGATGCGAAGGTAGTGTGGCCGCATCCATCAATGACACGGAAAGTCATTAAGGTGAAAGCTTTATATGTCTCATGCGAACGAGAAGGCAACGTGAGCGGCGTGGACGAAACTAAACGAAGTAATGGAGACGAAGTGACCGCGCGAGCTGCGCGTTCACTTCGTCTTTGCGGCATTCGCGTGAATAAAAAATACAAGAAGCGGCGTTCACGTGATGTAAAGTACACGGTGAATAGATACACTACAGGATGGCTTTCGCCTTCGAGTCGTCTTAGGTGAATACATAATTAAGCAGCGCTCTGTTTTTTTTTTTCTTCTTCTTTTTCGTGCCTTGCGTGCGTGATCGTATCCCATCTGTCCTGTGCGTCATATCATGCGTGTGTCTTTCTCTCTCTTTTCCTCTTCCACATTCTTTAACCCAGTGTAGAGCAGGCCCACAGCCAGGGGTGGTGCCCTAGCCGCTCCCCCCCCCCCCGAAATTCGGATGGAGGGCGGTGTTTTACCAAGGATAAATAATAAAAAGGTGTTTTTCAAGGCCTTCAACAAGTGCCCCTTCCCCCCCCCCCTCCTACCCGAAAAAAATTCCTGGCTACGGGCCTGGTGTAGAGTAGCGAACTTGGAACTCGTCTGGTTCAGTAGAGTAGAGTAGAGCCTTGTATCCGAGGTACACACCCACGCTGGGGGGATTCACTAAGGACCGGGTAGTTTTCTATAATAATAATAATAATAATTGTTGGGGCTTTGCTTTCCAAAACCACGATATGTTTATGAGGGAAGCCGTAGTGGAGGGCTCCGGAAATCTGACCATCTGGTGTTCTTTATCATGCACTGACATCGCACTATACACAGGGCCTTTATAGCATTTCGCCTCCATCGAAATGCGACCGCCACGGCCGGGATCGAACCCGCAACCTTCGCGTCAGCAGTCGATCTCCATAACCGCTACACCACCGCGGCGGACGGGCTTGTTTTCGAGAAGCTTCTTAAATTGTCAGTTAGGTTACATCTATTAAAAAGATGAAATAAATTAAAATTAGAAATATTAAGAACAGATAAATAGGAAAAACGGATATAAGAAATGAAGCCGATAATTTTAACGAGAAAATAAAGCAATTTGGAAAAGCAGGAAATTAGGAGTAAATATTTCTAGCTAGTGCCTGAATCTTTTTCAACCTTTAATAAACTCTGCAAGGCATCGGCAACAAACTCCCTGCCTTCCTTGTCCTTGCTTTCCTCTATCTCTCTGTCAGCACAAGCGACGAGTAAGGACCGGTAATTGAAAATGTACGTTAATAACATCCACGTTTACAAATACGCTGCTCCTTTATTCATTAATCCGTTTATCATTTGGCATTTCTTGCTTAGGGTTTCTTCTGATGACAGTGCCCTATTCGTCCACAGGAAAGCTGCTCCGGACCGTTTCTCTGCCGACGTCAAACACCACGTCGTGCTGCTTCGGCGGCGAGAACTACGACGAGCTGTTCGTCACCTCAGCCTGGAAGGGACTCACGGCGGAAAAGCACCGTGCCGAACCCCTGGCGGGATCGGTCTTTAGGGTCACCGGCCTCGGAGCCAAGGGTTTCGAGGCGCATGCCTTCAACCGCTAAGCCAACGAGCTCACAAAACCTCAAATCCGAGAGAGATACAAAAATTTAGATTAAGGCTGAGCGATTAGTTGGAATAAAACGTTTATTACCAGTTATTCTCATTCTGGTAAGCGGAAGACAGAAATCTAACTTGAATTTGAATGAAGACATCGTTGGTGCTATATGACAGTGAATACAGGAAATATTAGCCAATACATTGGCCAATATTACAATCACTCAGCTATGTTTAGCCAACATTGGCCTTCATATAATTAAGTTAGTCAACACATTATACGAAATTTTGCCAGCTTCAGTCGGTGCTAAAGAGTTAGTAGTCTGCGAGTAAATACGATAGTTCAACTCGCACGACTTGTGAGATGATTTGTTGACTTTCACTGCCTTCGGGATTACCCCCTATTAAGCATGAAATGAATTTTTGCGGCGACCTGCAACTAACCTTGAGCCAAGAGCCAGAGCCGTTATCCGGGCATTCAAACCAGAACATCCGGATATTCTTGCGAGATCTAAACGAGATTATCCGGGCAACCAGTCAAAAGTTGAGAAAATGCGGTCTATGGACCCGTGCCCCTTATACAGGACCGCACTACATTCGCGATAGTTACTGCCCAAACAAGTCACAAAAAATATTGCTTCCGATGAGTTCTTGATGTTTGATCACAATAATGCCAATGAAGTTGTAAAGTCTAGTACGCTGAAGTTCCATTTGTCATTTCCAATAGCGGCGTTCCGAAGACAAATACAGGGTGCTATACACTTGTCATGTTCTGGTGCTGAGACAAGGCTGTCTATGCTCTTTCCACGCCATCGGTCCGCGAGTTTCGCGGCGGGGTTTTGCGCCACCTCCTTCGAGAGGTGGCGCCATGCTGCGTGGCCACGTGATAGCCATTTCGTGCTTGCATATTACAGGTAGCCAGTGATTTTTATAAAATCAGAAATCGGACATCATCGTACCTGCGCAATGCTGGTCGAAGAGGCCTAGGAAGAAATTGTGTTTACTTTGGTGAAGACAATTTCACAATCAATCAAGCAATCAATCAATCAAATGCTCTGTAGTCACACTGAGAGTTAAACCTGCGACTGTTTTGTAAAAATACGCAATGGCCTTATCTCTATCGCAGAGGCATCACTGCGTTGTTCAGCCGTGAGCTTTTTAAGACTGATTAGACCAGCCTTGGACAGCATACCGATGAGCTGGGGGGAATTTGGGGCCACCCATACAGTTGAAAGACGAATAATATCGCGGGTTAAAACTATGTCATGCCCCACTGAAAGAAGATGCATGCATGCATCATTCGTAGACGTTTAGCAAAAATCATGCATTTGATCATTTTAGAAAAAGATGTTTCCCCCAATGAAGTTGTTTTCAGATCAATTCCCTTGAAGATGGACATACACACATCCTTCCTTGCAGTTCCTCGTCACCGTATGTTCACGGTACAAACTTCGGAGAAAACGTGCGTGTCTCTGTTCATTCCTGGAATTGTGTTTACGACCAGGTGGCCGCCATTGTTAAGTGGTCTCTAATGAAATTGCCGGTTCGGCGCGATGTTACGTATGCAAAAAACTTGGACTCTTGTGATTCGTCTTCAAGAGCAGAACTTTATAGCGTAATCGGGCCCCCATGCGCAACGCCTTCAACCGCGCCGCAAGAAGAGTAACGTTTATGCGCGTAACATTGGCCTTTTCAACTTATCCTAAGATGTCATCTGGATGCATGCTCTGTACCTAAGGGCCCACTGTGCCATAATTCTTCCTTTTGCAAATTGGCGAAGTACCCACTACACGTCCGCAAGGATGAGGAGGAGGATAAAACTTTATTGACACCACAAATGGGTCAGGTGAGGGGAGTGAAAGGGGTCAGGGAAGAAGAAGACGATGGGCCCTTAGGCCACTCTATGTGGCCGAAAGTCCCTGCTCTTCGGCGACCCCCCATGACCCCGCCCACGATCTGGAGTTGGTCTTCCGGTCGTGAGCTGCGCAGAGCAGCCTCCCAACGCTCCTGTCGCTCAGCCCCCCGCAAAGGGGGGGATTGGGAGAATGTTACGCGCATAAACGTCGTACCAGCTGCCCCTGTCCTGTGGAAAATATTACGCTGCAGCCAAGCGCGTCGTTGTTTAAATGATAGGTTGAAACTTGAAAGAACATCTATCTGTTTAGTGTTGGTCGGTCAAAGCAAGGGTGGCCCTTCACTCCTTGTAGTACGTGTGGGTGTAGACCAAGATATTCAGATTGTAGTATTAATTGTCGTAGCATAGGCGTGCGCACGAGGGGGGGGGGGGCAGAGGGGGCGGCCGCCCCCCCTAGTCACCCAAGAAGGGGGGGGGGGGCGCAAAGTGTGCCCCATACATTGACTTAATATGAAAGGGGGAGGCGCTGCGACGAGCCTTCATCCCCCCCTGAAGGGGAACCCTGCGCACGCCTATGTATATGAGTAAAATCGGCACGCGGACTCGGGCAGAGACGACAATGGGTTAAGGCGTCACCCTGGTGGAATTTGAGAATTGATTAAAGTGGGAGATCAATGTGCCCATTCGGAGTCGGGGCCAAACGATTCGCTCAGCCTGAGACAGCGATTTATGTGCTGGTGGGTAGATCATGCGGGAATTGCGCCACGCGCAGCTGCACACCTTGCAATGGGTGCGCAGCTCTAAGCCACCCACTTGTTGTGTCATTCGCTTGTTTTGACGTCTGGTGGGATTCTACGATTCTGCCACGCCATATTACATGCGTTCAGGAGACTCCAGCCAGTACATGACATTCTCATAGCGTTTTTTTTTCTTCTTTTTTTTTTAATGCAGTTTCAAGCGCTTGGCATCGCTCCGTCATAAAACAACTGCTTGCCACGCTGAAGACCCGTGTTTGATTCTCACCCAGACCAAACATTTTTGTTATTTGCACCTATCTCGAATTTTCGCTCAAGGCCAACTCGGATCTTTCGCTCACAACGAACGACACCAACGCTGACATCGACACCGGAATTTCTGCGAAACGAGCTCTTTAACGCGACACCGTTAACAAAATGACCTTCTATATAACTACGACACCCTAATTGTCGAATACTACGCTCTAACCACACTGCCCAAGACCAGAGGCGTAGCCAGAATTTTTTTTTTTCGGGGGGGGGGGGGGATTCAACCATAGTTTATGTATATTCGTGCGTGCGTTTGTATGTGTACGTACATACGCAAGCAAAATTGATAAATTCCGGGGGGGGGGGGGGGGGAGGGGGGTATGGATCCCCCCAGCACCTCCCCCCTCCTTGGCTACGCCCCTGAAGGCTGACCTCAGACGTTTACCCTGACCATGTACAAGCTTCTGTCGCCGAAGGTCTGTTGCGTGATCTTCAGTCAAGTGACAGCTCTAGCGTAGGCGAACCTGCCAGAGAAAGACAGAATTTTGCTGCAATTCTATATATGCATAAGATAGCGCACAATCTCAAAAAAGTAGCGCGGTGAGTGAGTGTGAACGTGCTTTTCTCGGCCACAAAATAATTGAGCAGTTTGTACAAGATGTCTGTCCCAACGTCCAGACCCAATCGTGGGTGTACTAAAAACCATGTAGATAAATTTAGTGATTGTCTTTGTAACGTAGTTTAGCAGCTGCCCCTGTCATGTGGAAAATATTACGTTGGCCAAACGCGTCATAGGTTAAAACTTGAAAGAACATCTATCTATAGTGTTGATCGGTCAAAGCAAGGGTGGCCCTCCTCTCCTTGTAGCACGTGTGGGTGTAGACCAACATATTCAGATTGTAGTATTGTCGTAAAATGCAGAGACCGCACCACACGCGAAATCATCGAGGCAGAAGGAAAGATGTACTTAGGTTTATTCAGGTGATGAATTCTTGCAACATCATTGTGTTCCGCACATTGCTGTGGCAACAGTTCGTAACTGTATAAAAAGCGGAGGCATTCCAAAGAAATACATTGTCGGAAGTTAAGCGCACTGTGTCGTCTCTTCTCTCCCCTCCTGTCGGTTGCGCCGATTTAATTGCACTCTAATCGGGTTGGATCTGCTTTTATTTTTTGTATTTCATTTTTATTTTTTTTTGCGCGTAGCAGAGGGAGATGACGGTTTTGATTCAATTCACTATCAGTATCCAGCTTATATGAAAGTAGGAAAACGTGCTAAAAGAGCTTAAGATCTTAAAACGGCACAATAAATCAAATGATGAAACCATACAAAGTAATAAAAGAACTGTGCTTTACGACATATGCAATGAGAAACGCCTCATTTGTAAAAAGTTTGCCACGAAAACGGATCACTCTACCGATGGGCGCTTAGATTGCAACGTTGCAGTTAAAAAGGCGGCTGCATAGACGATAAGAAAGCACAACAATAATTGTGCGACTCATTGAAAATGGCGCCATGAAATAGAATAAGACAACCCGTTGCGACCGCGTGTCCATGCAAAAAACCGCCGAGGCGGGGATGCCGTTTCGCATGTTACGACTTCACCCACCATGAATATAGCGCCGGAGAAACCCATCCTTTGCTTAAACTTAATAAATCGCCGAGATTAACGTCACACACTTTGTCGCAAACGACGCAAAGTATTGGTTCCGCGGGAACGTTTCACTGGGACCGGTCTCAAGGCGAGTGTTCTCGGGTAATCGGCGATAGCGTTCCGGGCCGCTAAGCTTGACGGCGATAAACGTCGCCACAACGCACCGTAGTCGTCATCGCTGCTGCATTGGGTCAAGTCAATGACTTCTATGCCGGGCGGCCTGCAGGACCGCGAGACCTGCTCGCTGGACGAGGAAACCGAAGATGGCATAGAATTGCGAGCAGTAGATGAAGACGGCATCGCGGAAGTCGTGGCGCCGTCGTCTCTTTGCGGCGTCGACGACGGAGTCCAGGAGCCGTCCTCGTTGAATGCGACGCCGTTGCAGTCGCCGGGCACGTTGGCCAAGATGTTCGCGAACAGCTGGTCAACGACCAAGGACGAAACTGGTGCCTGCATGCCGCACACGGGACACGTCCACGTGGGCCTTCGCTCGTTGACCTGCAGATAGCTGGACCCGTCGAAGCAGTCGAGGTGCTTACAGGACCGTGCGCGACACGGAACTTTCATCCGGGTCCGGCTCAGGGGGCACGAGAGCGAAACGTGAAAGCTGGTTATCACCACGTCGTCGCTTATACTTGCTCGACGCATCGCTTTCCTCTTGATCATGGCTCTTGTCAGAGTCGCGCTAAACCGCGGCAGTCCGCTCAGAATTGTCGCTGCCGAGAGCTTCTTGACCAAGAAGAGACCGACGACGTAGTCTCGGCCGCTGAAGGGCTGCCAAGTTACGCACACATTGTTTAGCGCGTAAGGGCCCAGAGAACAGGAGGAGACGATGTTAATGGGCAGGTTCACCCATTCGGTCAGCCCACCGGAGACCTTGCGAGGAATAGGCTCTGGCAGCGCCAATGATTGACCGTTGACCTTCACGGCCAGATTACAGGGGTACCTGTCGTCCTGTTCGCTATTCGTGTCGTGCAAACAGAAGCGAAGGTGCACTTGCACATTGCACTCTGGGCTCGATCCCGCGTTATCCGTCGACGACGAGCGATGAATAGCATCCACGTGCTGCGGTTCCAACAGGAAAACCATACGTCTTTGCTGCAAGTCTTTGCACTCGTGATCCACTAAGGGTATCAGCAGGTAGAGATTGGCCAGGACATCGAAGAAGGGCTCTTTCTTGAAATACAGAAGCGGGCATTCCGGCGACCGAGCACGGGACATCTGAAGCGGGCATTCCGGGAACAGAGCACGGGACATCTGAAGCGGGCATTCCGGTAACCGAGCACGGGGCATCATGATGGATCCTGTTCCGTGATTCATCGTATGCGAAGATCCTTAAATACGCTAACCGTAAGGGTCGGCCGAGCGGTTAGACCCCCATCATCGCTGTCGTCGTGTTCTGCGCGGCATACAAGCCTAGTCAACATGCGTACGTATGCAAGAAACAGTGGAAAAGAAAAGGAACGAGCGCTAGTGGCGACCACCCATTTTTCATGGCGCTTGCGCACAAAGCGGGGGAGAGAGAGAGGACAACTTTATTTGAGAACGCCTGCAGAAACGATTAGGCTCCCTCCACGGGATGGGCGAAGAATCTAGCGGCAGAAGCTATATGACGATGCTGTATTGTCGTATCTAAGCTTGTATTGATCTAATATTTATTTTGCGCACACCAGTATTAATAAGTGCACACTTAGTCCAGCGTGGCTCCTCCCCAAGGCAGATTGGAAAGTACGCCTCTCGCCCTCGTGATAAGCATACTATATACGACTTGAAGCTTGCCGCCATGATTATAAGTCGCTGGGCCGAAGTAGTGTTCACAGCAAGGGCGTAGCCACATTTTTTTGTTCGGGGTGGGGGGTGGGGGGGGGGGGGGGGGGTTCAACCATAGTTTATGTATGTTCGTGCGTGTATATGTACGCAAGCAAAATTGAAAAATTTTGGGGGGAGGGGGTTGAACCCCCCCTTGGCTACGCCCTTTCCCAAGACAGTAAAGGACAGTGGCGTAGCCAAGGGGGGGGGGGTTGGGGGGGGTTCAAATCCCCCCCGAAATTTTTCAGTTTTGCTTGCGTATATATGCACGCACACATACAAACGCACGCACGAACATACATAAAGTATGGTTGAACCCCCCCCCCCCCCCGAAAAAAATTTCTGGCTACGCTACTGGTAAAGGACAGTAAATAGCCAATAGACAGTAGATGCAGGTCGTCAGCAGTCCACTATGTTCGGCATGTTACCCGTTGCCGATATGACTGAAATGTGCACTTTTCTTAACGGCAGGTAGCCACGCAGTCGCCCTTCAACGAGTGCTTAGATTGGTGCAGGTAACACAACATAGGGGCTGTATCAACATTTATTGTCAGTGCGTACTGCGAACTCTGCAGGAACAGCGCGGAGCGTTACATAGCGAAGCAGTTGGGTGGCAGGCCCTTGGTTCCCGGTATGCCAGAAATTTTGAAGATGGCACCCGCATCTGGCTGACTCTGTAAGCTGGTCGCGGCTCAGTCCGATGAAGCCCGAAGTGACGAAGAGGTCCTCGTAGCGCGGGCCGCCGAAGCACAGCGATGTCACCAGCTGCGTGGGTATCTTCACCTTCTGCACCAAGGCGCCTGGTATGGAAAGCAATGAGAAATTAACAGGGATGTCACTGGGGCCATTGCACAACATGACAGCGACGGCGAGGGCAACAACCCGTCTATATAAGTGCTATCGCAATAAAAACAATCCAGAAGGGTCTTCAGCCTCGGAAGCCACGAAACAGCGTTTCTGCAGGTGGGGAAGGGGCTGGAATTTTAAGCAGTTTCACGCCGCGAAAACCGCTAGAGAGCGAAGCTGTATAAGAGCGCAAGTGTAGTACGGGAAGCAGGCCCGTAGCTGGGGGGGGGGGGGGGCTAGGGGCCGGGCTCCCCACGAAATTCGGTTGGAGGTGGGTGTTTTACCGCGAAAAAATAATGAAAACTAGGTGTTTTTTAGGGCCCTCAACAAGTGGGCCCCCCTCCCCGTCAAAAATTCCTGGCTACGAGCCTGACGTGAACGTATATAAAATAAGAAAGGCGAGCCTCAATTTTATCATCACATTAATTTAGCATCCTTATTATCTCGAGCATGATCATACAGTTTTACTTATTTATTCACGTACCCCTCTGGTCACGTGGCCTACGTTACTACTAACACTACTACTACTACTACTACTACTAGTACTACTACTACTACTACTACTACTAGTACTACTACTAGTACTACTACTACTACTACTACTACTACTACTACTACTACTACTACTACTACTACTACTACTACTACGACTACGACGGCTCAATGCAGACTAACAACTTCTCTAAAAGCCATTTTCAACGTTGTGTGTCTCGTGCCTAGGCGTCTAGAATTAACTAACCTCGCATTGTTCCGTGAATGTATAAGCGATGTATATATACAGAGCGATTGCAAAATATTAATCACGATGCAACGCCAATATTCTTCGGCTAATATTAATTAGCATCTAGTAGTCATTTGTCCACTACGAAGCGCAACGATATTAATTGCTCGAGTCTATTCCTTGCTTTATATTGCCGAAACTAGGGACCCCAATCCTTGATACACTCTGACGCGCAATTATACGCGCAATGTGTTACCATTGGCCCGTCAAAACTCATTAGGGAAATGGTTATCCGCGAGTAAGTAGTTAGCGTGTTACCGGTGACGGGGTCTATCTTGACCACGTGGCCTCCGTTGTAGCAGGCGACCCACAGTTTGTCAGTCTGGTCGATCGTGATGCCGTCCGGGAAGGCGAGCTCGGCGAAGTTTGGATGGTTGAAGTCTGCCACCACTTTCTGGTTGCCTGCGTTCAGAACAGTGTTACATTTACAATCACTACGACCATCGGCTTGCGCACGAGGGGGGGCAGAGGGGGCGCCCCCCCCCCCCTCTAGTCACCTAAGAAGGGGGGGGGGGGGGGCGCAAAGTCTGCCGCATACATTGACTTAATAGGGAAGGGGGGGGGGGGGGGTGCTGCGACGAGCAGTTTCCGCTAGACGCAGCTGGTTGAATTTTTATTCCACGCAGGCCCATAGCCATCCCCCCCCCCCCTCAAAAAAAAAAAAATTCGGATGGAGGGGGGTTGTTTTACCAACATCAAATAATGAAAATACGGGTTTTTCAAGGCATTTAACAGGTGCCCCCCCCCCCCCCCTCCCCCCCCCCCCCCCTCCCCCCCACCTACCAAAAAAAAAAAAAAAAACTCCGGCTACGAGCCTGATTCCACGGTCAAGTTTTAACGCACGGCGACCGCATATTGCGCCTCACGAAAAAGAAGAAAAAAAGTGCTTGAAACCAGTAACGTGTGTGTAACTCGTGAACATACTTGTTAAAAAGAATTTAAAAAAAACGTAACGAAGAAGACAGCCATGTGCGCGCCGCGTGTTTGAGACCCCTGATGTAGCTCAATTTAATCTGAGAAAAATGTGCTGGCGATTCATTCTAAAAGAGCAAGTGTTTCCCCAAATTTTTTCCACCCAGAACAACAATGGGACGAGCGCGCAGTCATTTGCACAAAATGCTCAGTTATGTCGTAATTTACGAAGTTATATTTATTAGTATTTTTTATTGATCTTTGGTAGTTCAATAAATGACCACTTTAAGTATGCCGATAATGTCAAGCTGGGACGAGTAAAATGTTCTGCAGAGCGTCAGAAGTTTTTAGAAGGTCTTCGAATGTCTGGTATTTTTTCCTTTTAGCTTTTAAAATAGCTCGTTTTGTAAAGTTTATTGATGCTAAAGAAAGCCCATTATAAGTACATTCGCGCAAGTATTCTACTGCAGTGTTAAGAATAATGTGCGCAGTAAACTCACTGATATCTCCCTTGGCGAGGTCGAAGTCGTAGACGTACAGCTTGCCGGGCACCGAGTCGACGAAGAACATCTTTTTGTTGTCGGCCGTCCAGGCGATGCCGTTGGGCAGCGTGATGCGCTCGATGTGTTTGCGAATGTGCTTCTTCTCGATGCTGTACATGGAGCCTTGCTCCGGCTCCACGTTCATCGGCTTCTTGTCGATGGCCATGGTGCCTGCGAATTAAAAGGACACGTACCTCAGGCTGCGCATCCTAGCACAGCCATAGTGAAGGATGCATGTCTCATACCTAATGATCCCAAACAGTTCACTAAACGATCTCTATTCGAGGAGCACAGAGCTCCCAAAAAGAGTTAAATACGGGTCGAAGTCGTTACTCCCACAAAAGGCGTCCTTCTACTCATATCCCACGCCTATACACTCTGATGACAAAAAAGGCGTACTTGTGGAGTCATCCTGCCCCACAACGATAATCGTAATCTGTCTCGCGTGCTTTAATTGCGTCATGGTCGAGCGACCGGTATTTGGCGGTCACGATCGGCGTGCGGCTATGAGCTGATATTGCACTCTTGATATCAAAGTGGAGAATGGAAACGAACGCGCGCCAGATAACGATTATTGCTGTGCGGCCGAAAGGCACTTAAATACTCCCTTTCGTCTTAGAGTAGCGAGTAAATGGTAAACCGCAGAAATAGCGCCCAGCCGGAGGAGTGTTGTAGGACCGGGCAGTTTTTTCTTTGGTCCACTTGTTGCCCTGAAACATGGGACATTTTTAGCTGAGCGTCCGCAACAGCTTTGCGGACGCAGCCTGCCATAGGAAATGGCTGGCAGGCTGTGTTCGCAGAGCTGCTGCGGACTCCCAGCTAAATCTGTCTATTAACTGCCACAACTTACAATGCTTCGTGAAACTTAGGTGCAAAACCGTGTACAGATACCACGCTATGTCGACTGTGAACGGCAGCTTCCAATGCTCTTACCCGTCCAGAGTCTTCCGGCGGCGTCACACTTGGCGTCGTTGAGTCCGGGTGCCCGCGTTCTCGGTCTCCACCATAGCAATCAGCTCCTCGTGACGCTTCTTCATGTCCAGTCAGCTTGACGTAGTGGTTGTGGCCGATGACAATCTTGTGGTGGTGGTTAGCCAGCGGGACTGCGAACGGGATTGTGCCCTCTGCAGAAAGTTGTTGGCATTAACTTGTGAAATACAGTCCGTTGCCTAAATGCGTCACTACTCTAGCGTTCGTTCTGTATTGCTTCCAAGTGAACAACAGTACTAGGTAGTGGTATACAACCGCCCGCTGTCGCTTTTTCATAAAGAAGGCTAGATGTAGCTGATAACTGAGCGGAAATTAAGCGTCACCATAGGCGTGCGCACGGGGGGGGGGGGGGGGGAGAAGGGAGGGGGGGCGCAAAGGCAGCCCCATTGACATAATAGGGAGGGGGGGCGCTGCGACGAACCTTCGCCACCCCCCTGAAGGGGAACCCTGCGCACGCTTATGAGCGTCACCGAACAATTTTGCGCGCTCAGAAACCCAGACTTGGCTTTATACTCTTTGCGTTCTTTTGAACGCCTAGCAGACAGCGCGCACCCCTTGTTTAGGGGGGGGGGGGGGGGGTGCTGATTCCGAAATACCGTAACATCGACAGTTCATGAGAGTGAATAGAACACATTGCTAACACAAGGGGCAAAGAAACTGCGTTTTGTCTCTTGTGTAATCGCAAGTGTTTCACTCAATACAACGAACCACATCCAACTAACAATCGCACCCCTACTGTACGGCACGGCAATTATGTTGAATGACGCGGTGGGACTCGCCAAAGTGTATGGTGTCGATGTCCTCGTGGGTCTCAGGGGTCCAGTCGGCTCACGCAGCCGGCGTAGCAGTCCACGTAGAGCAGCGCTTGAGCCTTCTCGTCCCAGTGCGGGCCCTCGCCGATCTGGCAGCGCCGCTTGGACGCTACGCGGACCCGTAGTCCGGGCATCGTGGTGCGATGTTCGGCCGGTACTCGCCACACAAGACCAGGACAAGGACCCTCGGTTAGGGTCGACGGACCCTTGCAGTAGGCGCCGCCTGCAGGGCGCCCGACTTCAGCGGAGAGCGCTCATCTCGTACGGCTCGCACCGTAGTAGCAGCAGTCCCTTGAACCGGATGATAGCAGGACAGCGCGAGCGTCGGATTTCTTTTTCTTTCTTTGACAGCGCATTCGAATGATCGTATCCTCTTCTTCGTTGTGTCCATCTATACTGCGCCTCCGTTTAGAAGCGTCCTTTGTTTCTCCTTGTAGTGCAGCGGCAGGATCGTTTGTTACGCAGGCTTCACATGGCGGTTTCCTTTGTTAACCCAGTTTTTTTTTTATCGTTATGTTTTAGCAGAGAAGAAGGCGAAGATTGTATCTGGGATGGCCCATATCCATTACGGGGCTTTTGTAAAGAAGTGGACAGCCTGCCCACTTGTTTTATTGGAACCACTTTACTCGGTATGAATAGTAGGGCCGGCAGCCTCCATGCACGGTCCGACCAAGGAATCACGCACTGTTTCATTTCCTTTCTCAATCATGTCATGGTATTGGCACGAGGGTTAAATCGGCACGTGTCAGGGCAACGACTGGGGTTCCTACCTCTGTTTATTGAATTATAGAGTTTTGTTTCGGAAGATGGACGAGGAAACACGGTCATGAGCGTGCGCAGGGTTCCTTTCAGGATGAGCGAAGGTAAGCGAATGTTCATTGCAGCGACCCCCCCCCCCCCCCATTAAGTCAATGTATGGGGCAGACAGGCTTTGCGACCTCCCCCCCTTCTCTTAGGTATACGTGGGACTAACCGGGTGGCGCGGGGTCTCCTCTGTGTGTTCTCTGGACCAGAATAAAGTTAATTCATCATCATCATCTGGAAGATGCTGGCTTGCATACAGTTTCTTTTTATTTTTGCTGTCCTCGTCTTTGCTATAAGTGCCAGATATGTCCGAAATAAAGATTAGTTGTTAGTAGCGCACGTCTTGTGGTCTTCCTTTGTCCCTGTCTTTTCAGCGCTATGGCCTCATCAAGAGAGAATTATTTCCCCTTTCGTCGCACGAGCACGCCGAAAGCTACACGGGAGGGGGTGATGGCAAGGGGGCGATGCGACACTCAAAAGTAACGTCGCCGCGCGTCATGGGTGGATGGATGGATGATGATGATGATAATGAAAACTTTATTTAGGTCCAGATGGATGGTCAAACTTTATTAAGAGCCCGGACAGACGCGACTATATATATATATATATATAGTGCGCAGTGGGCTCCTCCCACGTTGGGACGGGCAGGCTATAAGCCTGAGCGCCGCATCGTGGGCTCTCTGGACGGCCCAAAGATGATGCCCGTTGCTGGGGCTTCTGATGGCGGAGCACCACTTGGCCCGGTTGGCTTGATCGCTGCCCTGAGGGGCATCGCCAGACCATGTGCTCTAAATTAGCTACCTCCCCACAGCGGGGGGCAAAAACTGCTAGCGTAAGTATCCGGATAAATTTTGTGAAATAAAGTCAAATTTGGATACGAATCCGTCTGTATAGGAGTCTAAGCGTCATTGCCTGGGCTCTGTGTAGTTTTCTGTGAGGAGGGGGGGGGGGGTGAAGCTCTTAGGTAGAAGCGCTGTGTAATTGCATTTTATGTGGTGGGCTGATCTCTGTTGTCCAACGTCGTGGGCTGGGGAGAACCTCCACGGGCGCGGAACGTCAGACCTCGCCCTTAATTGGAGTGGGCCAGCTCGTTGAAGTTGGTGGGGCCTCCTTGAAAATGGTCCATGTGAGCAGGAAACCAGGTTAAGATGTGATTAGAAATGTCTTTCTATTTTGAGCATTTTCTCTCGTTTCTTTTCGATATTGTCACGTGGCCACGACAGCGAAGAAGGCATTAGCAGGGCTCGGAGGAGGAGGAAGAAACTTTATGGTAACAGTCCGGCGGCCTCGGTGATGCGCATCCCACGTCTAGGCATCAAATACGTAACATTTTATTTGGGCGAACTTGTGCCCGGAAAATGAAAGGTCAAGTACCAGCAATAAACGCAGTACACTGAAAGCGGCGTGAACCGTCGTCGAGTGATCTGATCATCGCTGGAACGCGCCGTCTTATATTTTATACGTCGCGCATCGAACTTCCAGCGTTATCCCTGGTGCTCGCGCAAGCTCTGGAATAAACTTGACTTTTCGCGTTCTGCGCGTAATCTTAACAAAATCATCTCAAATAACCGCGAAGCTTCCCGAACATTGCGACACGGTCTGCGCCGAGCGTTGCTAACAGTTATAAGAGAGTTTTAGAATACCGTACGCAAACCTTGCGGGCGTTGCGGGCGTAGCGTTTTAACGGTAGCCTGCAAGAGGTGAGCGTACGACGCATGCGCAACGCAAACGCGAAGCTTTGCGTTGCGCTGTTCTAAAACTCTCTATTGTGGGTGAAACCCGAGTACATCAAAAACAAGAAATGCGCGTGGCGGTATCATTGGCCGCAGTAGCGTAGCCAGAAATTTTTTTCGGGGGGGGGGGGGGGGGTTCAACCATACTTTATGTATGTTTGTGCGTGCGTTTGTATGTGTGCGTGCATATATACGCAAGCAAAACTGAAAAATTTCGGGGGGGGGGGGGTTTGAACCCCCCCCACCCCCCCCTTGGCTACGCCACTGATTGGCCGTTACTTCTGGTTCAACGTGCGCGGCCGTCAAGACGCGGCACGTGGGCTCCCCGAGATCATCCGTCGGCTAGCGCCCACTTCCTGCTCAGGTTGGGATGCCACTGCGGGCTTTCAGTGCGAAATCATTATATGCCCCATGAAGCGAAAAATCCGACCAGCGGCGTTACGGGCGCTACCACCTGATGGCGAGAAAAACTGCAGTGACCGAATGATGACGTCATCAGATCAAGTCATGCGATGACATATCAAATGTCTCGTCGTACGGACGAATCGCCAGACCAAGACACGCCGTGCTTCTACATTATATTCAAGTAAGTGCAAAATCTGTTTTTTTTTTTTTTTTGGCGTGAAATTGTAAAATTTCTTCTGCATGCTATAACATTTGGCTCACGTATTCACAGGAGCCTTAACCACTGATCGGAAGGTTTTCCGGCTGTGTTCAAGAAGTGTTGCAGCCTGCAGGGCCCATTTGATGAGCATGTTCCACTGTGCCCAACGAACACCATTGGTTCTTCATGTAGCCTGCGCTCTGGGTCCTGCAGCATATGCTGCTCCTTGGCCATGGGCGCTTGCAGTACGAAGGTAGGAATCGATACACATGGTAGTAATATCTGAAATATTGTGCCATCTAAACCAAAGTTTGTCTAGATGTGGCCTTGGCAACTGATGCCTTAAACATGGCGGCCATGCCCAGGGGCGTAGCCAGAAATTTTTTTCGGGGGGGGGGGGGGGGGGGGCACCTCCTTGATTTCGGGGGTGGCACCTCCTTGAAATGGTCATTTTTCGCTCTGTATGCCATGGCAAAAAAAATTTCGGGGGGGGGGGGGGGGGGCACACCGCCAGTGGCCATGCCGTATTTTAGGTCGCAAATAACTTCCGGTGCATGAAAAACACGGGACATAGCCTTCAAGGGGTGCACCAGCTTATGTTATTCAAAGGCGACCGCCACTGGGACGTGGATTCGGCTTTCGGCTGCACATCAGCAGCCAAGGATGACCTATTCAATTTTCTATACTTGGCTTATCTAGTGCTTAACAAACAAGCAAGAAAAGAAGATAAGAATAAGAAATGTGCGCAGCTTGCACTATAGTCATAGGCGTGCGCACGAGGGGGGGCAGAGGGGGCGGCCGCCCCCCCCTAGTCACCTAAGAAGGGGGGGCGCAAAGTCTGCCCCATACATTGACTTAATAGGGAAGGGGGGGCGCTGCGACGAGCCTTCGCCCCCCTCCTGAAGGGGAACCCTGCGCACGCCTATGACTATAGTGATGCAAGGTTGGAACCCATAGGCGTGCGCAGGGTTCCCCTCCAAGAGGGGGAGGGGGGGGTGGTGCGAAGGTGCATATCGGCGACACCCCCCTCTCTTAGGTGACTATGGCGGGCCCCCCCTTCCCACCCGTGCGCACGCCTACGTTGGTTAACCTACAGTAGAGAAAGTGTTCGACCAATTTTCTTAGTTTTTGCTAGTAATGCTAAACTTTTCCTAGTGTTGCTAAGGTTTCGCTAGTATAGTACTGCTAGGCTTGGTTATTATTCTCTGGTTTTGGTCGGTTCCCCACACTACAGTGTCACATGGTTTTGGCGGAAGCATGTTACGTGACTAGTTGTTACATGATGTTTAGCCTCGAGAGAAGTTGTTACGTGATGCGATGTAATTTCAGCCACGTGACTACTTACGCGATGTTACAAGAGTCTGCCACGTAACTTTGTTACGGGATTTTAGTCACGTGACTAGACGTTACGAGACTTAGTCACGCGACGAGTTGTTACGTGATCATTAAGTCCTTTGACTAGTTAAATGATTTTAGTCATGTAATAGACTCGTCCATCATTGTTACTGCATTCAACGCCTGACAAATCGGTGCATGTGTTGTGGGAGCGAAGCAGAAGATCAACAAGAGCGTGCGTGCCGGTTCACGATGATGAAAATTTCTGTTCGCAGTACCCGGCACAGCGAGAAGCTTGAACAGCTTTGCTGTTAAAACACTTCCCGATGGCTAATATGGACCATGACGGTAGAAATTATATCAAGGTTTAGTGCATTTACTTGTCACACACAGTCAAGATGGCAACTGCCACAAATAACGTTATTGACAGGCCCATATTTAGCAAACAGTGTTAGACAATCAACAGCTAACATTTGTACATATATATGAAAATGGAGCGAGTTAGGAAGGCATCCTTCTAGTACATAGTGCTATCACAATAACATTTGTATACGGTCTCCAAAAAAAAAAGGCAGGAGCCGGGGGAATACGGAAGCTTGTGATGAAAAATTCATTAACAAGCGTGCTCTGATTGGCCTTCCAAAGGAAAGCCAATCACAGAGTACGCAGTGTGTCGCACTCTTCCAGTTTACTTTTGTAACTGGAAAGCTGCAGAAAAGTTGAAAGCTACGTATATTATGGATGGAGCCACTTGATCATGTCACACATTTCCACAGACGGTAGTGCTCCTGTGATCCATGCAAAGTGCTTTGCGATATAGCAGAAAGCGGAATTACTGCTGGAATTTTCAGTGGAAGCAGCTATCTTTCATTCAACCCAAGTTGTTCACTGAAAAAAACGAACACAGTGGATGGCTCAGCTGCTGCTGTTAGGCTGGTAGCGACAAGTGGATTTTTGCAGGGTTCTGACACATTTGTAGTGTAGCCCATGCAGCGAAGTCAGGTTGGATAAAATTCTGCTTGTTTCTCTTCACTGCTGTTTGTCACAGCAACGTGATCCAATCACACCATGTCACACGATTGATTCTTCAACGATAATGTTGGTTGTGTGAATCTGCGCTTACTCATACTGTGTTCCTTCAATGTCTCTTCCCATTTCCTTGGGGAGAAAAAAAATCCGCAGATAACTAATGGGCAATATTTCTCAAACAAATTTCACAACCATATCATAACACCACCAACAGCAAGGTGAAATCAAGTTTCAAGATTTTTACTGAGTGAAACTTTTTAAAATGCATTTAGTAGGGAGCATATCGGGTTAAGATGGGCATGTTCATTAGGCCAGGGGTTCTCAAGCATGTTGGTCCCAGAGAACCCTGCCAAGTTCCATTAAGTGCGAGGTAACCTCCCCCCCCCCCTCTCGTTTCTATGCAAGCATTTTTTCATTCGGTTCACGCTGCATTCACGCACAGTAAATTCAAAAGCAAGCGTATATAAAAAATTTATTCACTGACATGCAACAGAACTCACTTTCCTTGCACCAACAAATGGGTGTGAGTAATGGAGGTTCTTTAGATCGATTGCACCTAATGTACGCCACCTACATCTTAGGAACCAGGAAAAATTTATCAGTGGCTCGCAGAACCTCGAGGAGGGGCCTGCGGAACCCCTAGGTTCCGCGGAACCCACTTTGAGAAACCATGCATTAGGCTATGCTTTTGCTAAGGAACGGCTTCACAAATGCATGGTTTCTGCGACTAGGTGATATGTGCACCTCCTGTTTTATCTAACGCTCTGGTTGATACAGTGTGCTTCATACTTTCGTTGTTATCTGCTTTAAGTTGACAGTGTTTTGTGTGGAAAAGCTACACATTGATATGTTAGGAAAGATCATAAGAGTGAGTTTCTGACAGGCAACATTATGTAAGGTTTAGCAACAAGAGTAGGGGTCGTCTTCAATGATACAATATAGCTTGCGAAACATAAGGGCACAAAGCATATTATTACGCCGTGTATTCCAGTGTATTTACGCACAAAATCACCCACATATATTGCCCATCCTAAGAATGATCTAGGCAATAACAAGCAAAGCAGCTTGTAGGCAATGTTTATTAGGCAATGCACTAGGCAAAAAAACCACAGGCATAGGATGCCTTGTGAACAGCACAAAGCAATGAAGTGCTGGACAACAGGCTTGAGAAGTAAAGCTTCATTTTTGCTTCAGTTCGTTCACGCTAATTACAAAAACATGTCTACTTTGGCCGAGTGAACAGCGTGCCTGTACCGTTGACTAGATTTTCAAGGATGGTTTTTGTTGGCAACGTTGCTCAAGGACATAACCACAGTTTAGTAAGTTACATGCACGGATATCATAATTATTAAAGACATGTGCCAGTTTCCTGCTGTTCAAAAAAAGCACAATGCATATGAACAGAAGGCATAGAGATTCTTTATTGTATCCTTGGTCTTAAAGTGTCTGTAGAATCATTCACTTTGCCAGAAGCACCAACAGGCATACCTGCCTTACGCACAAACATGACATGATGCAAACTTACACAACCAAGAAAGAAGTTTATATAAAACACGTTTTTCACGAGAAACAGCCACGCCCGGAGTTGCTTCAGTCTGTATCCATAAACTCACAGGAAGAACAAACACACACAATGCACAAAATGACGATGTGGACCCTATAGCTCATCACTGAATCGGCTGGTGTTGTGTAGATGCTCGCCATAGTCGGTTGCTTCGCTTCCAACAAAGAGTTCATGGTGGTCAACAATTTCTTGTATGGAAAGCTTGCCATCATTGTCAGTATCCCCGTTCATTATGAGATGCTCTGCTTCTTGTTCAGCAACCTCACTGGAAAGAAACAGAAGCATGTTGAGAAAAACTGGCATTACGGTTTAGGTGGAGAATATCTTTGGCCCATCGTGACATATAAAACCTGAAAGTTCGCTGCATGTCTCACAACGGAGACAACACAGTGAACTTTGAGACAGCATAGCTGCAAGTAATTCTGTTCAGGGGAAACAGTAGACTTTATGTAATCGGAACTGAGTGAAACATTTCTAGAATATTTTTAAAAGAACAGATGACTGAGCTAGACCTATCAATCAATCAATCAATCAATCAAAAAAGCTTGCTCTTCAACATATCTACATGTTCTTACATATAAATGACAGGCTGAACCTTTGATTTATATCCATATTGGTGGCGGTACATAATATTGTACACATTAAGTACGGAGGCACATCATGCATCGCGCTTCTTCAAATGGCTTGAAACGCAGTGCGCAAATTTGTACAGGCTTCCCGAGTGGACGACTAGCAATAATTTAACTTCATTGTGCTCTGTATTGCTGCAGAGGATCATACTGCTGACCATGTTCGATGATCATTGATGTGCCGCACTCCAGGGCCAATGTAAAGAGTATTATTTTTCTTTGCTCAAGACGAATACGACCAAATATTTTTATGCACGAATTGAAGCTGACTGATGGCAGAAAAATTAGATATTTAATTACACAAATTAGCATTAATTCCTGAAACACAGATTCCTTCGTTTTATTTCTTGGAATGTAATATTGGTGTCATATAATTAATCTATGCAAATTTGATGCATTTGCAGCCAGTGCACCATAATTCGGGCCTGAAGGGACGCCCATGTTCTTTTCTGGTACAGACATTTTCCTAGGAATACTTCATGATGTGCAAGTGCCAAGAGTGAAAAACGTACATCACGCATAAAAACTCAAAGTTGTTGAGAAAAAAATGGGGCAGGAAAAAAAGCTAGGACAAAGCCGCACTCTTTTTGTCCACATCAGTTTTTCCTGCCCGGTTTCTCCCTCAATGACTCTTCATGATGTCACTGCAGCCTGAATTAGCTCACAGAAGTCTGTGGAGCTGGGACTAACAATCTGCCCTTTTCATTTTCCTCTGCTGCCCTCTGCCGTTGTGGTAGTGGCTGGGACAACCAGTACTGCCAGAATGAAAGCCTCCAAGATCAAGGGGTGTTTTGCGACTTTTTTTCAAGGAGAAGGGTGCACGCACAGAGGCATTGTGAGAAAGGCGGACTGCAAGGCAACAGGTCAGAATGTCAATGTTTCTTTAGGCAAGAAATTTGTTACGATTATTAATGGGACACGAATTAAGTAATTTACTAAAGTCGGGGGTCTGACGAGATGAAACAGTGGCGAAACTAGTGAGACCCACCAACGTGAAAATATATTTGCCTTGACATATAGGTTCTTACACAGGAGCCTCTTTCACAAATGTATCAGACTGTGAACAGGTGAAATATGTTTTCAATTTGGTCGACGCCTTTCAAAGTTTTCACCAAAATCATTTACTATTATTGAATGTAAATATGCAGGCAGTCATTATCATCATTCACCATGTGAAAATCGATTTACACCAAAGCTAAGCAGATAATCATCTAGATACTAGCCACTAACCATGCCCTAAGGTGGGAACAAGTCAAGTTGAACAATTAAGTTGGTAACAGCACCATTCGTCATGATAGTTTGACTTAGGTGTGCCCAGTGCCAGTTAAGCTGTGTTCAGCAGTGGCACATATCATATTTTATTTACTCCATTGTATCAGCGACCACAATTGTAACGTGCGTGGTGAGTTTTCATTGCGTCCAGGAAGAAAAAATAAAACCATGTAACACGAGAGGCAACTTTGTTGCGTTCAACAGAAAAAAAAGAAAGACCGCCAATGTAATGTGAGGCAAGCGGAGGCATGAAAAAGAGCATTTATCTTTAAATTATTGTCTCAAAACGGGACACCCGAAGGTCGCGGGATCGAATCTCAGCCGCCGCATTTTCGGTGGAGGCAAAAACGCTTCAGGCTCATGTACTTGGATTTAAGTGCACGTTAAAGAACCCCAGATGATAGAAATTTCTGGAGCCCTCCACTACGGCGTCCCTCATAACCCTATGGTGGTTTTGGGACGTTAAACCCCAACAATTATTATTATTATCAATCAAAACGCGGTATTTCGCACCAACCCCCGTGATGCATTGAACTTCATTCACGGGTGCCCATCTGCCAAGTGACATCGCTCGCTTTCAACTGTATCAGGTCAACACCGGATGCCACACGGCAATTGCACCATTCTGTGACCAAATCGGCAACAGACTGCTCCAATTCAAAGTGGTGGCTGTGACGAGGCCCACAGAAACATTTTGTCCGTGCTTGCACCTGAAAAGGAGGTCCTGCTGGAGCCACCACTCGCAGATGGTCGCCTCACTCACTTCGAGGCTCCGGGCAGCAGTCAATGTCTTCAGACGTCAAAATACCACGCCTTTTGAAGTGGGCGTCTTACTGAGCACGACACGTTCCTATCACAAGGGCAGTCAAAGGGTAGTTGAAATGTCCGAGAGCAGCCAAAGCCACCGTGACTGCCACAGACAACGACGCAAGAACGAACGCAAAGCACACGCTGTCACAGAACGGAAACAAAGAGAGTTGTTATTGGTTTGCAGTGGATCCAAATGGCATTTGGCTGGTACATGTTGCCAACATGAGTCACGAAATAGCCAGAACAGTAGTCATATAGAAATGGGTGCATCAGGAGCACTTATTAGGCAACTTGAATTTCAGTATTCGATTGCAACACGAGGCTCGACTTCAGGTAGCAAAAATCTGAATAAAACTCGCATTACATTCAAGTATAAATACGGTACCTCTAGAGCAGTTTAACGTGTTGTCAACAATATCCATGACATCTGCACTCAAAGAAAGGAGTGAAGAAAGTGGCGGGCAATGACTGTAGTAAACAATGAGAACATTTGGCAATCGCAGCATGTTGTACTTTTATGTTTTAAAGGTCCCCTTGGCAGGTCTCGTCATTTTCAGTTGACAAGCACAATGCTTACAATGTGCACTCATGATCGTGCCTGCCAAGCGCTACATTGCTATGTGCTGCGAAAGGAGCTCAACTTTCAAACTTTACATTGTCTGCTCTTCTCCCTGTGTGTGGTGCTCCAAGGTGAGCTGATGATGTACAACACCGAATGTGTTACGTAGACGAGGGTGCTGTGCCGTGCACCAAAGCGAGCCTCGATGTCCTCCTCGCTAGAAGCACGGAGCAGCATGCAAGGAGGACATCGAGGCACTCTAGAGCTGCATAAATTCCAGAGAAAGAAAAAGGGTGCGCCTTGCCCATGCATCCTGACGTGCATGTGACATGCTGATGCGTGCGTGTCACATGATCCTCCAGTTAAGTGTGGGAGAACGCAGGGAAAAAGTGGTTTGCGAAGGCTAGACAGGGCAAATGGCAAGGGTGTGAAGCTTGCCTCCTCGAATCATAGTTGCATGCCACTTCGAATATTTTTTTGATTCTGCTTGTGATGAACCAATTTGAAAAATTCTTGTGGTAGAATGCTTTCTATTGCACACGTAACTTCCAGCGCATAACTCGAACTTGCTACATAGGCCTAGTGAGGAGCCCTTTATGGGATGAAGATAGAATGCATGCATCAACTACTTTATCTTCTGTAGCAACAGCATGAGAATGGCTGAGATATCAACTGGAATTTTGTAATGATCGTTTCCTCTCAATTCAATGCCGCTATGTCCACCATTCATGCTCGACTGATACCGTCCATAAGGTGGGCGAAGCATCACTATGACTGCATACAAAGCACAAAAACTGCAAAAGAAGGTATCATTATCATCACCAGCCTATTTTTATGTCTACTGCGGGACAAAGACCTCCCTCTATCATCTACAATTTACCCCATCTTGTAGGAGGCGATTCCATTTTATGCCTGCAAATTTTTCAGTTTCATCATTCCATCTTTGTCATCCTTGACTGCACTTTTCATCCGTTGGCAGCTGATTCGTCTCTCCAACTGATTACCGTTTATGTCTTACACATTTGGTGACAAAACTGCGGTGACTGTTTGGTTAGGCCAGATGTAAATAACTAAGCGCAAATGAGTTGAAAGCATTGCCGAAAGTTGGTCATATTACCAGACTATCGCTTTTAAAGATAGTACTTTCTATTTTGCGATATATTTCAGGTGACAAGCACTGAATGAGTTGACAGGCGAGTGTGTTCCCGAAAGTGCAATGTCATAAGGTAGCGTGCTTGGCACAGTGCCAAGAATGCCTTGACATGTAGCTGTGAACTTGTTTCAAAGTTTACCTCATCCATGGAAGTTACAATCAGTGTATACACATCTTTTTTTCTCCTCTGGGCACTTGCAAATAAGGTATTTTATATTTTTTTGGCAATTTCGATATTTCAGATGCCTTTGGAGTTCCCTTTGAGTTCAATTTATTGGTCAGCAACTGCATTCAGAGTTCTTCAATCATACCAGTAGCAAAACAGCTTTCCGAAACCTGAGCATGCCCATGCCAATTCTGCGGGGGCCTGCAGACTATTGTGACATCTGGGAGCAGCAATGCAAAACAGTAAATTGCTGCAGCGCTGCCCAGTGTCTGCTTCTCGCAAGCTGCTTGCCGCACACAGAGCTGACATCATCACAAGCGTTTGTTGGTTTGTTTTTTGGTCAACAGATGACACAACAATCAGCAGACCCCCAAAATATCACAAATGGCAAGCTCTGATTTTGATACACGGGGCCTATGGGCAGTTTTGAAAGTGGTATGATTGACTAACTCTGACTGTGTAAGGATAGGGCATTGGCCTGAAAGCAATACAGCAACAACACAAGAACGTTGATGGCAGCAGGACAGGGCCTGCATATTGGAAGAGTGAGAAGCACACAACGGATCTAGCTTCAAGCTTTTCGGTGCTGCCACAGTAATAATAAAAGAAAGGAGAGAGAAAAATGGCAGTGCTTACTCATTTCCTGGTAGCAGCCAGTTGAGAGTTTCCTCCTTGTCGAGCTTTCGGTCCCCGTTCTTGTCGTAGTCAACTTCGAACCGCTCCTTTTCAGCTATGTACTGCTCGTTGCTGAGAGGCTTGTCTGGGTCCTCTGTCGTGAACTCCTCAAGGCTCAGGTAGCCGTCCTTGTTCACATCCTTGCGTTTCATTGTCTCTTCATACAACGTCTGGAGAAACAGGAACGTGCTCTCAGTGAGATCCAAGCAGCAGAATTGATAGAACATGCAAACTGGTGATTACCACACCTCCTAGCTTTCTTTAAAGAGGTCTTGAAACACTTTTTCAAGTAACCATCTAATGACCTCAGTATTAGAGTTTATAGCCTCATGAATTGACCACTGGAAGAATTTCCTTGAATCCATCAAGACCGAGTAAAACTACAGGGATTTGTTGCATGCTTTAAGCACGTTCTCTCTTCTCTAATCCTATCGAGTATGCTGGAAGCTATGCAGAGAGGGATGGCACAGGGGAAAGACAAAACATCAGTGCATGTCATGGCCTCGAGCACATGTGAATGAAACAAGATCGCTTTTTTTCATTGTGATTCTTAAGTGAGCTAGTGTGGCTACTGCGTATTGGCAGCAGGCTATGAATCGTAGTGCCGACACATGGCCGTATATTGTGGAAAGAGCACATCAGGATCCAAACGCCACTCTTGATTTGTGTCGGCTATGTGCTGTCTGACGTCAAACAGCAAGCATTGCCAGCTCTGGAGAGAGTGAGCACAGGCTTCTGTATGAAAAGCAGATGCCTGAAAAAATGGCAACTTCATGCTCTGATTCTAAACACTTCCTTGCCATGTATGGCTGCAAGGTTTGGCTGAGCTGTTCATAGGAGTGTCTGCTTTCCAACCAGAGTGTTGTTTTCATGACCCCTTTAAAAGCCTTCTTGAACAAATCTTTGAGGTAATGCAACAAACTTTTGTTTCTACACATGTGTTCTCAGAAAGTACACTTAGGATATGTAAACATGTATTAACTGTCATTAAATGTCCTCGATGCCTTTGGTTACCGTATGAACCCATGTATAGCCCGAGGCTTTTATGTAGACTTTTATGATGCAAAATTTCTGCCCCGTACTATATGTGGATCCCAAGAATTTTTCAGCCTGCATTCACAGTTTTGGCTTCGGCATTGTGTGGCACTATCATCATCATCAGGTAGCGTTAGTGCTACATTGCAACAGTTGCCATTGCAACCACTTGGCACACTTCACGACGGCCACGATTTTATGCCATGTCAGGACTGCGAATGCAGTATTCAGCTGCCTTTAAAGGAGAGGTGATCTCAGCTGCCGAAACCATCAGCAATTGTGCTGTAGGTGGCAGTTCAGTGTGAACAAGCAGAGCATTTGGTTGGAAGAAACAGAAGGAAGCGACCTGAGAAGTTTCCTTGGGACCGAAAAATGAAGAGTTTTCCAACACTGTACGGGAATCTACAGACTTCAGGAGCAACAGAGCACTGCTGGGGCTCCCATCAATGCCCTGCTTGATGCATTTTGGTGTCACCTCCGTGAAGCAACTGCTGCGCGACTCCCACACCAAGCTCGACATCATCCCAGGAAGCATGACATCCCAGCTGTGTCCTCTTGATGTGTGCCTTTAATAAACCACCTAAGGGCCACATCAAGGGAGGGCCTGTATATGGAGTGGATGAGGTCCAGAGAATTAGCAGGGACAGTTGGGCGAGTTGGTTGAAAATTCATGTCTGAAATAAGCGCGAAAAAACTACCTACATCACACAGGCACGAAGGAAGACAGGACGACGCACTACTAGCAACTAAAGTTCTATTCAAAAGCGTAGGAAGATATACACACACATTACAAGAATCAAGATTAAGAATCAGGCAACCGCAGAATGAGTCTGCATATGAAAAAACGCCGGGCATGTTTTGGCCACCAGATTAAGTTACATAAAGGTATTCTACCTCATGGCTTGATAGCGGCTTGTTTTTTGTAATGTGTGTGTATATCTTCCAACACTTTTGATTAAAACTTAAGTTACTAGCAGCGTGTCGTCCTGTCTCCTTTCGTGCCTGTGTATTATGGTTTTTTTTGCGCTTTTGTCAAACATGAGGTTCAGAGAGTTGGAAGTGACCCTCTGCCGGACGACTGAAAGCACCTCGCCAGCGATGCTGTGCACATCGGATCACCGAGGCTTGGGCCTGCATACCCCAGGCGCTCGTTCATTGTGCCTTCAAGAAGTGCTCGATTTCAAATGCCCTTGATGGCACTGAACATGAGGTGCTGTGGGAGGACATGTCTGACAAGGAAGTCTCGGAAGAAAGCGTGTCAGATGACAATGTTATAATAAGTGTGTAAATAAATGTGTTCACTTTCTGGTTTCCTCAGACTACATTCGAGTGAAAACTTTTTTTTTGTCCCATTTGCTATCCCTGAAATACACCTTAGAGTATATGCGGGTCTGAGCTGTACGCAGGTTTTTAAGGTACTTCCAGTGCATCACTACACATACTGTTGGCACAGTTGCAAAATCTATAGAGCGCGTTTCTTGGTTTGCTCGCAATTAACGAGTTTAACGCCAAAAACACAATGCAATTGAACAAATTCAGCTTTTGCGATTACTAGTTTCAATTCGTTAACAACACATTTCACTTCTTTAAGGCTGAGCACTCATGGCTATGATGCGCTGAAACTATTGCCTCTGAGATAAAATTTCATTTTACAAAAGTGAGACAACAGTGCATCACTATCTCAGAGGCCACACAAAACCAGAGCAGAGGCAGAACTCTGGAAAGGTGTTATGGAAAGCACTTGATTATAGAGAAACTTCTGTGCATAATTCCCAAACAAGCTATGCTACAAATCACATGCCGAGCCACAGTTCACACATCTGTGTTCCCACTTTTTCATTTTATGTGCCACAGGTCCGCACTGCATCAAAACATTAGATAGGTCCGCTTCATACCCCTGTGTTCTTGGTCCTCTCTAAGCTTCAAGCTTAGATCTTGTGGCACACATGCAAAGGCATGCTCTACTTAGCTGTGTGTTTCGTGAGTGCAAGTGGATAGCTAAGAGCCTCCCTTTTTTATACCATTGCTGGACACTAATCGAGGTTAATACATAGTTCAAAAGAGCCAGCCAATGCACAGCGACACATGTTGTATAACAGAAGACTGCAGTGCCCTACTGGCATGCTCATAAAATCACTGATAATTCGAGTAACTGGCTCATGCCAGCAGAATAAATGGGCACATGCAGCGCAAAGATTTCATGCTGCACTACGAAGACAATCTGTTTGCTGTATGTAGTCTGGTGCTTTTATGTGCAACATAATTAGAGCTCAAAATTAGAGTATGTAATTATTCATCCCCACTTTACTACTCTGCTGTTTGCGAGGTAAAAGGAGGTGACGCTGAAAAATGGCACTGACACCGTGACAACTAATGGAGCATGTTGAGCTGCGGTGAATGCGCGCGGACTGCATGCATGCGCAGCAAACTGCCGCGCACGAATATTGCCACGCGCGTTTCTTTTACTGTATTCGGTTTCCACCCAGAAAGACTATCAGCAGTACTTGGCGCAGACCGCGCCTTATTGTTCCAGAAGCTTCTCGGTTGTAGTAGATCGTTTTGTTAAGATTGCACGCAAGGCGGTAACACTCAAGATTATTCCAGAGCTTGTGCGACGTCTAGTGATAAGGCTAGAATGTTCAACGCGTGATTTATAAAGCCAGTGCGTTCCAACGATGTTGAGTTGATCGACGGCCGACGCTCCGTTCACCGCTATCAGTGCCAGTGCTTATTGCTGTAACCTGACTTTCCGTTTACCGGCCACAAGTTCGGCCTAATAAACAGTTTCATCTTGAACATACCGACTGCTGCTTGGGTCAAGGTCACGACCACGTGACAATATGAACCCCTGTCGCGCTTATCCCCCCACTGTTTCTAGCATGTCTGTATACAACTTCATAGTCGACACAGATAGAAAAATTCTTGTCAGAAATGTTTCACAGAGCTTTCCGCATTACCATTCCGTGGTAAGACACTCTGAGTGGTAAGCTTACAGTCGCACTAAAGAAAACCGGTAACATAGAATTGGCTGTTAGTCTCCCAAAAGTACTGATAGTTTTAATGGAGCAATTGCAGCTATTCCTTTGGAATGCCTCAATGTACTGGGAATAACACATTGAAAGATTGAGCAATATATTTTTCACATTATGCTTCTGGCCAAGTAATGGCAATGCCGGTGAGGCAGTCCTGATGTGAAGGTGCGAAATGTGTGCGCAGGTTCATGAGATTTTATTGAGGGAGTCACTTTAGCGAGTTCCACTCAAGAAAATGCTTCGACAGTGCAGATTTAAAAATTTGGTGTGCACTGGCAAGTGCCTGGAAAACTGTATTCATGGAAAACATTATAAGAAGTTAGCAACATTAAACAAAAAACATGCAAGCGGTTCAGTTACCTCCTGCATTTCTGGGAACTCCGATGGATGGGAGAACTTGGGAAATTCATCCTTGTCCAGCACGCCATCTCCATTGACATCTGCTGCTTTGAAATAACGGTCATCTTCTTCGAGCAGCTGAAACAGAAGATGAATTTTGCATCAAGGGCGCGCTTAAATTAGCATGCCTTAAAGGGTCAACTGCAATGAAATTTAGCTTTCACCAAAATGGCCATAAATTAGTACACGCTTACTGAAGTAACCTTGTAAAAGCTAGAAGGCTTGGTAATTGTTTAATTTTCCAATCAGAATTTCTAAGCAGTTGGTATATGCACTTATTAGCAGATATGATGATGGCCTTTGAACATCACCTCAGCTTCTTCACTGCAGAGTGCGTGTTACCTATCCAGTGAGCAGTAATGGAAGTGTTTCTTTTTCTATTTTACAGTTGAACACAATTTTTTAAGATCTTTATGATGCATCTGTTCACGTTTTAAACAAAAAAATTATGCGCAGAGGCTCCTCCGCGTTTACATTATTTGAACATCTCGAAAGGGAATAAACGATTATTTGCTTTCATAAACGTTTTTCCAGCTGACTTGCTTCTGCACAACTATTTTGCCATATCTGTATACCTGTATCTGGCTGATCTACATGTGCATTGCCTATTTTACTGTCACTAAGCATGCACATAAACTGCATGTGGGCGACATTTCCAAGTTTGTTACTGCTCTGCCAAGACCTAGCCTGATTCATTATGAATAACGTGAAGCCAGCGGTAACGTGAAGGTGAGGGTGTCCGAACTCACTGACAGTGAAGCTTGTTTCAACAGTCGTTACTGAACACAAAATCATTCAGCGTTACTCAGCGCGAAATCCTGCAGCAACAGCACAAATAATACACACTTGCTTCTGGCTTCTTCTGACAGAATCAACAAGACTTGACAGCGACTGGCTTGGGTTTTGTAATACTGTTACATGCTTTAAGTTCTGAAATTAAAGGGCCACCACATAAGCAAAATTAGTGAAGCAACTTTCACAGTTGCTTCACAAAGCGATAATTCAAACTGAAAGGGTATTCACGCAGCTGCTGCACTTAAGAAAAGAATAACGGCTGCGCTACGAGAGAAGGTAAAATAAAGAAAAGAAGCAGGGTATTGTTTGCAGCTTTCTGACGCAATCGACAAGGTGCAAAACGTGCCTCAATGCGGGGTTAACACAACACAATGGGGAGAAAGCTTTGAAAAGGCACACGACTGACATGTTACAGGGCTACGTGGCTCATTGTCAACTCAAAATGCTGGCTTGAATGCCAGACACTTTGCAAGCGCTTGTTCCTGCCCTGCCTTTTTTTTTGCTTAACATCTCGATCAATGCATAAGTAAATGCCAGAAAAAAATAAAAGCATTTGCATGTTGGGGTGTTCAAACAGTGAAATGTTCTAATGAAATCAAATGCTACAAACATTTTAGAAATATTACCTCCACATCGATTACTCAGTATTTCCTTCAATTCCAAAAAAAAAGTTAATTTATGTAGTTGTAATGGTGTCTCTTTGAAAAAAAAAAGACCTATTTATAAAATGTACTTGGGTACACGTACTATGCAGAATGGAGCACTGGTCAACTGAGCTTGTATATTACCACTTCTTCGTGCTGTTTGATGAATGATAGAGACGATCATAATGAAACAAGAGAACAGCATTTCACTACAGGTATTGGTGTAGCCAGTCAGGGGTTGCCAGGTTTGAGCCTCCCCCCCCCCCTACCTCTTGCCCCAAAGTTTTAACATTGTGTATGTGTATATATTGAGGGTATATATACACATACATGAAAGATGGATACACACACAAAGGAAGCGATGCAGGAGGTAGGGACAGCTGAAGTTTTTTTTCTTTAGGTTAGCCCAGAGCACACACGCTTCTGTGAGATACACACTATGCATCTCATTAAATATCACTCATTGTTTCAAGCGGTAACAAACTTTGAACTTCAAATATTGTAGGAATGCATTCCCTTTATACAAAATTCAGTGACTTTTGAGTCGCTGATTTCACCAGCTTTAGAAACTTGACATTTTGGCAGCATGACATTTTTTTTTACCAAGTACCTCTCTAGGATGTGAACGAAAGACAGGGAATTTCCAGGCCTCGTTTTTCGAGCCCTAAAATTTCCCCGTCATTCATTCATCCATAGCAAGGGTCTCATTCTGGTAGACTGGATGCCTTCAGGTAGTATGTGAGGGATTATTGGGTCAGCTGCCAGCTCGTAAAAAGATCACGTGCTTCATGACGCCAGCAGGCAGCAAAAGAGTGTTCCACACTGGCCATCATGGCCACTGGCGGCGCTGACTAACACTCCCAGGTTTAAATGCAAATATAAACCCCATAAAGTGGACGGGGGATGACCGCTGCTGTAGCTCAGTTGGTAGAGCATTGGACGCATTATTCGAAGGTCGCAGGTTTGGTCCCCACCAGCCGGCAAGGTACCTTTCTGTCCACTTTACTTCACATTTACATTATAATTACTACAAATAACATACCGTATACTTTCTTTTGCTTTCTAGTCTATTAGTTCTCTAGGATATGGAGGCTCAGGTTTAATCTTAACTTCTTGTTTGTAAGAAACCTCTTGCAATCCCTTGCCAATGTATTTCGACATTTTTACTGACAGCTTTACTGAATGAAGATCTGATTTTCATCAGTTCTTTCTTCAGCCACATGTGACACATGTGCAGCAACAAATGTATAACGCTTTTGTGGCAGCGTTGACTATAACATCTCCACTGCTGCTTCCAATGGCAAAAAGAAAAAAAAAAAAGAAGTGGCATACCCTCAGGTCATTATCTTCACTGTCACTGTCCGAAATCTTCTGCGGTGATCCAAAGGCTTCGCTGACGTGCTCATCCCACGTAACCTTTCCATCACCATTTTTGTCTTCATCTTCAAACCTCTCGGCTGCCTCCTCTTGTGTAAGCAACCTTTCGAGAGCATGAGCACAAATCCACAATCTTAAAAGAAGCTTGGGAATAGTTGTAGGCATTTACAGGGCTGTTGGCTGCAGACTAAAGGCAAGATTATTAAGTAATTATAAATTAATAGAAGACTCTGGACATCTAGAGGTGCCTGCTACATATTTGCTCATTCAAGTTAGCAGAGCACTGGCTGCAAAGAGTACTTGTGGCTAGTTAGCTATAAATAGGTAACTGTTGAAAATGCAACCAGTTGAGTTTGAAACTATATTGAAGACATTCATTCATTCATTCATTCATTCATTCATTCATTCATTCATTTATTTATTTATTTATTTATTTATTACAATACCCACAGCGCCTTACGGCATTACAGTGGGGGGGGAGGACCATACTAACATTGCCAACCAAAAGCAGGTAATTGAACAAAATGTACAGTGGCAAGGAGTCAAATGCAAAAAAAAAAAGTAAAACAGCAAAACTTATTTAGTACGAAAAACGCACAAGCAAATAAACCACAGGGGATCACGAGGTCTATTTACAATACAAATTCTGCAAAGAGGAAGCAAATACATTAGGGGAGATAATAGTGGCAATGTCATGCGGCAGTTTGTTCCACACTCTAATTGTTCTGGGGAAAAACGCCATCTTGAAGTAGTTCGTTTTACATCTTATCTCCTTGACCTTGTAGGCATGATCAAGACGGGGTGAGACATAATCAGGATTGTGCAAGTAATGATCCCGGTTAATACAGTGTTGTTATGGAATACACTGTGAAAAAAATTTTAACCTTAAATATTGCCTACGTTGCTGCAGTGACTCCCATCCTAGGTTTTCCTTTGCACTGGACACGCCAAAGTTGCACTGGACACGCTTTAGGTTGTAACTGTTGTTTAAAAAGAAAGAAAAGGAGACTGAAGAGAGAAATTGTTATCTTCTAATTAAATAACTGTTCTTGTTTGTGTATCAGAAGTAGAAAAATAAATTCCAGAGTTTTATGGGCCAAAAGCAAGATACGACTATGTCGCACACTGCAGTGGGAGACTGGAGTAATGTTGACCACCTTGGGTTCTTTAACGTGCAGCTCAATCTAAGTACATGAGCATTTTCAGACTGTGTCATAGAATTCGGCCACTGTGGCTGGCAATCGACCCCACAACCTCTTGCTCAGCAGAGCAATGCCATAGTTGCTAAACAGCCACCATGAATTAATGTTACTACATCAAAGTTTCAAATTTCACAAGGAAATTACAGGGTTTCATAATGGAAGGCTTTTAACTAATCTTCGTTTGGACCATGAGCATCCTCGGTTGCTACCCCAGCAGTATGTGGTGCTCATGTGTAGGACTCGCCTATGAAGAGTGATATCTGAGTGGTCTTTAGGAATATCAAAAGGTCTTCAGTGGTTGCAAGCATGAGAGCCAACACTTTACTACGCGCATATTGAGTTAAGATGCATGAAATATTCCTTTTAACACAAATCGAATCTCTATGAGCATGTTTTTCTTCGATTGAGGCGCTTTCCAATGAAATCATACCGACTTCCTTTGAAGCACTGAATGCTGGGTGAATTGGTATTCCATATTTTGGAGGACGCATACGTCGTATTTTCCTTCAATACAGCATTGTCTGTTCGTAACTAAGAACTAGCAATTAAAGTTGCAACTTCTTTCCTTCATTGTTGCATTTGTTGCGTGATGCTTTGTGCACTCGTTTCCACCGCATTTTCTTGCAAATTTTGGATGGATCCCCCTTTTTCATGTTCATAGATTTTCAAGCTAGGATGAAGGTTCCTTCAAAGAAATACAAGTTCACGCGACAGTATGTGTCATCCGTCTTTCTATTCTACTTTTTTTTTCTATTAATGTCTCGACTGCTATTATCCACAACTATGGGCAAAGACCAATGCCTTGTATTAACTTTCATAAGCATCTTTAAAAAGCACAGAATATTCACTTAAATTTCCCACCAGCTAAGGGAAAAAAAGGGCATGTGAAGGAGTCAATTCATGAAGGTCTAATTACATAGATGCATCAGTGTGTAAATTTATTCCAGATGCTTATGGAATGCAAATAACTAGGCTTTCCCACAGCCTAGCTTTAGCACGATGGCTGACACTTACTTGAAAGAGCGCAGTATCCAGTCAATCAGCTCAAGCCTGTCAACAAATCCATCTTTATCCTTGTCCATTTTGATCGCCAACTCTTTTAACCTGGCCTTAGCTTCCTCAGGGGGCAATTGGTCGAACTCCTCTGCCGCATCTTTGCTTCCTGAAAATGACAATCGAAAACAGTTTTTTAGCTTTCTTTAAATAGCGCTTCACGTACTGCCGGTGTCGCGCAGGTAGTTTCGATCGTAATCGAGCCCTGCCCCAAGATCGCAATTGTAGAGTGCGACTGACTCCCTTCCGCAATAAGCCAATCACGATCGACGAAACGAGATTCTGTTCGAACTTGATCCCGACCGAAATTGCGCTGTCAGGCACCTGTATAATACCGGTGTCACACGGTGTTTTGCTAATAGCGATTAAGCCCGACTGGGATCAAAACAGTGATTGGCTCTCTTCTACAGCTTGTGTGAAAGAAGCCAATCACGATCAAGAAATTCGATCCGCACAGTGCCCGATCGCGATCAAAAGTGACCGCGGGACACCGGTGTAAAAAGAGGAAGGCAGGAAATGATTGCAGATCAGGAGAATTTCGGAATCACGGACAAAATATGATTCGTCTCTCCAATGAATGTTAATAGCCGTAGCGGCCCACGCACCGCATTACATCGAAGCAATGCGCCGCGATGGCTTTAACGTTCGAGCAATGTTCGAGTATTGAGAGTGTACACCGGTGCCTAGTCTTACATTCTTCTGATCAAAGATATTCGCCGAAGATTAATGCTTACCGAGGATTGCTTCGTGATCGAAACTCGTGTCGTGCTGCTCGGAAGCGAGGTGCTTTTGGCCTCTGGATCCCACTGCTCCATCTTGCACGCGCTCTTTGTTGAGTTCATTGTGGTGACTGTGACCGTGACACGAAACGTCGAACACAATCAGCAAAAGCTGGAACACTGCCACCCATACTAAACAGGTCGGTAACTCACGCGAACCCATCACAGATCAATCGTCCACCCACACTTTCACACTGCCGCAGAGATTGCGAACAATCAGTTCCTTCAGCCGGCGACTACGTCCTGCCTCTGAGACAGCTTCAACTTCTTTCACTACGGACCGTGTTTTGCTTTTGTAATGCTAGAGCCACAACGAAGTGGGTAACAATACAATAGCACGGGCGTCCACTAACGATACCGCTAGCCAGACAACGGTGCGCTAGACCGCGCGCTTCCGTGAAACGACTGACGCGACCCGCCTCGTCTGTAGAACGCATCAACGTTTTCTTTTGCATTGCCTCCGAGACTTGTATGCAAAGACCCGCATCTTGAAGGCCACAGCCATTTCCAGTTTCGATCTTTTTGCTGAGCATAGCGATTTGCTAATCACTGTGACCGTGCAGTTATTGGCTACATGTGGATGCACAGGCAATCTTGCATTTAACGATAATGTGAGCAAATCTGCTGGTAGCGGAAGGGGAGACGATAGTTTACGTTTTCTTGCTCACCTGTTAGTGGATCACGTGCAGTCATGGTGCAGGCGTATTGAAAAACGACATGTTTCACACAAACACACACACAAACACACACGCACGCACGCGCACACACACACACACACACACGCACGCACACACACACACACACACACAGACACACACACACACAGATGGATAGATAGATAGATAGATAGATAGATAGATAGATATAGATAGATAGATAGATAGATAGATAGATAGATAGATAGATAGATAGATAGATAGATAGATAGATAGATAGATAAGCTAGGTATTCATGACTGCAAGTGTATTTTGCATCCATGAAGTGGGCATAGAAAACAAACACACAGCGAAAGCAGAACTTGAGTCCCTCTCATCACTCACCTGTTTTTCTAAGGCACTCCACAGTTTAAACATAAAATGCAGGGCCAGAACATGACAGGAATGGGTGCACAACATCACTGCAGACATTTTTATGTGACTGTCCTGATATATAGTTATTTCATTCGATGAAGTTGTTTCGATCAACCAATCAATCATTCCCAATATCAGCTCAATTTCTTCTTATGTTCTCTTAGCCTATCATTCAGAACCATAAGCAGAAATTCAGCCGATACCGGGATGGTCTGTGCATTTTAGTGATTGTGGATGCAAAATTTTATGTGGTTTTGAAAGATATGCAGCTAATTCATACAGTCGGTGCCAAAGTTTAGAGACCCCTAAGTTCGAGAAAACTATAAATTCCTCAGCAATTTTTTACTGTATTCAGTCGAGCTGCACAGTACATGTTGTTAATGCAGTTTATAACAGGCCATAAATCTAAATTAAAGGTTGCTTGCTGAAGCAGCATCAATATTCAGCTTTTTCTTGCGTCTCGTGGTCTCTAAACTTATGACACTGACTGCACATTTATTACGAGCGGCACGACGAAATTACAGATTATCACAGCGTGCTCAAAAGCTGCCACCATTCTATGCTTGAGTTCATAAAATAACGACATGCCACAGTGGCCTGTTACCCGCTACTGCCTATAATATGTCTCTGCATAGCACGCATAGTAAAATTCTGGACCACCTTAGCGAGATGAACTGGAAATGTCACGCATGTAACGGTCGAATCAGGCCAGGTAGTAAACTCAAGAACACAATTATTTTATGCAAATCAGAGGATCAATAGAGAAGTAAGAGAAAGAAGAATATGACAAAAAAAGACAACGGTCGCTCCGTTTAATATTAAACAATAGAGAGGAATGCTTGGAGAACAACAGCTGTAGGTGTTGATACGGAGCAAGTGGTCTTCCAGCAAATGACGTTTGTGACATGTCACAATAGTTTTCTGTATCGCACACAATGAGATGGACAAAAGAAAGCCATTAGGCTTTCTTTTATCCTGCTGATCCAATTGCTGCTGCGTCCTACAGTTTCAGGTGGCATCATCGCCAGGGCTTTCAAGTCCCACCCAAAGCCCACATTTGAAGAGAAACTTGACCAAACTTTAATTTCTGGTGACATGACAATACAATATCAGATTAATAAAAAATGAACTTTGAAAAATTTATTCATTGATTCATGTTATTCACAGTGCCTTGTCGGATTACAGTGGGAGGTACATATAATAATAAACATGGAACCAGCATATAAGAAATGTTTGAGCATGGCATAGAAGATGGCAGTATTAGTTATAAATGCAATCTCCTTGAGTAGATAATAGATAGCAGCCATCGGAAGTGAAGGGTCATTAATTTAAAAGCCCATGACAATGCTTTAAAGCTGGGATGTATGTAGATACTTTCTTCTATTTTATCTTTGCGAGTGCTCTAGTTAATTTTGTACGCATTCACACCACTTCCGTCTACAGTACATAGGCACTTGAGAATATGTAATGTAAAAGAAATGTATAAGTGAATAAATACAAATGCCGTGCAGGTTATTGTGCAGATGGCACTGCGTTACGCGACATTTGTTGCAGAGCAAAATTACGATTCTACTGGATGTGTAGCAACAAACATTCCCTGTTCAATCATTGCTACAGAATACAAATGTTTTGTATTCCTTTCTGGCTAAAATTTTGCATAGTTTTAGAAATATCATATTTGCTGGTAAGGCTGCAATTACTCTGCTCTAGTAGGCAACAATTTCTCTTTCTGTTAAAATAAAAGTTTGGGGCTTTAAGTGCCTAAACAACGATACCACCCATCAGTCACAAAATACGGTCGGTCTGTAAATGTGTGAAATTCATACAACTTTATTCCAAGCCACTTGACATTCTATTTGCAAGAAAGAGAGTGCGATAATATGTTGATTAATGCATTTTTCTACAATTAATCATAATTCGAGTGTCGATTCAAGATCCATTTTCTTCTAAAATCAGGCATATTCTATTTTTGTATAAAAATAATCATATCTCCAGCTTGCAATACTTACTTGGGCAACTTGTATCGGTTATATTCATTCCAAGCAAACCAAAATATTGCCTCGGCATGGCTCCTTGAACATCTTGTTAATCATGGTAGTGTCTTCAGTTAAAAGACCCCTTGGAGCAAAACACAACATAGTGAAGTTAAATGAGCAATACTTCTACATTCAGGAATCAAGTGCTCATCTCGTTTTGAGCCGGTTGAAATAACGTGTGGTGCATGTCGATGTGCACAACTGTAAACATCGCTGCTGAAGTGGTTATGATCATCAGGCATGCTATAGTGGGGGATCCAGATTAAGTTTTACCGCCTGCAATTCTTTAGTGTGCACCTAAATTTAAGCATGCGGGTGTTATTGTGTTACAGTCCCTCTGAAAGGCGAACACCCAGTCCGGGAACAGAAGAGCAGTGCGACGCTGTGGGTGTTGGGCCACCTTGGTGTGTACTCGAAGAGCGAACCAGCGCACATCAAATGGTAATGCCGGAGTGTTACTTCTTTCTCAAACCCTGATAACGGCAAGTCCACTGGTTGAAGCAGTTCGAAAATTGAAATACTGATTTCTTTACTTTTTAGCATTGCTTTAGTTTACACTAGTTTACATGGAGAGACCCAGTTTACACAAACTCTTCACACATAACTTATTCATTAGTAGAAGAGATAGAAACTCGAGCGATGATGATAAAACCCAACAAACTTTCACCACTGACTGCACCATTTGCTTTATTATTTATTTTACTGCAAATAAGAGATCTGTTTCGCATTGCTGAGGCATCGTGCTCAAAGGCGCTGTGGACCTTTAAACCAAGTTTGCGCGAACAGAGACGACATGGTTGCCGAGCGCAACACCTCTCTCACACATGCTTTCCATCGCCTATACTCACAACATCGTAAAGATCGTCCCTTTTCTGCTTTGTAATCGGTATCTGGTTTCTGGTGGCTTCGAGGTGGTCCAGGTCGACCTCGCCAATAACTACTTCTTCCTGGGCGCCCTGCCGATGCGACGACTTTGCCGAGGGGATCAACGAGCATGCTGTGACCCCACGCAACGTAAGAAGCACCCTCATCCCTAGCCGGCGAGGCAGTGGCTACATAGAGCTGATTGTCGACTGCCCTACCACGCTGAAGCAGCTCCCAATGGAGCGGCCCCGTGGTCATGTTGAAGGCACCGGGGTAGAAGAGCAGCTTGCAGCCTTGTTTGGCGTAAAGCTGCGCCATTTGGGCGAAGCGCAGGTCGTAGCAGATGCCGAGGCCAACCTTGCAGTAAGGGGTGTCGAACGTGGTCAGGCTGTTGCCGGCAGTGAAGCTGTCCGATTCCCTGAACGTTATCTTTCCGGGAATGTCGATGTCGAAGAGGTGAACTTTGCGGTGCTTGGCGAGCATCTCGCCGTCGGGACCGTAGACGAGGCAGGTGTTGTAGAGCTTGCCGTTTTCCGTTTCGGCCATGGAGCCGCCGATGAGATAGACGCCGTTCTCTCGCGCAGCTCGCGACAACATCTCGCTGGTCTCACCGGGGATCGACTCGGCGTACTTGGGGAAGTACTGGGCGCCGTACGGGAAGCCGAAGCATTCGGGCAGGCACACAAACTTGGCGCCGCTCGCCGCAGCCTTCTTGATTTCGACTCCGGCGCGAGCAAGGTTCTCCGCTTTGCTAGCTTTCACCGCGAGCTGGATAAGCGCGACACGGAAGCTGTTGCTGGCCATTGCTGATCTTTCTTGTTCGACTTACAAGCAACCGGCGATGCACGGGGTGGATGCGGGAAATCACCCTGACTCGCTGCATACACCGGCTTTTGTAGCAGCGTATCATGCCCACACCACGCCGGAGCTAATAAAGTTTGAACAGCTGTGCGTTAGCGAATGCAACGGTACACGTAGCTATAACTGCACCGGAACAGGCTTGTTTCGAGAGCAAGGACTTTAATAGAAGTGTTATCGTGTTATCGAGAGCAGCCGGCCCGGCAGAAACTGCCTACAAAACCAAAACACCAAAATCCCGTTATTTCGACGGGTGCCGGGTAAGGGTTATTTCGACGGCAAAAGGTGAAAACACTGGCGAATCCACAGAAAAATAATAATGAAATGTAGGACAATATATTTGTAAGGTAATTCACGTAAAAACAAAATATAATCAGACGTGATGAGGTGTTTCAGCCGACCGAAAGAGTATGTAAAAAAAAAAAAAATGTGTCGTTTGATTTCGTAAACGCGGGCGTTTTGAAAATAAGTAATGTGCGCACACAAGAGCTCGAACACGCGCTTTGCGCGCCGAAAGTGTTCTCTGGCAGAACTGCTCGCAAAATGTTCAGAACAGCATAACCCAATCTCCTAGCCATCAAATGTAAACGTAAAACGTGTCTTACATTATTGCCTGCTAAAGTTAATGTAAACATTTCGACAGAAATCTGTCTGGCTGGGTAGAATATTTAAGAGGTTCAAATGGCTCCAGCCGAGTTTATAAAGAGCCCGACGTTTCGGGACCGATTCGGTCCCTTCCTCAAAGGGTGACTAGGTGGTGGTGGTTGTGGTTCGAAGAAGGAAAAGGCGCCTAATTTCTGCAGCCCGGTCGGGAGCACGGCGCAGCGCCTGGTGACTAGGTTGGTCGTGGAAGTATCTCCTCGTCTTGTTTCGCCACGGCTCCGGGCTTCCCTTTCCCTCACGTTTCGGAGGCCGTCAACGTACGAGGGTGGCGATGGGGGGCTTGTTGGTCTGTCATACTTCTTAGATGTGGGCGCTAGAAGATGAGGACGAAGGGAAGAAGGACACACACGCTGACGCTACTGACAACAAATAAAATTTACTTCCATCACCAAGCCGACTAATATACCTGTTTTTGCACACGACGATCACGTGACTACTTGCGGGAAAGTAGTCACGTTCGTTACATTACATTGGTTCGCTGAGAAATGCGTCGCGTTTAAGTAATCAAAATGATGCAAGCAGGAAAGTCGTATTAGTTTAAGGCCGTACGTAAGAAAAAGTCCTTTTGATGCTCATTTTTGTTGGATTGTGGAGAATAATGCGTGTTTTAAACGGCGGCTACGTGATACGCAGGGTGCACGTAGGACTTTCCTCACGTTCTGTTTATAGCAACGTTTCAAGGGCTCCAAGATAAAAGAAGACAGTGACCTTGTCATTTGATCGTGAGTGAGTTCGCATTAATTACCTGCCGAGCACGTACATTGTGCCCTCTGCTTCAGAAACTATGCAGACTAACGTCGCACGTACCTTCTGTTTTAACTTTCTCACAGTATGCTAATGGGCAGCGAATCCGGTTTACAAGTCACACGTGTGGCTTGCGCAATGTCTTATTCCGAGTATAAATGAATAGGATGTCCAGGGAACACCTTCACACGTCTTAATACTTAGGAAACGTGAAGACAAGCGTTGTTGTTTTATTTGACATATTTTCGGTTATCTCTCCGCTGTTATATCTGGAATTTTCGAGGAACAATTTTAGCGAGTTCACGCAGAGACTACGGGGAATCCCCGAGTTTTTTCAGCGATGGCACTCGGAATTTTTCGCATCGCGATCGTTCAGCTGGCTGTACGAAAGAGCAGGGTCGAAAATCTCGCTAGGGCCGCCGAGCATGTCAAGAAGGCGGTGGCAAGGGGCTCGAAGCTGGTGTGTTTGCCCGAATTTTTCGGCTTTCCATGCGCCGTCGGGAACTTCGAGAAGTACGCCGAACCGATCCCCGGTGAAACCAGCGAATTCCTGGCCCACACGGCTAATGAGAACGGCGTCTACCTCGTGGGCGGCACGATGGCTGAGCGCGAAGGCGACCGACTTTACAACACTTGCCTCGTGTACGGACCCGACGGCCGACTCCTGACCAAGTACCGGAAATTGCACTTGTTCGACGTCGACATACCCGGAAAGATGACCCTCAAAGAGTCCGATTTCTTCGCGGCCGGGCACGCCTTGGCGACCTTCGACACGCCGTACTGCAAGGTGGGCCTCGGCGTCTGCTACGACCTGCGTTTCGCCGAGCTGGCTAACCTGTACGCCAGGCGAGGTTGCAGGCTTTTGCTGTTTCCCGGTGCTTTCAGCATGGTGACCGGACCGCTCCACTGGAAGTTGCTTCAGCGCGCCAGGGCCGTCGACAATCAGGTCTACGTGGCTTCGGCTTCGGCGGCCACGGACGAACACGCCTGCTACGTGTCGTGGGGACACAGCATGCTGGTCGATCCTACGGGTAAAGTCGTCACTTCGGCCGCGGCCGGCGAAGAGCTCGTCGTTGGGGACGTCGACATGGATCTCGTGGAATGCGTGAGGAACCAGATACCCGTTGTGAGACAGAAGAGAGACGATGTCTACGACCTGTGTGAAGTGAGCAGCCTTACGAATGGACATCGCCTGGCGTTGCCGTAAGACATTATTGTAGGGTCATATTGTAGGACATTTTGATGGATGTTACAATCAAGCTGCCATCTTAGGCCGTGTGGCGTTGCCCTAGTTAGGGTCGTATTGTGAAGCATTTGAACGGATGTTACTCTCAGGTAGCAGTCTTGCTCTTCTTCTGCAGCGACGTCAAAACGAGCTGTGACATCTTTTTTTTTTTTACCGTTCTGTCCATGGGAGTCTGCAAGGGGCGGGGGGGATGGGGTTGCAAAAGGGGCACTTGCCCCCCCCCCCCCCCCCCCCTAAGCCACACCGGCCCTTGACCCCCCACGCAAACTACACCAGCGTTTCCTCACTTCTCCCCAGCTGCGATGCAACACAAGCGTCCACTCCCCCCCCCCCTTCCCAGAAAATCTTGCCCCGCCCATGTTTCTATCTGTTGAAAATATCGCTTCGCATTGCTACGCAGGGCGTTTTTTAGACAATACAGATTTTTAATAAAACACCTGTGACAGTTCTGCTCGTGTCGTCTCCGCATACGAAATCTATACGTCGACGCGGAAATACTCTGCCGCAGTTAAAATGACATTGAAATGAATATTTAACAAAAGCTCGTTTATTACCTTTTTCATTCTGAATTTACGCCACTTATTTATCTTAGAAGTTGTGGTCCGTGACAATTTATGGCATACCCATTTTTTTTTGTAGAAATATCAGAAGTTGAATTTATTTGAGATATTCATCATCGAAATTTGTTGGCAATATCGAAACTGACCGCGGAAATGCGGCCACTTTGTTAGGTCAGGCCGGAACTTCCCGTGACAAGGAAATAACGAAATTTGAATGAATGCGAGCTCTAACACAAACTTATCTGCTTAGCGAGGAGGTTGTCAATTACAGAGCAGAGGTGTACGGCTTACAAGCAGTGTTGCTTACGACGTGAACAAAGTCAAGGGATGTCCGCCGCGGTGATGCAGTGGTTACGGTGCTCGGTGCTCGCATTTCGATGGAGGCGAAATGCCAGAGGCTCGTGCACTGTGCGATGTCCGCGCACTTTAGAGACCACTAGACGGTGAAAATTTCCGGAGGCCTTTATTACGGAGTGGCTCATAGCCATGTCGTGGTTTCGACACGTTAAATTCCACAAACTATTATTATTAGGTCAGGGGAACGGAATAAATGTTTTGGTGACGTAACTGTTACGTGTGCAAACCCAAAGTTGCCTTATTCTGTTCCAGTTATCGCTTTGTTCTTCAGGGTGCGTTTGCGTCATTGCCGTTGCGGCGGGGTTCTTGTGTGTGTAGTTCAATTGTCTGCTCTCTGAATCAATTTCACAGCTTGCCTTTGTATTGTGTGGTGAAGCATACACACTGTACTGCGCGAAGAGGCCCATAAAGAGTCGAAAACGCACAATCAAGCTACGTACAGTCACAATGCACGAATTTTTCTAAATGAGCCTTCAGCCGCAGGCTGCCAAAATCTATCTTGTCCTGCTTTTGACGCGTAAGAACCCACAACATGATTATGAATATTAGAGAGAGAGAATAAAACATTTATTTCATGTTCTTCGCGAGAAGATCGGTGAGTGGGATCCTTAGTCCGGGATCCCATTGGCGCGGGCCGCTGTCCTCGCACGTTTCACGAGGGCCTCTTGGGTCTTCGGATCCGAGCTGGACAGAGCTGCCTCCCACCCTATAATGTTGTGTTGTGTCCTGGGTTGCATAGGTGGGTTGTGTGGGCATTCCCATACCATTAGCCTCGCCGTAATACCATCGTGCCATCTGGTGATGAGTAGCTTTTGTAGTGTAAATAATATCACGCATAACAATTAAGACCCAGGTGGCGTTTGCTCCGAACCAAGGGACTGAGAGAAAGGATAAGTGATGAAGCAGCACACTCAGCAACAAATTGTAGTCAAAGTCCTGCATTGAAAGTATTCTTGTATTCTTGTTTGTTGGTTCTAATTAATGTTGTGCTTAAAGGGACCGACAACTGCCCAGAACATGAACTGAGATGACTCCACTGAAGGAAAGACTGTGCGTCATACTGACTCAAACCAACCCTGTTTGTTTCGTGAGAGGTGGATTTATATTTTTATTTCTTCCTCGGGAACACTGTTTCGGGACATAATAAACGTTTATTTCATCATCATCATCTTCGTCGAAAGACGCGAAAAATCACCTTTGGCGCCTCTGGTGGCAATTACATGAACGAATCGATGTACCCTGTCACATGACCGTTGATTGCTGTAGACGGTTGAGGATCTTTTTGTTGGTACTGAAATATTATTCGCTTCTTTATATTAAAAGATATTACTCCATAAAAATGTATACATAGGCCTGCGTTAGTAGTATGCATTTAAGCGGCGCTGCCTTCGCGTGACGTAACGATACCATGCTCATCAGCGCGTCTTGAGCAACTTTTCAGCGTGCTCGTCAGTGCGACATGTATAATTTTTCTACCAACCCTTCGTCTCAGAAATGACGCGCACTGCTACTCGGCGCGGCCGTGCATGTGCGTAGTGACGTTTTCGGTGACTTGGCTTGGCTCGTGCATCGAGAGAATAACGACGCCGGGACAAGCCACCCATGACACAGGCGCAGGCAACCTTGGGCACGGGCGCACACCACGCGGTATAAATACAGGGAAGGTGTATAATGCCACATCATCTCATTGTAGCAGGTTGTTATTTTAAAAAATAGTTGAAAAGCTCAAAATAAAGGTGGTTAAGCATAGTTACAGGAACTCCTGCGAAAGCAGAACGACGACAGCTTTCAGAAATCGCGAGAAGGGCTGGCGGCATCGCCATCAATTCTCAGCGTTGCTGGAGGAAAGGTACATGTGTGTTTAGAGCCTTTCAGATCGAAAAATACAGCTTGTAAAATAACTACGTGCTTTTGGGATTAACTACTGCAGCTACAAACACTACGAAGGGTGAGCTTTCTGTCGCGCCGTAAAAAAAAATGGGTCGAGAAAAATCAGTTGTCGGTCCCTTTAAAGACAAGCGCTTAAATTTCCCCTTCTTTCATGCACTCGATGATAGTTACACTAGGCTATGTTTTTTTTCAAAAGGTTGAAGACAGTGCAAATTGAGTAAGGTCAGATTTTTTTCTTGGTAATTTTAATGAGAAACTAAAGCAAAACTCGCAGGACCTATGGTGCATATTATTGCCTTTCCGGGATGGAGTGCCTGACGTAAACTAAAAAAAAAGAAACGTTTTTCTGAGAGGCGCTAAAAAATTGTAGTCAAAGCCGAGGATTGAAAGTATTCAATATATGTGCTACTCTAAAACCGTAGCGGAAACACACAAACTCATCCGGAAAAGGCGAAAAATGTGCGCCGTAGTTCTGTGAATTTTGCTTTAAAAGGGGACATTTTAGCGTTATTTGCATATGCTGCTCACGTGTGTGCCCCAGGGGAATGAAACGCTGTTTTGTCTGATGTTGCTCACACTAACATGGCAATTTTTTTTTACGTTTACGTCTGTGATTATTCGTGTTTTCTTTAATTTCAACGTTCCCACGACCCTAATGATACCCTAATGATACCCTAATGATAATGATAGTGGTACCCTAATGTTCGTAGTACACATGGAGAAGAAAGTTTGAGAAATTTCGAGAAAGCAAAACGGAGCTTCGGGAACTAGCTCCGTCCCTTTGTACTGAGAGTATAGCGCAGAGTAACAAAGAAATGGTCCATTGTGTCAGACACGATACAGAACGACAGCGATATGACTTCGTGAGATAACTTCAAGGCAGATATAACAATTCTAGAATGCGACTCTGTGATTTTTCAAATATGGTGACGATAATTTTATGGGAGCGATATACCCAAGAGTGGGCGGGGCAGCGTCTCGTTGGCGGGACCACTTGGTTAATGCCGCAAACCGAAATGTGTTAGCACACTTTGACTGCAAGCATGTTAATGGAAATTCAATTGAAGTCACGCTTAGGACTCTCGCGGCAAAACCAACGAAACTGGCTTCTCAAAATTTCATCGAGAATCACGCTTAATCTTAATAAAGCGTTAATTGAAAGGGAACAAAACAGCGCTCTGGATACGGCGCAAAGGACGAATCAGTTTAAACCTATTTTTCATCACACTGTCGCTTCCGTTTATTGAGGCAAAAATTCCTCAAAGCAGCATTTAATCGCATAGGTTGGTTGGTTGGTCCTTAGTAATTTGGCGCAACCCACCGCGGGGGGAACGGCCATGAAACGGACGATACCTTGTTTTAGAAATGAAACTGTTTATATTCTAAATATTTTTAGAAATAGATAGTTTTTGAAGTAACTCATTGGTTTAATTATGAAAAAAATATAAATAATAACAGTAACAAACCAATATCGTTGAAAAATAAGCTGAATTTGGGTAATCATAAAGTCCAATTCTTTTTATTTCACGTAGGAAATCACATAGGGCATCGCAAACGTTCCTGTGACTAAACTCCAGTACGCTAGCACCAAAGAAACAACCTCAGGAAGTTGTAAATTTAAGCCCATACTTCAGAAGGGTTCGTCTAGAAGTCTTTTCCTGAGCGGTAAGCAATCTGCATTTTAAAAAGAAATGGTGCAAAGATTCACTGTCATTGCAATAGAGGAATAAAGGTGACTGCACCAGACCAGACATCTGTCGGTAAAAGTTCAGTGGGGGGGCTCGGCATCGTTGTCCAGTAACTGATATTTCGGCCCCTCTAGTGGAGCACCATCAATTTTTCCGAGGATAATTGAGATGAGGAAACTCTGATGCTGATAAAGGAGACTTAGCGAAGTTATTGGATTGGATCTGGCTATGTCAGATATTCTCTTTGGGAGCATCCTCACTTGGACATTGTCATAGGAATGTTCGCGCCGCTGTTGAAAATTTTTTATTGAATCAAGGCGGTTTTGATTTAAATTATTAACCCTTTGAGACGCTATGTACACAATTGTGTACATGATTTGTTTTTGCTCCTTGTATCAACTAGGGGCTAAGGGAGAGCGAGATATGGTGAGCTTCGGATAGATTGAACCTGCTGCATAATAATTTATCTTCATTTAACTTCATTTCGCAGCGTAATGTTGCGTATGATCACATTTTCTGAAGGCACTACCCCGTTCGACGAGTCGTTCGATGAGCCGCGTCCTGCAAGCCATGTTAAAAGTAGACTTTTTCTATGCTCTAAATGGACATAATGAAAAATGAATTTGTAGTATATTTTCTGGCCCGAGATTTCATTCTACTTATGCCAAAATAGAGCATGAATGACTTCAGGATAAACAGATATTTCATTACAACCTAATTAGAATAAGTTAATATAACACCCATAAATGAACATATTATGACATTATTTTTGTTGCAATAGTATACTGAGTGCCTTGAAATAACGTTGTATTATTTTGACCAATTTACAGACAGTTCTTCATAGGTGGCGTCTGAAAGGGTTAAGTAACTATTATTCATTTATATCGATGATTCAACATTTTTTTCAGAAGTTCTGCAAGTTACCGATGCCCATTTGTATTAGACTATCCGTTTCTTGGTTAATACCCCAAAGTGGGTGTGAGCCAATCATGCAGGAGTTCAAGTTCAAGACACGGGTTGAATGTATTCATTGTAACCAGATGTGGTGTCATGAACAGAGAAGAGGAGGAAGAATGGGCAGTCCGGGGCTGCGTAGTATGCCCCCGATTCTGGCTACATTTTTTGTCTAAATTGCCCGAAATGGACGGTTATCTCAAGTACAGTGTGCCTCTTCCTCTCTCCGTTCTCGGACAACTTCGAGGACTGTCGATGTAGCCCGGCAACGGTTCGGAGATACGCAAGTCGCACTTGCCGTGCTAATACGCCTAGTCCATCGGGTCCACTTCACGTAAGGAGCGTCACTTTCTTGCCGACCGCAGCGAAAGATCGCCGGTAAGGAATTCGAAGACGGTCTCCGGAGGTCGAGTAAAATCGCAAACGAGTGTGTGTCAGGGCGCTGGGTGCACCGCATCTAGGAAAGGCATGCCTAAACGCAAATCTTCGAAGTCGAAGAGCGAAGCAGCGGATGACCATAAACACGTTGAAAGCCAAGAAGGGACAGCGTCATCTCGACCGAGGAAAGCGAGGAGTAGTGACGTAAGCGAGGATGCAAAAACCACTGTCACAGTGACGACGTCTCAGGCTCGGATCGTACAAAGCTCACCAACAAATGTGGTGGCGAGAAAAAAGACCACGAAGAGCGGAAGGCGTGCATCTGAGGACTCCGTCATCACGGAAGTAATCTCGACAGTCTCGTACACGGTGAAGACAAAGCGTACGTACATTTTCCGAGCCGAACGGCATCCGTCTTCAAGCGGAAAGACATCGAGCAGGGGGAAAGACGCCAAGGACGTCAAGGACCAGTTCCTTGGCCAACAGGAGTGTGAAGACGTTCCACCGAAGGAGAAGCCAACGCCCGAGGAGTTTGTCTGCGAGCAGCTACACTAATAGTGCATGTTCACGCAGGAAAGGTCGACGTCACAAGAGCAGTTCGCTTGAGCAACACCAGCTTTGAGTCAACTGCAAGCGAAAGGAGCCATCGCCCCAAGGAAGGACGTCTGGGAGTATCAGGCACAATGGCAAACGTCGCAGGTCGAGGTCTAGATCATCGAGTACCCCAGTGAAGGAAAAATACGGGGATAAAAAGGCGAGGTCTAAACGTGCGTTTTCGACCTCTTCCAGAGGGAATAAGCACGTCGCCGAAAGGAAGCGACATTTGAGAGAAACATCCCAGAGCAGCAGAAGCGCTGGCACGAGTGATACTGAGAGTGTAAGTAAATCAAGCAGTGACTCATCTAACAGAAGCAGCAGATGGAAGTCTTTTAATAGACGACGTCGTCAGTCAAGTAGTGCGTCGTCAAGTAGTCACCGGAGAAGGGTCAACGCAGTTAAAAGGGCACACCTATCGACCAGCAGCCAGTCGGTGAGAGGCGAGAGCAGAGGCAAACACAGGGGTGGAAGTGAACGACCATTGCGAATACGTAAGAGGTCCTTGAGCAAGCGCTCGAGTGATGTCACACGGAGGACCAGTAGGCAACAGTCGCCAAGAAGCCAGTCACTGCATGGCAGCACTTGTGACAAACGCAGTGCTATAAAGAGACGTGGCGCAATGAGAAGAACGTCAACTAGGAGTGCCATAAAGAAACGAGCATCTAGGAGGCCATGTAGATCGACGAGCACCTATTCGCGATTCGAGAACCGTCCTCTACAAGCCAACTAAGAGGCACCGTTCACGAGATAGGGAGTCAGCCTTTAGCAGTAACGATTCCAAACGAAGTGTGGGAAGGCAAGAAGGGTCACTTTAGAGGACAACAGAGCAAGGCTAGAGGGAAGAAGCCCAGCCTCGCTAAGCGTCACCAGTCGTCAACGAGCACGTCTTCGAGTCTAAGAACGGCGAAGAGGCGTGTTGCTAGGAAGCGACGGCGGTCAAGGGGCAGTTCTTCGTCACTCCTGAGCGACGCTGACGAACGCAGGGCCAAAAGGTTACGTCTGTCAAAACGCAAACCATCGGCAAGCGGCCACCGGCATCGACGAGCACTCACAGACGCGAGCAGCTCAAGTAGCAGGTCCTCAACCGCAACTGTACTCAGCAAGTACAGCAAGGAAAACAAGCGTGATTCGACGTGTGCTCTCACAAAAAGTAAGCGGAAGGCTAAGCCTACTCGCCGTTCAAGAAGCATGTCATTAGTGATGAGCGCACTCCACAAGCCAACGACCAGTAGGAATCGAGGACCGTCAGTCAGCTACTCTAGAAAGCGTCGGCGCTCAAGCAGTCGGTCATCGACCAGCACTGCCAAGAATAAGCGCAAGAGGCAAAAGCGGTCCCGAGCAAGTTCACGGAGCAGCGTGAGTGGTAGCAGTCACCTTTCCGGAAATAGACGGCGTTTGTCAAGCAGTGATTCCAGTCGCCGGAGTTCTAGCCGGAGCAGTAGCGAACGAAGCACTTGGGGATCGCATAGAGGCACGCGAAAACGCCGAAAGAAGACAGTAAAATCCAAGGGCAGTCGAAAAAGCGAGAAAATGAATTCTAGGTCGACAAATGCCAAGGGTCTCACTATGGCTGAGATTTTTTGTACGTTACCAAGGCGGCCAGCAAAGTAGTGTATCCGTCTTAAGGAACTGAAATGTCATCGTAAACACGGCACGTACGAAGGCTGGCTGAAGTGCCATGCTTCATCCATATGCGTAATCGACAGCAGTTTTCCAGTGCAATCAATCTGTAATAAATTTATCCCAGGCTTTTGACCAAAAGACACTTGTGTTACAAATTTTCTATACTTGCGTATCATGTGCTATTTTCCACGCTTTCACTTTATCGCAAAAAAATCACGAGCATTCTACTCTGCGGACAAGTACGTAAGGATTTGTCGATAATTTGTAAAACGGTAGCTTGGAATAACAGTATCAGTCTGAATTCACAACTTACATGGGGCCAGCATTGAATGGTAGAGCTTGCTTACCGTGTGGGGCTGATACCGCTGTATCATATCAGCTGAGAAGTGATGAAACTGTACTGTACCGAAATTACTAGCTACCAGTCTCCACTACAACAAATAAAGCTGTTTTTTATTTAGTTTTCTCTGCGATTCACCACAATAGCATTGCAGTATCGTGCAGCGTACCGCATCACGGTTGTACAATCGTAGGGCGCCAAACAAGCTTTGACGTAATTGTAATTGACGCACATAATTCATTTTGATCACTATTTGATTTAACTATCTATTTGGTCATAATAAAGAACGGCGATAAAAACATATATATAGCGGACTTTTGCGGTTCTGCAACTAGCGAGACATTAACTTGCCGAATTCATGCAACATTTATGCAAGAATAAATTGTTAATAAAGTTTGACCAGGCCAAGCCTGTCGGCCGCCTGGAGTCCCGACGTGGGAATCGCCCACTGCGCGCTAGGGCGCGTCCCGCGGGACCTCATTAAAGTTATTCAAATCAATCAATCAATCAATCAATCAATCAATCAATCAATCAATCAATCAATCAATCAATCAATCAATCAATCAATCAATCAATCAATCAGGTTTGATCAACCAACTCCATCTTCCACCAGAAAGGACGTTGACCATAGTTGTTAGCAATGTTTACCGTCAGAACAATGAGCTCACAACGCAAGTCGAGAACCCAACAGCGTCCCCCTTCATTCGATTGCACAGTTTAGGCTTTGTACGATTGCTCGCAAAATTTCTGAACAAATTATCTCGGGTTTATAATTAAAAAAACTTAGGAACAAATAGCCGAATGCCATGAAAGTCGCAAGTGACAGAAGAGAAAGAAGACATGAAGTGCAATGCAGAGGCAGAGCCAGAGCCAGACACTGCTTGAGGGCCTTCTACAAGAGCCTCCACGACCTCCCGAATCTACACGCCGCCGATTCATCGACTGGCTCCCCTTCGGGTTATCGGGCAATTCGCAGTCAACCACCAACAGTGCTGACCATGAGGTGCGCAACTTCGTGCTGTTCGCCTGCTTGGTCAGCTTCGTGCTGCTCATGTCCTTCTTCGCCATGCCGAACCGATCGAAAGCCAAGAACGCCACTCAAGCGGCTATGCAGCTGTCCGCGCCTGACCTTGACCCCAGAGTAGCGCGAGGCAGCGTCTCCTCACAAACCGAACAACGCGCCACGCTCCCGGGAAATGTGATACCCGTTCACTACGACTTGGAACTCAACGTCAGCGACATCGAGGCGGGAGGCACTTACCGTGGCAGAGTGAACGTGGTCATCGACTGCGTCGCGAAAGGCTCCACTACCGTCACAGCTCACGCCGTGAACATTACCGTTCGAGAGGCAAACATCAGCACTTACTCGGGCAACCAGAAGATTAGCAATTTGGTTATCCATCAGCGCTCGTCGCAGCCCGATCTAGTCGACACGGTTGTCTTTGATCTGGGTTTCGAGTTAGTTCGAGGCACCGTGTATAACCTCTCGGCCACTTTCACCGGCAATTATCGTGCGGACGCCGGTCTCATCGTCAGAAACTACACCGGACAAGGCGGGAAGGTGACTAAGCTCATGACGGCTCACTTGTGGAACGAACACGCCAGGTACGCATTTCCGTGCTTCGATGACGCGTCTCTGAAGGCAACTTTCAACTTGTCCCTCGTGCGCGACAAAGACTTTGAAGCCGTTTCTACCTGGGAGTTAAAGAACACCACGGTGATGGCGGGAAACAGACGCATGGACATCTTCGAGATGTCGGTGCCTATCTCGCCGTCCCAACTTGTGTTCGGTGTGTTCAAAGGTCTTGATATGATAAACGAAGGTTACTCGAAGTTGTTCGCCATTCGTTACGACCTGCCCTACCTTGACATGGCTCTCAAGTCCTTCGTAAAGATGTTCGACTACATGGGTGTATTGCTGAAAGTGCCCTTGCCCTTTCGAAAAGTTAACATCATCGCCATTCCCGATGCAAAAGAAAGCATATCTCCAAACTGGGGACTGGTGATTCTTGGCGCTCCCACCGTAGCTTACGACGAGGAATCTCTGAATACGCAAAGGCGAGAGTCTATCCTCATGAAGCTCGCTCACGTAGTTGCGCATCAGTGGTTCGGAAATCTTGTCTCTTCGCGCCAATGGGACGACGTGTGGCTCTTTGAAGGACTCGCTTTCGTGTTCCAACGAATGATGCTTCGCGATGTCTTCCAGTCCAAAGTGTCCGACAGCCATTTCGCTAAAAGGGTCGCTGATGTGTTACGCGCAGAGGATATGAAAAAGAGGCTATCCAGGCCCCCCAGGTGGCTACCTGGTATCTGCGACCACCCGCTCTTGCTGAGATCAGAAATGATCATGGACGTCATTCTGCAAAGCTTAACAACAGAAGAGTTTGTCAGGTCGGTTGCTGCTTTCCTCCATAGGACTCGCTACAGAGCAGCCAGTGTGAAGGACTTGCTGCTCGCCTTTCGACTTGAGAACAGTTCTTCAGATGTCGCGGACAAGATGGAGACGTGGATTAACAACATCGGCTATCCCCTAGTCACAGTTAAGAAGTACGCTCACCGGCCTGGTTTCAAGAGACTGTCGCAAGTGTCAGTATGTTACGGAGGCGTCAAATGTTTCAACCAATCGTGGCAGCTGCCGCTGCACTACGTCGTCTACAAGCGTTCGGGCGAAATAACTGAAGGCAGACTGTGGTTGCTCCAGCCTGAACTCAACTTCTTCATTAATGCTACCGCTGACGACATTGTCCTCTTCAACAAGCAAGGCCTGGGATACTACAGGGTGAGTTATGAACAAGATGAGTGGACTTCGATCATCAAAGCACTCCACAACGCTACGCTGTTCGACTCCGGCACAAAACTTCGCCTTCTCGATGACATCTTCAAGCTCGCTGACGCGGGGGTGACGCCGTACTCCAACTTCTTTGCGGCTGCCTCGCACGTCAAGAATGAAAAGGACCAAAACGTGTGGGCAGCGTACTGGGACATCGCTTCGTATCTGGACTCGATGCTTCTTCAAAGCGAGTTTCCAAGATTCGTGGCGCGCTTACAACCACAGGCTACTCGAAGGCATCGTGGTCGACATTATGAAAGGCAAGAACAGCCCTTATCCGAAGGTGTTTCAGAAGCAGGTCATGGAACGAGCCTGCTGGTACGCGGAACCGCAATGTATTCAGCTAGCACGAGATGTACTCAACGGTTACATGACTGGCCAGAGGAAAACTGTGATTGGAGCTCCACTGCCCGACGGGAAGCTCCTGTGTGCCGCCATATTGCACGGCTCTGCCGAACTGTGGGACATGCTGTGGTCCAAGCTGTTCTCCGCTGCCAGCCTGGAACACGCGACCTTTCCACTGGATGCCGTGCTCCACGGGCTCAGCTGCACCCCAGATCGCCACCGGTTATGGAAGCTTCTGAATGAGACAACGGTATCGTCCCTTGCTTAAAGATCACCGTAGCTTCGTCATGCACAACGTAGCGGCTTCCAAGATGTCCAGCGAGGTCATGATGGAGTTCCTCCTATCCAAGTGGCAGGAGGCAGGGGAACAACACCGCTAGCATCGATAGAAACGTGCGCGACGCTCTGTTCCGAATGGTCTCTCGCAATGCTAAAACAACGCACGAAGTCAGCCTCCTCACAGCCGCCTTGGCGACTACGTCGAACAACCGACTTTTGTCGGAAGCCTTCACGCTTGCTGTTGAACAGCGCAAGCACTACACGTCCTGGCACAAAGACCACGATTCAGAGTTCGTGAAAGCCTTCGCGGCCTAGGACACCGCTGTGTGACCACAGTTACAGGCATGGCTCTTAGTTTGCGTGAGTGTTTGCGTTTTGTCGAGTTCATTGCGGACAAAACTGGCATCACACTTCCAAAGCATAGGTCATCTATGCAACCTTCATCGCTCGCCGACAGTACATAGCAGTGGCTTGTTCACAAACTTTCACCTAAGCTTGTCCAATGACCCTTTTCTAAGAATCATAAAGAGAGCTTTGTGGTTTGCTTGCATATGGTATCGCAAGAAGGCATCGTTGTGAAGTTGCGGCTTGTCTGCAAGTATGTTCACTGCATTTGCGAAGAGATGAAAAATTCGTGAACATGGGGTGCGTCATTGCAGCCGACGATTCGACAAGCGAAATTGTCTTTTTCAATGCCCACAAGACAAGTCCACTTGTCGAAACGTCGGCTCCATCGTGTTCACGAATACAACTCTTTAATCTTTCATCTTTCCCCTGAACAGCTGCCTTTTTTTGGATTTACATTAGCAAATAGTCATTCAAAATTTCCGATGCAGTTCATTAATTCGATATCGGAGTGTGCCAGTGAACTAAGGGTCTTACGGAAAGTATTCAGGGAAATCGTGCACTATTAGCTCAAAGTAATGAGGAAGATTGTTGAGTGTTATTGTCGCAAGGGCCATATGTGTGGCCAAATAGCGCCAACTACTCGCTAAAATAAGTACCGTTTGGTCGGCATGCACGCGAAACATGAATGGGTGCGCGTGCTTGTCTAAACTCATTGGCTTCAGACAGCTTTCTTTGCGAATAAATCTATTTTAACTGCATACCGTATCTTCTCGCGTATAACACACCACTGCATATAAACCGCACCTTTAACTCTAACTCGACAAAAAATAAAGGAAAATATGCGCAGTATGCATAAAAAGCCTGCATATGACCATGAAAGTGTGCTTGTAGTAGTTGTCCCAAGAGTGTTTAAAAAAGGCTTTAGAAAGGCCGCTCTTCCAGCTTACGCTGTGACTGTGCTGCGCGTTCCGCGCAGGCCTGGCGGATTTTTTGTTTGGTGCAGATTATAAGCGAGAAAATATGGCTGACTGCCACAACATTAGCAATGATCACGCGTGTGCGCAGATGAATCTACACGCTCTGTGAAGGAATGAATCGCATAATTAACATCACAAAAACGTTTGATGCGCCAAGCACTATGATCAAACAAATGATAACATTACCCATAATTTCCATGACAACAGAGCGATCAAGGCGCGAAAATTTTCTCTTCAGTGAATTCGATGCTGTTAACTTTCTATGCTGTTAATGCCATAGGCGTGCGCAAGAGGGGGGGCAGAGGGGGCGGCCGCCCCCCCCTAGTCACCTAAAAACCTATGGGGGGGGGGGGGGGCGCAAAGTCGGCCCCATACATTGACTTAATAGGGAAGGGGGGCGCTGCGACGAACCTTCGCCCCCCCCTGAACGGTAACCCTGCGCACGCCTATGGTTAATGCTCAGAACGGTGGCTGGTGAAGGTTTACAATTAGCCGTAAAAATATCCCTCTCCCAAACCTCCTGTTTTCTTTTGTTTTGGTTGGAGACATTCGGAGGTGCTATTTAATTAACCCGAAAAGACAGGCGATTCGTTAAACATGTCTAACCTTCTGTTAGATGATTATATTAAAATTATTTGGTGAAGCGTCAACCTTCTAATATATTAGGCAACTGTGTACATAGAAAAAGTCCGCCATAGTGGTGTAGCGGTTACGGTGCTCGGCTTCTGGCCTGACGGTCATGGGTTCGATCCCGGCCGCAGCGGTCGCATTTCGATGGAGGCAAAATGCTGGAGGCCCGTGCAATATGCGATGTCAGTGCATGTTAAAGAAGACCAAATGGTCGAAATTTCCGCCATAATCATATAAGCGGTTTTGGCACGTAAAACCCCTGTACATAGAAAAAAAAAAGAAAACTACAGCAAGACCCGTCGTGGTGATCTACTGGTTATGGTGCTCGACTGCTGACCCGAAGGTCGCGGGATCGAATCCCGGCTGCGGCGGCCGCACTTTAATGTAGGCGATATGCTGGAGGCCCGTGTACTTATTGATTTAGGTGCAGGTTGAAGGAACCCAGGTGTTCTAAATTTTCAGAGCCCTGCACTACGGCGTCCATCATAAACATATCGTGGTTTTGGGTCGTTAAATCCCAGGAAGTATTATTTTTAAAACTACATGTATTCTACCCCACAGCATACAGAGATATATGTCCGTGGTGTGGGACCACACCAACTCTGTTTCACATCACGTGGGAGTGTACACAACACAATGAAGAACACCACAACATGAACAACACAGAGGAACAATGGGAGGCACTGCTGTCCAGCTCGGCCTTTGAGGATCAGCTATGGCTGGTCCAATGGGCGGAGATGATGGCAAGGGCCAGCGGAGCCCAGGAATAGGGGCCCGACCATTTGCCATGCCCCGCCTTATGTGAAATTAAAGTTTTGTTCTCTCTCTCTTACAGCAAGTAAAAACTTTTTATCAGAGGCCATGATGTAAGGACAAGCGATAATTGAGCTTTTTTTTCTCCTTTCATTATTTCGTGTTCCGCCGAGCCATTTTGTCGCCGATAGCACGTATGCTACATTGTTTTGGACATTTATATTACCCTTTACGTTTTTTGACTCTCGTGTGTTGGCACTGGCTTTCTTCTCGCGTCTTTGTGACACATTTATTTGACACCGTGGAGTCAGTATTGCAACAGAAATGAAACGCTGTGTCAGGGTTTCGTGCACGTGCACTGACACCTCCCCTTGAACTCGTATGGGTCGACGGAGCCTGCAATTGAGAACAAAGGATTTACTTTTGTAAGGTTGCTCCTACGACAAACACAAATCTGCCTCTATGTGAAATCGCACCCTTACAGAAATGCCTAGTACCATTGAGTAGACCAGCTTGTAACCATCTATTGACATTGATGACTGTCGCTTAACATTTTCGCACAGTAGCACTTGTTAACAATATCTCCAGAGGCCGTCCATCTTACTATTGTATAAGGACTATTTTATGTAGACCGTCTAAAGGACTCCTTACTGCTGTGTAAAGACCATTTTATGCAGACCGTCTAAAGGCGTCTTCTGAGTGTTGTATAAAGACCTATTTTATGTAGACCGTCTAAAGACCTCCTTCTTACTGCTGTGTAAAGACCATTTTATGCACACCGTTTAAAGGCGTCTTCTTAGTGTTGTATAAAGACTATTTTATGCAGACCGTCTAAAGGCATCCATGTTACTTTTGTCTAAACACTTTTATGTAGACCGTCTAAAGGCCAACTTCTCACAGTTGTATGAAGACTATTCTAGATACAACCCCTGCAGACCTCATTCACAAGCACTGTTTTAAATGTACCGTGAAAAGTAATCGAACATTTAACCTCTCCGGCTCATTTAGAGACGTGACTTACTTTTGCCATTTCTGTGCACTGATCACATTTTGCCATTTCTGTGCAATGATCACAAGCACGGAACCAATGGTAAATTAAGCATTGTTCATAGGCTAACAGCGCAAAAAAAAAAAAAGAAAGAAAAAAAAGGTCGGGTGAAAACACGAAAGACGATAAGAACGCATAAACGGGAACACACAATAAATACAACAGATGAGCTCCCCTTTCGCGTTCTCGTCCGTTTTTTTTTTTTTGAGCTGTTACACCATCAACTGTTACCAACTGGTGCTGATTACTAGAGGCCGGATTTTTAGGCACTAAAAAATCGTGTTTTAGGCGCCAAAAATAGGCAGGAAAAACACAGTTTTAGGCCACCAAAATCGTAAATATAGGCACAATAAATTTTTACAAAAACTCAAATTTTCGAATAAGGACGTGCGCAACCTGGTCTACTACAGGAAAGCAAACAAGTGTTATATTTTATGATTGTACAAAGGCGTTAATGATTTAACATAGCCATGCAATGGTCCCTTTTCGGGCACGGTTTCCAGAACACGGTCTCTCCTTTTATTGTCCAGAATGGTAAGTGTCCACCATCGAATAAACACGCTCCTGTGTCTGCTTCTTTTTGGCATGGCTGGGAAGGGCAGCACAGGATTCAATAGCCAGACCGCTAAAAGGCCAGAAGGGTCTGTTAGCCTTGTATTGGCCGGGTATAATAGCGCATAGTCAATTTCTCCTCTTTGTGTGAACGCCATAAAGGGCCCCTTACCATGTTTGAGCGTTTCGAGCTAGAAGTGTAATGCATGCACTGCCCTAACGATCACGTCTGCCAAGATTTGCAAACGCTACGCTCCCCGGAAGGAGGTGAAATGTCAGACTGAATGCCTCGTGCCCTTTATCTCACGGGCGCGCGCACCAATGTGGGGAAGGCGAAGTTCAACAAGGAATGGTCCTGCCTACGTCACAGTAGTACATGAAACTGCGAGAATTATTCGAGGCTACATGTGTAATTTGTGCAATCTGTTGCTTGAATAGAAGAATGAAAGTTAATAGAAATATTAAAACATACAAACGGAATGTGTGCGCACTTTTCTTTAGTTTTTTCTTCGAATCGAGAGCGATGCGAGACTTAGCTACCTATATTTTTGTGTTCGTGTTCTCGCCGTTCCCGCGTCGTGCCGGCACCAGCCCTGATAACGCTTAGCATGTTTTTGGGGCATCGTCCCTTACAGCAGTTCCAGCTGTGCGACGTGCAGTGTCGCGGTAAGGATACAGGATTCATGCCAGCCTCTCCAAACGCATAGACGAATTCATCCCACAGAAACAGGCAGTACACTATAGAGCGAATGCCGAAACGATAGAACACCACTTGTGCGCACGACCTGGCTTGGGCATGTCATGTGCACATAGTGTAATCTTGCATGCGCATGGCGTGTTGATGCGTCAACGTCGTGTGATCTTCCGGCTCAGAGTTTCTCTGATACCGAAGACGGCAGGGAAGGAATTTGGCTTGCGAGTGGCAAAGGTTTCAAGCTCAAATACCGGCATCATGCTTTCGCGGCTCGCAATGAACCAATTAAAATGTTCTTGTGGTACAATGCTCTTCATTGGGCACGCGAACACTTCCAGTAACTGACTAAAATATCTCGTGTGATCTGGTGAAGCGCCCTTTAAGAGTAAATTACAAACGAAACAAAAGCCATGTGCACATCTGATTTTTTTACCTACTTTCTATTTTCCCCCTGACGGCACTCCATGGTTTCGCATTCGCTCTCCATATTCCTGCTGCTGGGCGCAGGCACCTCCTGTTTTCTTCCCCCCACCACGCCCAAGTCGTCAAGGAGGTGCTTGAATTTCATGGGAACACTGGACTGGAAAACCGGCGGTAAAAGCCGCCCGCCACGTCCTCGGCCATAGACGCCACTCCCTCTTCTTCCACTCTCCTCTTCCCGCCTTCCCGCCTGGGACGTGCTCTCATTTAGGGTTGCAGAAATAGCGTCTTTTCTTCTCCCCCTGCTCCAGCCGCTCGCGCCATGTCAGTGCGGTGGGGTAAGGTGGCCGGCGCGTCCGATTTCACTGCTGCAACCGGTTGCTTCCCGGATGTTTGTTGAACTAAGGAACTGGCTTGTTCCACCCCATAAAGTTCCGAAACGTCAATTTTGCCCGGTAACATGAATTACGGTCTCAAACTGTACTCGAAAGCAAAATTTGAGGCTAAGTAGCGTTCATATAGGCACCATTTTTGAAAATAGGCATTTATGGGCACTTATAGACATTTAGGCACAAACCCGAAAAATAGGCATTTATAGGCACTATAAAAACTCTATAAAAGCCCTCCTTTACCCCTAATTCATGCTCATATATCAAAGTGGCACGATAGGAACGCAAGGAAAAAAATAGGCATTTGCCTATAATCCGGTCTCTACTGATTACCATTCTTCTGTAAGATTCTTGTTGCCTAAAGTACCTTTACATGACTTCTGGTTGAAATATTTTGCTTAACATGATCGATTTGCTGAAGGCAGTACCGTGTTTAACGATACGCAGGACGTGGGGCGTCACAGCAGGAATTAAAAACATTTTTTTCAGCTTTTTAGTTATGCTCCGATGGCAGCAAATAAATATCGCATGTAATTTGAGTAGGTCGTTGAATTGGGCTTATGAAGAAATATAGCATGATTGACTGTCCAATAATTAAATAATCATTTAATGATGTAATTACAGTCAAGTGCTGTGAAATACGTTTGAATTTATTTTAATACACTCACTTTCTTTAAATTTGGGTCTCCAGCACTTAAGCATCAAAAGGTGCAAATCTCACGCATTTGTCGACAGTCGACCATAATGCGTGTCGCAAAGAGCTACAGCGTGCACATGTACAAATTGGGAATCGAAGCTTCCCTCATTATTGCACAACATATCTGCGCATAATTTTTTCACCACTTCTTCACTGACACAGTTAAGGCGAATCATTATATTGATGCAAAGCCAGCGCCAAAGTGACTGCACAGTAACGTGATAACAGTGAATTAAGGAGAAAGGCCATAATACGCTCACACTCTTCAATATTAATGAGAACTAACAGACACTGATGCCAAGGAAAGTATAGAGGATGTTATTAGAAGTAATTGTAATGTAAATGTGAAGAAAGAAAAGTTGGACGAAAAGATAAGCTTGCCACCGGCAGGAACCTCACTCTTCGTTATCTCTACTTTGGTTTGCTAATGGGCTAAGTTGGTCAGCCACTTAGTGGGCCAGTGTTTGTTTTCATCAGCTCGTTTCCGACTCTTATATAAGTTGAGGACCACTACTAACTAAACTGTGATGACGTGCCGAGTTATTAGCCGCATGTACATTAATCAGAATCAGTTTCCCTGCGCTGCGCCGTGCTCTCTTATGGGTTGCAGAACTTAATATCCTTCCTTACCTTAGAAAACTCACAGGCTCCATTATGCATTCGCCAGTAGCGTAGCCAGAAATTTTTTTCGGGGGGGGGGTTCAACCATACTTCATGTATGTTCGTGCGTGCGTTTGTATGTGTGCGTGCATATATACGCAAGCAAAACTGAAAAATTTCAAACCCCCCCCCCCCTGGCTACGCCACTGGCATTCGCCTAATACCCGCGCCACACGGGCAGAAGAAACGACATTCAGCAGTTAAGGCAATAAGTTCCTGAATGACATTTTCTTCAGCCGAGCTGCCACACGTTTAAATTTAATGGCGTTTTGACCTGACGATGTCGATAACAGTGACTTTTGAAATGCACAATTTTAGGGTAATAATAAAATAGAAACAGGCATTTTAAGAACTGAACCTGCTCTCAGGAACAGTGAAATGTAACAGTAAGCTATTATATTGCCATTAGCTTGAGTTCTTGTTTTTTTTTTTTCAACATTTCAACCGACCACAGCAACTTCGGCCATTGCATGTTGAATCCGAAGTCTAGAATCCGACATGGCGCCTGTCATGTGGAAACCGTTGCAATTCCAAAGTGAATTTCTGTGTGGTGCAACAGAGAAATCACATGGTTTCTTTTAGAAGTCGTATTTAAATTATTTTTTGACACGATAGATGCCATTTCAAATGTCTTATGTGTACTGCACCGAACAAGCTATGGTGTCGAGAGTGCACATTTCTCAGTCGAATGACTTCTAGCGAAGGCATTAGGTGGCGAAGGGCATTAAGGATAATGCCATTTCATTTGCCCGTGTGGCACCCCACGCAAATGGCATTAAATCTTAAGGCATTAGGAAGTTAATGACATTAACTTCCTAATGCCTTATGCCCTAATGCCTTCCTAACGTCTTATACCCGTGTGGCACGGGTATAAGACGTACTCTACTTCTTCTTCTTCTAGGTCGGCGCGTTTATTTTTTATTTATTTTATTTATTCAAGTACACTAAGGGCCCACTAGGGGCATTACATAGGGGGGGGGGGGGGGGGGGGACATATACACAGCACAATTTTTACGGAGAATGAATAATAGCAGGTTAATACGATGCTATAGTACAGAAATTCGTAAAACATGGTTACAAGGCAAGCAATACAAGAGTAAACATCGGATAAAGCATAATTGTTAATGAAAGTTACAGGGTTCCAAATACTTTAGCAATGCTGAATTAAACAAAGAAGGTTCAGTTATTGTAGATATCCTGGAAGGTAATTCATTTCATTCTTTTATGGATATAGTTAAAGGCGAATTTTCGTATCTTTCCGTACGGGCGAAGATAAGGTTGACTTTGAATCTCCCTTTGATCCTCCCTCGCCCTTCCTCCAATATCCTTCTGCGCCTAACGTGGTAACGCACGGTCTGCCGCGGTGGTGTAGCGGCTACGGTGCTCGGATGCTGAACCAAAGGTCGCGAGTTCGATCCCGGCCGTGGCGGTCGCATTTCGATGGAGGCGAAATGGTTGAGGCCCGTGTACTGTGCGATGTCAGTGCACGTTAAAGAACACCAGATGGTCGAAATTTCCGGAGCCCTCCACTACAGCGTCCCTCATAATCATATGGTGGTTTTGGGACGTTAAATCCCAAATACTACTACTATTGTGGTTACGCACTGCCTCTAGAATTGGGTGCACCGCAAGCTTTCCGCCCGTCACCTTGTTTTTGCACTGCCTCCGTAAACGCCCACCTTTGACCAAGCGACGGTGCCATGTGGTGACGTCCACATGCAAGGTCGCGGTAGGCGACATCATGATGATGTCACAAGTTTTGGCGTTCTGTGACGCCATGATGACGTCAGAGGGTGGCGTCATAACGTGACGACTTTTACATCAATTGTACTAACGCCGCCGATGGGCAATTTTAGCGTTTCATGAGGCATCCGAGGAAAAATTGCGACAACTTCGCACTAGTGGCGCCAGGCCTGAAGGAAGAGCGGAGCTGGGTGGATCTTGTATCTGTTCTTATACCTGTTGATTTCTAATTCTTTCTTCCTCTCTTTGTCTATTTCTTTCTCTTTCTCACTTTTTGTATTTTTATTAATCTTTCTCCCCTTTCTTTCTCTTACTTTGTTTCTCTTTATTTCTGTCTTTTCTATCTGTCTTGCTCCTTGTTTTGTCTATTTCTTTTTTTGTGTATGTTTCTATCTCTTTCACTCTCTTTCTGTGTCTTTCTCCGTCTTTCTATCATTTTCTCTCTCTCAGCTTTTTTCTCTCTCTTTCTCTTTCTTTCTCTTTCGGTCTGGCTCTCTGTTTTTTCTGTAGTTTTTTTTCGTGTCTGTTTCTTTCTTTTTCCTCTTTCTCCTCTTGTCTTTCTTTGTCTTTGTATCTTTTTATAACTTTATTCCCTTTATTTATCTCTATTTTTCTCTTCCTTTCTCTCCCTATTTTCTCTCCCCCCCCCCCCTCTCTCTCTCTCTCTATTTAGCGTGTTTTACGTGCTTCACTTCGCCGAGCAGAGTTCTCGTTTAAAGCTCGCACCTGCTGTACTCGATAGTGGCGCTTGCCCGAATTCTCGTGCCGCAAATCTAGCTGTGGCTTTCTGCGGACACCAAAGTTTTTACGGCTGGCTTAAACATATCCGCTCTTAAAAGCTGTCTGTCCCGCTGCGAAATGCGCCTGTGTTAATATGCACCTCCATAAATCGACTTGACCGTCTCAGTCTACCCTGTCCTGGCGCATTAAGGACTTCGTAGCGTGCAAACGGATGCGATGCGCCACTTGTCGCATTAAGTAGAGTTTTAGTGCCGAGTACCCCCAGCCTCCCGCGTACGCGTGCACTTGGGTTCCTTTGTATTCCCCGTGGGTGCAGCTGAGAGTACAAAGGAACGCAAGAGCGTACGTACGCGGAAGGCTGGGGTCCCCAGCACTAAGACTTTCCAGAGTAAAACGTGGCTGTTGCAATCAACGACACTGACCTTCGAAGAGCACTTGACAGACGACGTCCCTGCTGCCGTCGAGGCGCTTCCCGTTGGCGCAGTCCACCTTGACGCCCGTGTCGTAGTCGCAGAGGTAGTAGAACGACGTCACGTTCGCCACGGCGTGCCAGTGGACGAACGCGTGGCCAGGTTGCAGCCTCCGCGAACTGCAGTCGTCGTTGGCCTCGATCTGCATCTGCTCGGGGCTTTCAGCACCCGCTGCAGATTGAGTCGATGCGGCAGTATTTGATTTACGACGTTTATCGAGAATTTATTCCCTAAATCATTGAGAGGTTTAAGGTCATGACACGATTGTCATCACTCTGTTTACTATAGGCCAGAAGTAGCCAGACAAGGAATCTCACAGGGTACCTACCCCTTTATCCAATCGCCCATATTGACTTGAAGGCGAAGACAACTTTGTTTTTTTTTGTCTCAGTCGTCGCATTGATTCCCCCCCCATCGGTCTACGAAAGCTTTCTGACCCTAACGCGCCCCCCTAGTCACCTAAGAAGGGGGGGGGGGCGAAATCTGCTCCATACATTGACTATGGGGGGGGGGGCTCCACTTAGTCACTTAAGTGGGGGGGGGGGGGGGCGCAAAATCTGCCCCATACATTGGCTTAATAGGGAGGGGGGGGCGCTGAGACGAACCTTCGCCCCCCCCCCCCCCCCCCCCTGAACGGGAACCCTGCGCACGCCTATGGTGGCGCTTCTATATGTGCTTATGATGAATAGGCAGCGGGATTATGCTTTCGTATTTTCTTGGTATCTGCAGTTCAGCTGACTTAAGATTAATGTTTCCACAAGTGAAATGGAACAGAGAGTTTTACTGCTTGCAAATGTATGGAGTTGGACCTTGTTTCTCCCTATACACACCTTGGTCAGCATTGCTCAAGATCAGGGGTCGGTAACCTGCGGCCCGCGAGGCTGTATTATGCTCCGACGGTACAACGCTAGGACACCTCCTCTCCCCTTGTCCCTTCCTATCTGAAGGCCGTCATGACATTTTTGGCAGAGTGAGGGAAGGAGTCAAGAATTCCAATGGGGGAGTCGGAGTGGATTCAGAGCGGGAGTCACTCCGTGGAGCAGGAAAAGCCGCTCCGCCGAAATCGGCGGAGTGGACCGGAACTCGGCGTGACGTACTTCCTTTAACACGCTTGCCTGCTTGGGGGCGCCGCCGGTAGTCGCTTGTTTTGGTGGTAATGACTTGCTCCAAAAGGAGCAGAAAAACTTGCTTCGACTCCGCCATTGGAATTTAACATTACTCTGTCTCCCCCCCCCCCCCCCCCCTCCCCCCAAAGTGTCGAGGTTGTGGTGTCCTCGCCCGAGAGACAGTTACTGCGTCACTTCCCCCCGCCCTTCACCTTTTTTCCAACTTAGAATTTCTCTCTCTCTCTCATGACATTTTTGACCTCAAATGGGGTTTTGACTTGTATAAATTGCAACCTTGTGACATGCGTGCAGAAAATAAACATGATTTGTATTCCAGTTTTGTACAGTATTGCCGACACGCCGAATTTTCTGCACTTTTTCGTCACCTCCGCCCCCCCCCCCTCCTCCGCTTTGCAGTCCGGTTCCCGCTGAGTCGGCATTATGCAAAGTGGCCCTCCACCTGCAAAAGGTTGCCGACACCTGCTCTAGATGAAATGGCAAAGTGCAGATCCAGTCTTTATAAATTTACGTTCTGTTAGTAATGTTCTATAATCTGTATATTCGTTGTACGGACCGTCATGCCTTCGTCGTAGCGTTCGGCGTTGCAGTTGTCGTCGTTATTATAGCTATTCTTGAAATTGTTGGGCCTACTGTTGTTTTGTGGGGCGCTCCTTGTGGACGCTCCAGTCAGTGGCGAAGTGCAATATTTTCTCTCCTGTCACAGATGTGGTAATTTTATTGGGATCCGTTGAACGCAGTATAGAAATTCCGAGAGCGGGGCGGGGGTTTGGGTTAAGTACTCGTGTCTATAATAAATTGTCGCCGGTGCAGGCGTTAATTTGTTCTGAAATGTCAGTAACAAGATTTAAAAAAATATATGCTCACTATTACGTGCATGACACTCGACGAAAATACATGTACAATATGTATAGTATGAACGTAGTTTGCTTTGAGAAGCGTTTTATAGCTCCGCGTTCTTGACACCATTAAGTTTGGAATGAGCACAGCGAATTAGGGAAGGCGGTTACATAAAGTCCGATTTTTTTGGTAGCACTACTGACGTGATGACAGCAGTGCCAGATTGCGCGTGTATAGGAGCAATGACGGGGGGCTAAAAGGTTCATACTGCATTGAGAGGCTCATTTAATAACGCCACATGAACAACAGCGGTGAGCTACACAATCTATTCGTCCTTTCTACCTGTGTTATCGTCCTTGTTCATCGTGTGCTGTTCGCACCGTACAACTTAGCCCCGTTCTGTCAGACCTCGAAATAGCCGAATCTCTGAAACAGTCATTAGGCCTGACAGTAAAAAATAAACGGAGAGCCAGGCAGCAGCTGTAACGTACTGCGATCGAAACTATAGCATGTGCTCATTTGCCGTATTTCTTGTCGCGATCTTTATTCGCGACGCGGAAGCGTATACGCTATGGGCGTCTACCGTTTCTACTTACGGGGACGTGACATTCAAAAGCTTCTTACGGTCGATTCTTCGAGGGGCCACTTCTATTCGATGCACCACTGCGCACGCAATGGGAGCTGGAAATGTCATTTCCTGTTTTGAAGCGTCACGCCACCCGCTCATCGGGCTGTGCATTTTCGAGCACGTCAGCGACGAGTTTGCTCGTATTCCGTCACCGAAACGGTAGAGCGTGAAATAACTCTCCGTGTCTGTGTTCTCGAATGCAATAAACAACCCGCACTCTTGTACCCAGCCACTTTTACCCGTGCACGCTCAGTCACTGCACGCGACGAAAGAAGCTCACACACCGAAAAAGGGTCACGCAGAATGAGCTTATCTCGTACGTCACTGCCGTCCCTGCAGTAAACAAAGTACTCGGCGAGATCACAAATCTGCTTTGCATGCTAAAAACATGATCTCATTAAGCGGAACGCCGTAGGATGTTTCTACGGGGGTGGCGGGACTTCGAGCCAGCTCTGATATCTGTGTGGTACATATTGATTCCCCCCCCTTTTTTTTTTGCATTAAACACCCCAATAAAAATGCGGCTGCCGTCAACTTCAAACGCCTGAACGGGTGAAGTCAGTAGAAATTGCGCGATAACAGAACTGCTCTTTGACTCAATATTGCGAATTTGTGCACTTCATGCTTAAATCTCTTTTCTAACATTCCGACATTGGATATCACTGTGAAAAAATTCAGACCGTAAATAAAAATTCTGCTTCGAGAGTCACCGAAACGTTATTACAGATTAAAAAAAAATTACCTCAGCTTGCATTAACTCGCGCAAGACTGGGTCATAGAAGAGCTGGTGAGCAAGAAGCTGGCCCTGGCTTGGCTAGAATTTAGTCCTCTCACCTGTATGTTTTCTGCCCCTTGCTACTATACATACTGCTCGCTGCTGACACGAAGGTCGCGGGTTCGATCCCGGCCGCGGTGGTCGCATTTCGGTGGAGGCGAAATGATAGAGGCCAGTGTACTGTGTGATGTCAGTGCACGTTAAAGAACACCCGATGGTCTAAATTTCCGGAGCACTCCACCACGGCGTCCCTCATAATCATATCGTGGTTTTGGGACGCAATACCTCTGGTATTATATCCTACATTATTATTATGCTCCTATACATACCATACATTGCTATGTTTTCTTTTTTTTTTTGTTTTTTACAACCTTTTTTTTGAGTCTGTGTCTTTCTTTCTTTGATTGTCTACTTGTTTCTCTGCCTTTCTATCTCTTTCTGTCTTTATTCCCTTCCTTCCTCTCTTTTTTTTCTCTTTCTACTTCTTTCTATGAAGTTCTCTCTCTCTCTTTGAAGTCGTTCTATAGCCTTCTATCTTTTTCACTCCTCGGGCAAAACTATGCTGTAAAGCTCCTACAGCGCTTATGTGCCACAGAAAATGTGCAAATACCACTACTCACATTACTGGCACACTAAAAATTAACAAGGCAACATAATGGTGGCAAACACCGATTAGGAGTCAGGACGTTCCGGCTTCTCTTGTTAACTATCTGTACTGAATGCTTGGGCGGTGATTTAGTACGTGCCTGTTCATGATGATGATAATTTTATATCTACTACACGCGGCAAACCTCGACCATGACAGCTCTTCTGCAAAATCCTTCAATCACTGGGTGTCGCTCGCGCCTGCGTTTCGAAAAGTGGTCTTCAAGGCAGCGACTAAGTTGTTAAGTTTTCCATATACACTCAAACCTCAGTATAAAAAAAGTCACACCTGCCACGAAAATACTTCGTTATATCCGAGAATTCGTTATAAACGTATATTCGTAACACCGTGTCTATGACAAAGCTATTCCTCACTTCGTTATAACCGATAATTCGTTATATCCGTGTTCGTTATATCGAGGTTTGAGTGTATTTGCCATTCATATCTGCTAGAATTTTATGAAACTTGTGGTATGATTGGGATGATATAGTGAACGTTTCAGTAGGGTTTTTGTTATCTTCCCCAGTAAACACTGCTGCTAGAGCAATAGATCTGATGATTCGTATTGCATTTTGTCAACCTCCCTTGAGGGTTGTGAACTTTTGACGACACGCACTAAGCGCAGTGCGCACCATTTTATTTCGTGCGGGAAATGTCCTCCACGAGTTCTCTTGCTAGGCATGATGTATGTGACGTGCCTTGATCCCGCCATTTCGCACAGCTTACAGAGAAAGCTTTATGGATTGTAACCATACGCAGTGTTGTGCACTACGCCGCTACGAACGACAGCGCGTTTGTAAACACGGGTTGATTGATAGCCTTTGTTCAAAGCGGGTAAAATCAATATAGATAGAAATTGTTAACGGTACCCCCGGAAACGTTAGCCTGGTTTATCGCCTGGCTTGCCATATGAACGGCGCGTTCATCAAGCTGTCAGAGCTGTTCGTGCAGTTTTCGGAGGCAGTCAACTTTAAGTATTTTGTCTCTTAGACATGGAAAAATGCTAAAACACGAAGCGTGACGCATGTTCACAATGGACTACTAATTCACTGCTGCCAAAACAAAATACAAAAGAAAACAAAAACAAAGGAACGTAACAAAGTCCAAACTTGGGCTGGTGGGTATACGTAAGGTTGAAGACTGGGCGTGTTGGTAAAGCATGACTGTAGATTGTATAGCGCAACTGATCGACGGGACACAGAAAAGGTACACACACAACAAAGCGCTAACTTTCAACAATGAATTTTGTTCCCTTTTCTTGCGGAATAAATACAGAACCATGAGCGAGGAAAGAGGCATGGAAATAAGATAACGAAGAAAAAAAAAGAAAAAAAAAACACAACCAAGATTGTACAAGGTGATCTTGTACCATCGCCAAACCGCCTAGTCACAAACACTTTACCTGGGTACAAGAAAGAAGAATGACGCACAGTATATTTATCTATGATGTGAGGAAATCCATTTCTTCTTTGCATAGGTCGACTGGCGTCAGTCGACCTCTTTCCTCGCTCATGGTTCTGTATTTATTCCGCCGGAAAAGGTAATAAAATTCATAGTTGAAAGCTAGCGCTTTGTTGTGTGTGTACCTTTCCTGTGTCCCGTCGATCAGTTGCGCTATATATTCTACGGGTGTACGTAATTCAAGAAAAACAGCGCGAAGGCGAGGACTAAAGAACAGACTACGAATTCACATTTTTCCGCCGCGGGGGGTGCAATGGTTACGGTGCTCGGCTGCTGTATCGAAAGTCGCGGGTTTAATACCGGTCACGGCGGTCGTATTCCAATGGAGATGAAAGCCCGTGTAATGTGCGATGCCAGTGCACGTTAAAGGATACCAGATGGTGAAAATTTCCGGAAGCTTATACAACGGTGTGCCTCATAATCATGCTGTGCTTTTGACTCGTAGAAACCCCAGAAAACTAAGAAATTTGCCATTTCAGACGCACGCGTATCTATCTAATCTATCTATCTATCTATCTATCTATCTATCTATCTATCTATCTATCTATCTATCTATCTATCTATCTATCTATCTATCTATCTATCTATCTATCTATCTATCTATCTATCTATCTATCTATCTATCTATCTATCTATCTATCTATCTATCTATCTATCTATCTATCTATCTATCTATCTATCTATCTATCTATCTATCTATCTATCTATCTATCTATCTATCTATCTATCTATCTATCTATCTATCTATCTATCTATCTATCTATCTATCTATCTATCTATCTATCTATCTATCTATCTATCTATCTATCTATCTATCTATCTATCTATCTATCTATCTATCTATCTATCTATCTGCCATCGAACTTGCGGTAAAATGCACTACTATATACTGTATCTTTTAAAATAATATCCGGGTTTTTACATGCAAAAACCACGATATGATTATGAGGTACGCCGTAGTGGAGGGTGCCGGAAATTTCGAAAATCTGGTGTTCTTTGGCATGCACTGACATCGCATAGTACACAGGCCTCCAGCATTTCGCCTACATCGAAATGCGACCGGGATCGAACCCGCGACTTTCGTGTCAGGGGCCGAGCACCGTAACCACTATACCAACGCGACTGACACCGTCATTTATTATCGAGATTTGCTTTCGTTCCATTGCAGTATAACGATAACTGGAACGCTCATGCATTTATAATCGCTCCTTGCGAGTGAATATATCGAAACTGGTGCTACCCTGAAACTTTGTTAAGGATGAACGAGCCTTGTGAACTCAGTTGCCTGTGATTCGTTCAAAAGAGTAAGAGACTTAAAGGAATGATAAATGGTTAGCTAGTTAATCTTACTGAACTAGAACTTAGTGTGAGCTTAACATTTATAGGCGTGCGCCGCACCGGGAAAATGTACTTATGAAGCATTTTTTTCCCCTCAGGAACACTATGCTGAAGTATTTTTTTAAAGTTTTACTTGAAACGCACTACATGTTGTTGGAAGTTCTTTGATGTCGATTTAAAAATTTAAGCTTTCGAGCTATTTTCTAAGCTTCCAGCATTGACTGTGGACTTAGTTTTCTTTCACCCAAGCTGAATATTTACCGCACTTAAGAACGGATATGACACGGGCACAACCATAAAGTCAGCACTTACAAAGGCAGCAGAAATATCGGCTTTCGACGCAGATTCCGGCAGTTTCGTTGCTTGAATACAGGTCTCAATTTGAAGTTAGTAGAAACTCGTGCAAAACATGTTTCTGCACTCAGCGATCCACCCATCAGATCGGACGCTGAATAGCGTGACTAGTTAACTGTGGCGCGATGCCTAAACCTCTCGGGGAGAAAAAATGAAGGCAGCGATCGCTGAGACATACCTGGGTCCATAGGCTTAAGCACAAAAACGAGGAGCAGCGCTGCAATGCCTGCACTTTTCTTAGTAGTTTTCATCGCGTCCTGTTTTGAGGCTTGTGATGTTACGTTGTAATATCGACAGCGAGGAAACGAGCAACAACCAATAGTTCTTTAACGGTCCGATGATGTATGAGCCTCACTTTTCGCTATGCTGGTTTCACCTATAACGCTATAGTGAGCTATGTAATTATTATTTCAGCTTGGGTGAAGAAATAAACGCATATACTGCCCGAATGTTGAAACTTGCACGCTACCAGTTCTTCGAAGAACATATGCGATTGACGTTCAGGAGTTGAACAGCTTTGAAAGAAAGGATGCAGTTGTTTTGAATTAGGTGAGCTGAGGGTCTTTGGGTCGATGCAGCCTCGTGAAAGGAGAGCGTTTAAGACAACTGTGTTCAATATTCGAGTTCGCGGTGCTTCATAGAATTTTATTCAAGCTATTCAAGCATGCATACGAAACTGTTCCGCAAAGGTATGTATCAGGCATCGGCTTTCTGAAACACCTGCTGTTTTACTATCGAGAGGTAAACTTCGAAAATATCGCAGTTAACTTTTTCAGAGGGCTCTGTGATTGGTTCAGTCCAGTGCAGAAAATTTTAGCAAGTTTTCTATGCGTTGAGCTCTCGGCCGGTCGACAATATCGTTTGTCTAATTTTAGCTATATTCATTTGTAGAATATGCCAATTCAACATTTTTAATTTGTTCCAATGGCTTGAATTTCAACGCACAGAGTTGTGAATAAAGTGTAAAAGAAAGATAAAGGTTTTCATGTTACTACGATACAGTTAGTGATGAAGTGGTTACCATCCGCACCATTTTAAGCAAGGGAGACACGAGACCTTTTCTGGTTAGCTAAACAATGGAAAACTGACAGCCGTTCGGGTGCTCCAAAATGCCACACCTGTATTGCTGACGCTTTTGAAGTTTGTGGCACAGCGTTGAGCCCTTTGATTAGCTTGCAAGTATTGTGGAATTAAATGGCTGCCAACTTAAACTATTCAGAAGTATTTATTTGATCATATAATAAAAAATAAAGGTAGTGTGGCGTACCAGTCGACTCAATCACCTTAACTGCCGAAGAATTGTAAGCTGCATTTTTTTTTATTCCTGAAATGCATTACTGATTGTAGTACGCCACTTGTCAGCCTCATACACTGAATATTTTTGCAGAATGAGTTCATTCCATCGTTAGTCGATATATGCAGCTGAACTTTATAACCTGCATTTCGATGAATAGCATCTACGATGGTGTCTGCAGGAGGTGAGTTAGTTCAGATAGTTCACAAATTTTCTCAAAATATGATATCCCACGTGAACTGTGCACTGGGTGAAATGAAAAAACCTTCGTTAAACATTTATTTGAGCATAACTATTTGAGAAACAAGTATGAATATCAGATGTAGCCTAATTGAAGCAAACAAAATTTTATCCACTTTATTCTTGACAGAACGTAACCTACTTGTAATTTTTAAAATTTCTAATAGGATAACAGAGTTGAACTGGTTGGTAACTATTCATACTAAAAGACAGGGCGTGCAAACACGGACACAAGAAAGGTGTCACGACATCACAAGGTTTGTGGTTGGTGGTGTCACGACTTCTTTCTTGTGTATGTGTTTGGGCGCCCTGTCTTTTACAATGAATTCTAATAGGAAATAGAAAAAAAATGATGTCATCTCAGCAATGCGGCACCGTGCTGGCCAGACAACAACGCGAGAGTAGTACGACGAGAGACGACACTGAAGTGAAAACAAAACTTTGCTTCTGATATATCATTAGAATGAATGTTGACAGAGTTATCGAAGCAAAGTGACCCAAGACAAGAGCAAAAAATAAAAAAAATGAAAAAAAATTGAGAGGTGATTAAGATTAGCATTCTGTTGGTTTCATATGTACAGCTCGGGTTCAAACTGAGTAAGAGTCCTTACCGCGGCAAGTTATCTTTTCGTCCCATTGTCTTTCTTCACATTTACATTGCATTTACTTCTAATAACGTCCCCTATACTTTCCTTGGCATTATTGTCAGTTAGTTCTCATTAGTATTGTGTCTAACAAAGAAAAACGAGCCCTTAAAATTTCCACTTCTTTCATTCACTAATTCATTGCAATACATGTCAGCGCTATAATAATAACTGTTGGGGTTTAACGTCCCAAAAGCACGATATGATTATGAGAGACGCCGTAGTGGAGGGCCATAACCACTAGACCACCGTGGTGGGTTACATGTCAGCGCTAGGTGTGCAGTATGAATCAGTGAACAGCGCTCGTGTTGTGCAGTCTCTTCTTTGTGTCGTGTTTTTTGCGCTGTTCACTATGAATCAGTGAGGTTGCGATTTATGTACAATGACTATTATGCTGCTTGAGGCTGTAGCTAGGATTTTATTCCTCCGTCCAGCCTAATAGGTCTGAAGCCAGATGTCCTTCAACAACGGCAAGCCGAACCACAGAATCATTTTTTTTTTCAGAAGTATTCTTGAGCTCTCTTTCTTGCGAGCATCTGAAAGTGAACAAGATGAAGAAAATAGCAAATTTAGTGTGGGAAAGTATTTTAGCATAGGCATTTTACACAATTTGCGGGGCTTCACGTGCTAAAACCAAAAACACAGTGATCGCGTTTCGATGGAGGTGAAATGCTGGACCCCCGTGCACTGTGCGATGTATGTGCACGTTACAGGACACCAGATGGTCGGAATTTCCAGAGCCCTCCTTTATGGCGTGTCTCATAATCATGTCGTGGTTTTGGCACGTAAAACCCCGCCTATTATTGTGTACTTTCATGATCCCTGACAAAGTTTCATTTGAAATGGCACATCGCTTTCTAGCAAAGCTCTGAAGCAATGTAAGTCAATTTTAATAGTATCCCGTCGAAAGTCACCTTTGCCTTCGATATTGTCACGTGGTCGTGACGTCGACGAAGGCAGCAGGCGACGTGTCCAAGATGAAACTGTTTATTAGGCCGAACTTGTGGCCGGTAAACGGAAAGTAGGATTACACCAATACACGCTGCATGGCACTGATAGCGGCGAACAGAGCGTCGGCCGTCGATCAACTGAACATCGTTGGAGCGCGCCGGCTTTTATGCATTCACGGTGTCGAGTATTCTAGCCTTATCACTGGTCATCGCGCACGCTCTGGAATAATCTCGAGTGGTCGCGTCTTGCGCGCAATCGTAACAAAACGATCTACAATAATCGCGAAGGTTGTAGAACAATAAGGCACGGTTTGAGTTGAGCTTTGCTGACGGTCTTTGTGGGCGAAACCGAATACAACAAAAGTGAAAATAAGAATAGCGCGTGGCAATGCCCCCCCTCTACATTTCGACTAAGACCGCTTGAGTGAAACGCAACCCCAAGGAGGAGATTGGTTGGGATTGGTGCTTTATTATTCGGGTTTTTCCACGCATTTTACATTCTCATTGGTGAAAGAAGAGTGCATCAAATGGTAAAGTACTATCTGAGGTATTAATTAAATAGTTATATATGAATTAATTTAAACACCTGCATTGCCCGAAGGCATTTTCGCAGAGGGGGTAAGAAGACAGTGCTTGCAAGTGAATTAAAAACACAAAAACATAGTTAAGCACGACGAGCAAACAAATAAAGAGGAAAAAAATTGTTACAAGGGACCAGACAACTGCGCACGGCGCTATAAGCACCCAACAATAAAGCGCGAAACGCCATCCCTTATATAGTTCAGCCTTCGTTAATTTTTTTGGCAGTTCATCCTTTGTGAGATCATGAAGGGGGAAAAATGAGCCGGGAAAGTAATTTGTTAGGCAGCCAATTCATCTTACTCTCCGAGAGAGATCGCGCCTGTCACGCAGGCAATGAGAGCGCTAAATGAGAGCGCAAAAAAAAAAAAGCAAAATAACAGAAAATGCACGAGCAGCTTCAGATCGTGAGTACACGAACGGGCACGGATGAGCACGCCACACGAGCTTCAAGTTCGCTTGAGGAAGAGGGAACCAGCGAAAAAAAAAAGTAATAAAACGAATACGGTGAAGAAGAATAACCAGACAGGACAATCACTGATTGATGCAGTGTTGCATATATTGCACAGGGCATATATTGCACAGGACATGTATTGCACAGAACATATACTACACGGGACATATATTGCACAGGACATATACTGCACAGGACATATACTGCACAGGACTAGCGCTGTTTCGCAACTGCAAGATTTATTTCGAAAAACGGGAGAACAATGCCGGGCACAGCGAACACGCGCAATAGGAAGAAAGTAAAGCAAAACATTTTTTGCAACAACACGCGCGCACCTGAAGATATTCAAACATGTCACTTGATATTGCATGAGCCAAGTAGATAAGCGAACTCAGCAATCATAAGCAAGCATTTGCAACTTGCCCAACTTTCCGTTCTAGTACAATCACTGATCCTGTCTGGTTATTCTTGTTCGCTGTCTTCGCTTTCGTTTCGCTGGCTTCATCCTCCGAATAGTAGGAACGAACTAGTTCAGCCGTTTACGTTAATCGATATCGCTTGCTTCGAACGCAGGCTTCAATTGATGTGCTAAATCTGGACAGACCGGATGTACGTCAGAGAAGCTGGAAGTGCTCCCCCAGATGTCGCTGTAAATGTGCTTTGAGAGCACGAACGAGACGTGCGGTGCTCGGCACTTCTAAAGATCTCCTCCTAAATCCACTTGTCCCCGACCAAGACCACGCAATTTATCATTTTCTTTTGTCCTTTTTGTACTGCTTCCCTTTCTCTTGTTTTATTCTATTCCCTTATTGCTTCCCTGTGGCTCTGGGTCGTAGACTCTTAAGGGCTGCAGAAAATAGCACCACTTTCATTTTCTGTTGGCAAACTACAAACCTTTCCTACCCAATTCTTAAGCCTTATTTTACCTCTTTTTCCCATAAACGCAGAAGGGAGTCAACCCTCCTAAGTACAAGCTGACCTCCCTGCATTACCATCCATTGCTCCTCCTCCTCTTCCAATGATAGATAGATAGATAGATAGATAGATAGATAGATAGATAGATAGATAGATAGATAGATAGATAGATAGATAGATAGATAGATAGATAGATAGATAGATAGATAGATAGATAGATAGATAGATGGTCGTACGCACCGTGCAAATCTGGTCCACGAGGTCTGGAGTGCAGTCTACGCGAGTGGCTATCTGTTCCTTGCAGTAGTAGAAGTGGTCGTACGAGCCTTCCATGGAGAAGTAGACGGGCTCGCCAGGCTTACGATAGATGTGTGGCAGGTCGATCTTCTTGCAGTGGTTGTTCGCGTAATCCATCTCCATTTCATCTGAAAACAGCGTTGCGATAAAACGAATGGATTTCGCGGAGACCGGGGACGACAGGCCAACTCTCACGGCTTGTGTTTGAGGTGTGGCCGCGTTTTACTGGAAACAGTACTGCCATTCGATGACGGCCTTTCATCAAGTTAGATAGTTTCGCTATCAGCCTATCTTTGAATCGAACTGAATGCAGGTGTCTGAAAGAAAAATTAAGGACCTTCAGATATGCAATTCAAGACATTTATAAACAACAGAAAGAAGTTTATGTAGCGCTTACCTCGTAAAAGAAGTTAATTCACAGTGTTAAATGATACGGTTTTAAGGAAAGTGAGGAAAGAAAAAGATAAACAGCGGATGTCGGTTACATTATGCACTATGATAGCGCCAGTAACTAGACAATGTAATTAGGGGTCACAAGATGAGGTGCATTTATAGACTTAATGAGTCGACATAATAAACATGCGCTCGATCATCAATGTCCTTGCCTGCTTATTACTCACACGTGCGTGCATTTCTATTCGCAAGCTCGCATTCATGTTCCTACTCGCAACCCTCTAACACCAACACCGCGGTCGCGTTTGCAGTCTCCTCCATTGATACCTTTCAGCACCCAGTCATGGTCGTATGCGCTCTCATTCACCAGCGGTGCTAACTCACCTGCTTGCTTAAGTCCCCTCGCAATCACCATCACTGACTCTGGTTCGTTACACACGTTAACAATAACATGTTGACGCTCGCGTATCACTCACCGGCACTCTGTTGTAGTCACTTGAGTTCACGTCCGTCAACATCTATTAACTCTCCTTTTCAGGCTTCTGATTGTGTGGTGAAGAGGTATGAGTTAACGGGCTTTTGATTTCAACATCAACAATATTAGTTTACAGGAAAGTGTGTACAAGATTAGTAATACACAAGGAGCCCCAAAGTTAGAAACTGTCGGGGGGGGGGGCTCCCATACATGATCCAAACGGGAGAGAAGATATACATCATTCAGTGGTTGCAGTATCTTCGGTAAGAAAGAAAATAAACAGTGCGAAAAAAATCCGAAAGCGAAAATACGCATACGTTTAAGAGACAAATAGCAAAAGGTAATACTGAAGAACCATCGGAAATTACAATACAAAACATAAGAGTACTATAACATGTACCAATCAAAAAGCAGTTGCTAGGAGGAAGACAGTTGTTGCAAAAAGTATTTCTTTACTTGGTTTTTGAATGCATGTTCCGTGGTTTGATGATTTAATGATGTAAGGAAGGGAATTCCACGTATTGATTCCTGTAAACGTGGTGGTGAACCTGCCGTAGTCGGAAGACGATTATCGAGCTCTGAAAACCTAGTAACGTTGTTATTTACAAGGTTTCCACGACAATGTCATGTATATGTACATTACTGCGAAAAAGTCTATACATCACAATTGATAACTTTAGCTGAAAGAGGTGAAGAGGAGGATGGATATAGCAATGAATTGAAGCCTCAAAATGTTTTTAGTGATGTCAGCACCTCTCTTTTCTTTTTCGATGCATTTGCGGACAGTCTTGTGAGTTCGATGCAGTGTTGCACCATCTAGGCTTTACGCCGCATCGTAAAAGTGGCAATGGTGGCTGTGCGCGCAAACACGTGACGAAGCGGACACCACTCACCTGCCGAAGAGGCCCGAGACTGCGGCGGCAGCAGCAGCAGCAGCAGCACGCACAGCGCCAACACGTTAAGGGCGACGTGGAGGCGGCCGAAGCTCGTCGCAGCTGTCATTCTCGAAGGCGCCCTCGCTTACGCCCGTTGGCTCACGGTGTCTGACGAGCCGTGTGATTGCCGCTTGGCCGTTCCTTCGACACAGCTCGCCGATTGGCTCGCTAACTGGCCAGCTAACGGGCTTGCGCATCTCCCGTCGACGGCACT